>OZ037993.1:7425204-7542704 GCA_964035705.1 Porites rus
GAAACCGCTTATGGTTGTGTAGATATAATGAAAAGTACAAGACGAGTAAATGAAAACTTGGTTACGTTACACAAATTGAGTTTTGTCTTTTGCCGTTAACGTGATTTTAATTTTCTCTATTACTTATTATAATTACTCTACCAATGAAACCGCGAAAATTTTCATTTGAACCCTAAAACTTACTTATCGTTTTTTCTTGCGCTTCTTTCCAATTTCTTTTTTTCAAAAAATTGTGTTAACAGATCCTTTTGTCTTGAGACGTTTTTCATTTATTTAGGAGTCACATGTTACTAAGCGAACGCCGTGCATGAAAATATTGCACCATGTGACTGTTGAGCGTGAAAACCTAATAGCAACTTCGGGGAAACCCGAGAGGGCATAAGTGTTGTACCTCTGACAGCCACAAACACCTCCACTACCTGAAATGAGAGGCAAGGGTGTACTTGAACGTCTACGACTTAAAATTTTTGGAAGGTTAAATCGTTAATTGCGGTTGATTTGTGTTTCCTTAGTTTTCCAATTATATTGGAATATAATGGAAAGACAATATTAGAGACAGTGCATTGGTTTCAGAATGAGTCAGACCCTTTTCTGAACTCCAACGCTTTTGAAGTTGCTGGGGAACTTGTACAGAAACACTTTCCTGGATTTGGCACCAAGGTCCTGGAGAGCAAAGTGGTAGATATCATTCTGAAACGGACAACAACAAAAACATCAAATTCAAGTAACGAAGGTAAATTTTCTACTTTACAAGTTAAATACAACTAATATACTTTGATTGTGCCTGGCTTGATTGTGCAAGTTGAAAAAAATGTATGTGTATACTCTTGAAGTGGATCAAATGATGATTTCAATAGTATCTTTCATTCGTCATTCCATTCGGGACTACTTCTATTAGGTGACTGAAAAGCATTGTATGGGGTTTTTGTCCAACTCTGGCTGTCTAAAGGAAAACTGCTTTCAATGTATATGTCTTTCTTTTCCTTTTACTATTTACAGGACGACAGGCATCTACTGACCCACAGAGTACATCTAAGATGAGTTCAAAACAAAGCTCGAACAACTTCTGTCCCTTCACAGCGACCAAGCTGACCATGAATGTAGGCGGAATCACTGTGAGTAAAATGCAAAACAGAAAGAGGCAACGTGAACATGGAGAGAATAGTACACCTACAACTCACAAAGGTGCCAAAGTACCAAAGCTAAATGTAAGTATTTGTGTACCTATACGCCCACACTTTGTGCAGTAGAGTCAATCAGATAGTCTCCTCCGGCCGGAGCGGCTGCGAAAGGAGACCGTATTAAACAGACGGCCTGGAATCCATTTTTGATACATATCTATATTTTTCGGCGGGGGTGGTGTGCCCGAAGATAGTTAATGTTTACGACTTAGATATTGACTTTCTTTAAGTTAACCCCTTATGCTTATGTATTTATTTAACGTGGCCGTGATGAGTGGTATGAGATAAATTAGTTATTTAACGTCTTCTTGTGATATACCGTGAATATCCCACTCATTGCTGCTTGACTTATTTTTGCATACGCATTAGTCAATCGTTGAGTAATTAAAAGTAAGCTACTAACAGTACTAAAAGATTGCAGTCGCCTAGTAGTAGTAGTAGTAGTAGTAGTAGTAGTAGTAGTAGTAGTAGTAGTCGTCGTCGTCGTCGTCGTCGTCGTCGTCGTCGTCGCAGTAGCAGTAGCAGTAGCAGTAGCAGTAGCAGTAGCAGTAGCAGTAGCAGTAGCAGTAGTAGTAGTAGTAGTAGTTGTAGTTGTAGTTGTAGCTGTAGTTGTTGTTCTTTCTAATTCGCACAGGTGTTCATTGTTCTGGAAACAACAATATTTTCCACGTTTAGTCTGATCCCGTCCGAGACTTTAGACTACAAGGATCTTTCTCAATATGGTGGACGTTCCAAGAAATGCAGCCTTACAAAGTTCTGACCCTATTTGAAATTTCAATTTCCTTCAAGTGACCCCTTAAGTTCCTCGGCATCATTCCTAGTGCTCCCACAACGACTGGTACTACTTTTGTCTTCGCTCTCCAAAGTCTAGACGTTCCTCTTCTCTCTCTTTGCCTTCAACGCTGCTGTCGCTAGGTACCGCAATGTCTATGATGAGGACTTTGTTGTTCTTCTTAACATGGTCAGTTATGTCATGATCAGGCCTGCGGTGATCTATCTCACGATCGGTTATTATTATTATTATTATTATTATTATTATTATTATTATTATTATTATCATCATCATCATCATCATCATCATTATTATTATTATTATTATTATTATTATTATTATTATTATTATTATTATTTTGTTTGTTTCCCTTTGTCATTTTGCGTGATACACAGACTGCTGCCTCGCGACCACTCCACTGCCCAGCCAAAGATAACCAAGACTCTTCTATTCCTGATGTAAAACGCAAGCACATTCCTCATGTTAAAGCATTGAAATCCAAAGCAGCAGCAAACAGTAACCAGCAAGGTTAGGTTTATATCTCTAAAGAGTTGTCCACACGAACTGAGCCGGGTCGTCTAATGTCCAAGTCGAGTCATGTACATAGAGTTTAGTAAAGTGAGCAGTGGCGCAGCTGCCTTTAAGCCATTAAGCATGGGCTTAACAAGAATTTGGGTCAAAATTGCTGGATAATATATAGATTTAGCCAGGGCTAAAAGCGAAGCTCCTATTAACTCGAATTTATAATTTAAATCAAAAAATAAACTTATAATTTCCACAAATCAGTTAACTTTAGAGCACATTCATGTGAATTTTGAGGGAAAGGCTAAGTGATTTTTGAGAAAAATAATTTGCAAACAGTCCAAGCTAAGAGTGACCTTAATCTTACATCGAGTTGATAGCCTTATATGTACACCCAAAAAATAGCATAGCCATAAATATAATGGCTCTTGATCACAGTAGATTACCCCTGGAAAACAAGTTCTTGGAAAACAAATCAGGCCGAATTATTTGCGTTCGACAAGTTTACTTATCAAAATCTTGCCAACAAGTCTGGGGACGAGTAAACCAACCTTTTATACTTCTTATACATCACATGGGGTGAAACAGTACCATGAGGCGCTGTTTTTATCATACAGACCTCGGACAGAATGCAGTATTTCACAATTTTGCATTACAAATTGCACTCATTCAATATTTAGGACGATCGAAGCACGCGTGGGCTTCGCGTGGGCTTTTAGCGAAACCGTTAAAAAAAAATTCAAAAATCACCTATACGGTTAGCCGGCGGGTTCTCACTTTTGACAAGCGCCAAAGTCGACTGTTTAAATTGAGATTAATAGAGTTATACACTTATTTTTTTATCTAATGGTTTTATAACGATGTGTATTGCATTTTGACTACTCCCGCAAGCGATGTTCATGAGCGACTGAAAACAAACGGCACAGCGATTAAAAATGGCAAAGAGACTACTAACAGTCCATAATAAAAGGAAAACAATTCCGTGAAACATATACCGAGACAACAATTTTCGTTCACGAAGATAAGTATTGAAGTGTCTCTGAAAATCCTTGTTTATTGTTTATGTTTTGAGCCGGTTTCCCGGTGATTGCTTTTTTCAAAGATGAACTCGAGGCAAGAAAATCGCTCAAAGCTTTCTTTTACAGCCAGAATCATAACTAAATATTCTTTGGAACATTTTCTTTCTATTTGTGGTGAGAAAATGTCTGAAGGCTTTGTAAAGTTCTATAAGCTTATAATCAAACCTGATACTCGGTCAGATCATTGTCTCAAATCTTACAAACGTGCATAAACTAAATAGCCCCATAAATTACACTCGACTTCATTGAATTAGATATAAAAACAAACATCAAATAAAATAATTACTCAGGCTTACCATTCGAGATGCACTGAAAACTATCAAGTAAGGCCAAAATCGCTTCAGACTTTTCAACCCTCTTACGCATCAAGCAAGGTGAAAAACGAAAACGATGCCATCCGAAATCAGATTTCCGACTTTGACAAGTGACGTATTTCTCAACCAAAAACCCGATAAACAAACTAGCCATGAATAACAGAAAACTCTTGATAACAGCTGAATTTCATTTTGTACAATGTTCAGTGGAAAAAGACAGTTAAAAACATCAAAAGTTGACACAAAACTCTGTCAGCTACAGCTGTCAAAGTAAACAAGTTTTAAGATGCTGCAGAAATTTTCCGCATGAACTCACCTGTCAAATTTTGACCAATCAGAGCATAGAAATTGGACGTAGAGCGTGACCAACGCGTGACCTTGGTAAGAAAAGTCAAAAGCAACTGGCGTGTCTTCCCTGCCTGTAAAAACTGGCTGAATCTTAGCTTCCGGGGTCAGTTGAAATCAAAATTTTAATTGTGCGGCACATATAAAACACAACATATTTCATATGAATTAAAAAAAATTAAACTTGAGTCTGCAATCATTTGAAAACTAGTAACTTGTCAGCGGATAACTTCAAAAAAATACTCGACGTCGATGGGTTGACACCTGAGCCCGCGAAACGGTCAGGTGATACTGGTCAGCGGATACCTTGTTTTGACAGCTGTCAATTGATCACAACATTGATGTGCAATATGTGTGCAATATCAGTCTTCCTGTGCTCCCAAACTGGCTAGAAAGTGTGGGATTGAACATTGGTTGCCCTGTGGTGCGGACAGACGGGCAGCGGGCAGGCGGTGTAGGTCACTTGATTACCAAATTTTCTGCGACGGGTAGATTTACTTACCCATGGTGCTCCGCAGGCGCGCTTCGCGCGCCAGAGCTCCGCTAAAAACACGTGAAACTGCAATTCAGTGTCTGTTGCCGCGATTGGCATACAAAACTGGCACGTACTTCACTTGCGGTGGCTACCTCTTTGAAATATCAATAAAGTAGCCTAGTGGCTCCTATAACGCCCTGGTTAACTACCTTTTTTCTGCATTTTGCTTAGCAAGTGCGTTCTAAGAGTTTAGTGACTAAATTAAGACTGCAAATTAAGATACTTTCCCGATTGGCCTATGAGGATTTATTAAGAGGTCGAAACGGATTTTTGTTAGCGTTGGTAATACTTCGGCCTAATTGACATAAAGAAAACCTGCCCCTGGTAGAAGGACCACCCTCCCAATCTAGTCAGCTTTAGCGAGCGTTTATATGAGAAAAAAAAAAAAGTTGGCCCCTTTGCTCAATCCAATAGCGCTTGCACATACTCTGATTGTTTCACCTTGAACGAGTTCGTCCGGCAGGGCGAGCCAAAGACGAATTTGCCCGGCTTGAGGGTAACCCTATCATCATAAAAGGGAGGCGGGTCACCCCTCTAGGCGAGCCAACTCTTTGCTTTTCGTGTAAACGGTTTGCAACGTTTTGTAAAGGAAATGTTTGAAAAGTTCACTCGCACAGCCAGAGTAGCTCGGATGAGCAAGTGACCTTTCTACCCGACACAAATTTTCGCCTTTTCAACAGGGCCTAAGAAAAAGGGGGTGTGAAATTTGGAAGATCTCAAAAACATTCACATGCCCTTCAAAAAGCCTCTGGAGCTCTTTTATATTCACCAATTTGTGCCCTGGAGTTTTCTTTTTTTTTTTTTAATACGATAATTTGCAAGAAAAAAAAAAAAGTAAATAATAATAATAATAATAATAATAATAATAATAATAATAATAATAATAAAAAAAAGACTGATATATCTATATTATTCAAATCCACTTCAACTGTCGAATATTCTTCGAATATCCTTCGCAGTTATATCCAATATAACTAATTATAAAATAACTGAGATAGTAGGCGTGATCTGATTGGTCAAAAACCTATGGTTTATTATACTGGTAAACCCATAGAAAAAGGCATCCGGACCACGAGCCATAAACAAAACCGTCTATTGATCTGCAAACAATGATTTAGAAAGGCTAAGAAACAGAACAAGTTACTTACCCAGCCCTTCTTAATATCAAAAGCGTTGGTTTCCACATTTTACTACTGCCATAGCGTTAGAAGTAATAAAGTACAAAGCTGGAAAGCAGTTTACATTTCACGACGATGCCAAGGGCAGAGAAAGACAACAACTGTGTGAATTTCTGGTGTAGAAAGTCTCCAGGAAAACTTAACCATGTGCCAACCAGCAACAAAACGAATAGTTTTAGCATTCTTGATTTATTTTATGTCAAAATTAAATTCCATAATGAAAGAAATTGTTCCAAAAAGAGATCTCTGATCAAGATATAGTACAAAATCGGCCGCTGTAGGTTGTAAACAAGCTGCCAACGATGATGAAAGATGTCAGAGTTTCGGGCTGGTTTTTTTTCCAACATTTGCACAAATTATTCGGCGATTATCGATGCCATAACCTACCTCAAACCACCTGACTTTACAAATCGACAAATATGAACGCCAATATGTGGCTACGGCAAAGAAACCTTTCTCCACCACTGACATATTTCCATCGGTCGCTGTACGTGCATATTAAAAGTTACATGCAACAACTTCGCAAATGCAGCCACGTCGTTACTGCAGCATTTCTTAATCATAATAAAGTCCAGTACAGATCTTAAACAATTGTGGCTTGTAAAATGTGAATGAAGTCCTCCATTACAATAGCTGCCAGTTCCGTCTGTAAGCACGAAATTCTTACGGATCGACTCAACAAAATACAGCTGCGTACAGTCTGATGTTCAATTAATTTCTACTTCTGTAGTAAACAAACCATGAACGTATTCTTTCATTGTACGTTCGCATGAATAAATGTTGACTTTTCCTGTAAAAGAGCTTTCATAAGTTATCATGTAATGAGTGCAAAAACTCGTGTTTTGAAGTGCTGCTGTTTGTTGTTTGACTGAACTGAGTTTTGAGAAAGTTCAGCGCTATTAAATCGTGAGTCATGATTGGCTTATGATGACTTTAGAGAGAAGACATGACTTGATCACGGTACTAAAACTATATTTTTTACCTAAAAGACTCCATTCTACTAAAAGTTATTTTATAAAAGCAATAGACCACGCTTTCTATGGGTTTACCGGCGTGATAACCCACTTGGGATGTTGGGAGAACACTCGAAAAGCTTGTAAATCACTCGCCTTCGGCTCGTGATTTACAAGCTTTTCTCGTGTTCTCCCAACATCCCGCGTGGGTTATCACGCCGATAAACCCATAGAAAGTGTGGTCTATTGCTTAACTAAATGTTCCTACTAATATTATATTTAGTGACTAGTGTATTGATTAATTTTCCCTAGTGTCCATGGAAGGTGTTTCGAGAGGAGGTTATGTGCTTTTGTTGGGCTTTGATTTCTACACTTAAGAAATTATTTAATAATGGTACGTTTCCTGCACAAATATCAAACCTATGAATAATTTTATGATTAAACATTTTATAGCCAAACTTGAAGCATCGAAAAAGTCTCCTCCTGTTACCTCTTCGCCCACTTCATTCGCTTTTCCTTCCTCGTCGTACACGTTTCATCACACTTGCGGGGCCAACGTCGCAGTGACGTGCGGGGACAAGAAAGCCAAGAGAATCAAGTAAGGGGAAATCTTTGAAACTAGTTACTTCAATTTGTTGTAAAACTATGTTCTGGATTGCCTTCTGTATAACAGAAGAAAGAATGTAGGTTGAGTTTGATCGTGCGGGTAAACGCAGTCCTGAATAGGACTGTTGTTGTTGACACTGACTGACGTTTCGACAGCCTTTGCGGTAGTCATCTTCAGAGTCAAAGTGTGTTGTATCACGTCAGTTGATGGTATTATACTCTGGTTATTGATCTGATTGGTCAATTACGTGGTGATGTTATTGGTCGTCTGTCAGTTAAGCCGTGATGTTATTGGCTATGAAGACTCGTAATCAATAATTGGTGCGTTTCGATCCGTCTACGATGAAGATGGCTACCCCACAGGTTATCGAAACGTCAGTCACTGTCAACAACAACAGTCCTCTTCAGGATTACGTTCACCCGGTCGATCAAACTCAACCTACTTTTGAAATGACTCCTTGGTTCAAACCTTTCACAGAAGAAAGAATCTCACTTTTTTTTCCTCTGTGGTGATACAGGCTATCATCATCAGATCAATAACCAGAGTATAAAACGGTGATTTCGGCGCGAGTTCTGTACCGACGCTAAGGTGCGCTGCGACGACGATGTGAAAAGTGAAGCGTCACATATTGGATACTAAATAGGTTCTGTGCCACACTTCGCTGCTGTGTGAAAAGGTAGTCGGACCGTTGGGGAAGTAAATATCAAATAGGAGCAAGGAGTGAAATCCACTGAGAGAAAGTTAACGTTCTGGAGTGAAGAGTGGGATTGCGTTTACCAAACCCTTTCGGCCAACCGCTCCGGCACAGTGTTAAGTGATCATTATACGTTTCTGTCTGGGAAACTGTCCACCTACCCCTCTCCTAAGCCAGCATTTTTCCCCAGCTGAGAAGTAAGTGTTAATGTTGGCTTAGGAAAGGGGTAGGTGGGCAGTTTCCCAGAAACGTATAATGTTCACGAACGGATCCCAAGACTTGTTTAAGTTCTGCGCCGTTGCTGTTCATGCTATACCGGATAGGTTTTCTTATTCATGGTGTACACCTAGCCTTACGAGTTTCAACTGCATCTGACAGTTTTATTTTGCTCTTATATAGCACTCTTCAGTGTTCCGATGAAAGCATTGTTTTAACAAGCCAGCCTCTACAAGACGATGAACTATTCGAAGTTCGATTGGACAGTATAGCTGGCAGGTGGTCAGGCAGTTTGGGTTTTGGTGCCACGACTGTCAATGCGGAGAATTTCCAGTTTTGTAGTTTAATAACGTCCTGCTCAACAGGAACAACGTTTCTACTTAGCACGAACAAGATGCTAATAAACGACAAGGAAATGGCTACAATACCAAAGGACCTGACCAGTTTGTCGGTTTGTATCACTCGCCTAGCTTGTTTTGGTAATTGACTACCGTGAACTACCTCTCGTATGCCCCCTTTCCCATTTATAAACCCAGGGTTTATAAGCGGCAGTTTACGGCAGGGCATTCTTAGCTTGGTATCCACATGACTAATTTCGTGTGTATTAGACAACCCTCAGCGCTGTATGTAACCTATTTCAAAGGTGTTTGTCACTTGAACCTTGCTTTAATTAGCTTAATGGTCTTATTACTCGCACGTGTCATCCGTTGCTCGGTAGTGGTTGCTGATGAGAGAAATAGGATTAAAAAGAATAAAAAAAAGCAACAGCAACAACCATAGATTGGAGGCGTTTATACTGTGCCTTCACTTATAGAAAAAGGATAAAGGATACTCTTTCGTCAATGTGTCCTTCTTCCCCTTTTGTTTAGGAGACCCCCCCCCCCCCCCCCCCCCAAATAAAAAATAAGAATGAAAAAAAAAAAAGCCTGATCCCAGATTATCGTTAATGAATTCCTGTAGCTTTCACAACCGATGGTACAGTATTATACGAAAAGCTTATTTATTTTATTTTTTTCTTTATAAGAGAGTTTTAATGCACGGACATCTTGTTAATTACCATTTACTAAAGTTTAAAAAAAAAATTGGTTACTAATTTTGGTTAGGCCCACAAAGTTTAAAACAACAGCGATGAGATAATAATATTTTTCAAAACGGGGTTTAAACGCCCTCCATTTTGTCTACTCATGCATTTTTTTTATATTTGTTGCTGTTGTATCTGAATGTTCCGTGTTTTAATTTCACTTTTGTCTTAGATTTGATACACGGTATTAGTAAAATCCAACTAGTGGCCTATTACCAATGTTACGTTCTGATTGGTTCAGCTACTACTAGGCTATATGTTATAGCCCACTAGTAGCGAAAAGCGCCGGCTTTTTGGCGGCAAAAAAAGGATTAAAGTCTATTTTTAACTAGCTAAAGTTGTTTTGTCTCGATATTTTTGACCAACTAGTTGAATTTTACTAAAACAATTATTCCTCTTGCCCTCATGGCCTCTGAGTCAATAGCCCATTCGGCCTTCGGCTTCATGGGCTATCAGAAAGCATTCGGGCTCGAGGAATAATTGTTAAATATTTTTTTTAGTAAACCTACAACATTCTTTAACATATACGAACTAATTTTATTTTAACTGAAATAACAGCAGATACGTGTAAGATGGCTTAGGCCTTGGGTCGCTTACATTTGTGAGTGAATCTATGTAAAGATTGAAATACAGCCATGGCTTTCTGCATAATATGTCTGTGGGTGTTCAGCTCACGCCGTAGAAGTGTTACTGCTTAACTGTTATTTTTTTTATATATAATTCGTACCATTTGTTGTATGTATTTAGCGAAATCGCTTTAAAGTTCTTTTGGACGCCAATCATAATCTCAGTGGTAAATGGAACAAACCTTCCGACTTTGTTTTGCAGGTAGGCGACCGAGTTGGGTTAATGCGCAAGTCAGATGGAACTTTACATTTCTTTATCAATGGTATAAATGTTGGCAAAAAGATAAATTACGTCCCTATTCTGCTTTATGGTGTAGTCGATGTATTCGGTCGAGCTGGAGGAGTCACTATAACTGGTATGTTTGAATACAATATGTTTTCTTAACCGCTGTTGATTCTACTAATCCAGCTTTATTTCGCTAACAAGTTTCAATCATTTCGCACAACGTTGCAAGCCACCCACATCCTGTTATATAAGGTCAACTGATAGAACTGTCCATCGCTTCAGTTATATGTTGAGGTTTGACCTACATCCGAGTCAGCATCCGAGACCGGTGAAAAGTAGCCCCCACACCATATAACTTAGCATAAAGATAAGAGAAGAAAGGAGGGAAGGAAAGATATGGAAGGAGGAAGGGATGGAGAATAGATGGGAAGGGAGGATGGAGATAGGTAGGAAGGCGGGTAGAGAGGCAGAGAGGGATGGGCGAACAACGTACCAGACAGACCCAATGCTATGTCGACTTAACATTTTCCGTGAGATCGGACTTAAACAAGGAGTACGTTCCTGACTACCGCAACTGATCAGTGTATTTTTGTTTTTGCTGTTACCCTTTCAAGATTAAGTTAGATATGTGATTAAAAGGCATATGATAGCAAGATTAGACCACTCAAACGGGGCCTCAGTTCCTTGGTCGTCTCTTAGTTGTCTTGGTTATTTGCTATCCATCATATTAGGTACTGTTTTCTCACCTCAGCTTCTTTTCATTTTCAGGCGGGGGAGAAAAGCAGAATAACTCTAAAGACCTAACGGATACCGCTTTTGTAATCAATCGCATGTCAACCGCGGTCAATTTCCTAAAGGAAAGACGATACCGTGACAGTTATTTGTTAGTAGTTGGTGAACTTGCCAAGTATATTTTACAACCGTACGAAGAAACACAAAACCAAGAGCTCCGACAAAAGTACAGTGACCACTTGTCCAACGGGAATGCTCTATATTTTCTCGCAACCTTTCTCTCTCGTCTGTTGAATGAAGACATTGCGTCTCGGGGCTGCTGGCTTGGGATCTGCGTTGTTCTCAGTATATTTCGGTACTTTTCAGCTGCTAATTCAAAGCAGGCAAGGCGAAGCTTGTTGGATGTATTAGGAAAGGGTCTGGACGGAAATTCCATTAAGTGTTCCACAAATCAGGTACGGTAGGTCTAGACAAGGTTGTGATAAATTGTAATTACTTGAGTAACTCTCTCAGCTAACCATGTCTTCTTTAACTTGGCCAAAAGCTGTTACTAATAGATTACAGAGTACTTACATCAAACATGAGTACTTATATTATACATGATTCACATAATATAGGATTATCCAACAGATGAGGTCAGTGTACTGATAGGTGATTTGTATTTATCAAGCTACGTTAAAACATATTGGGCGCAAAGTCGTAAATCGTCGCTTTCATAAACTTCCTTTAGGTATGGAAAGACTAACAGTACTAGCCTCTGAAAACCCTTTACTTGTATTGTAAATAATAATAATAGTAATAATGATAGTGATAATGACAATGATAGTGACGGTGATGATGATGATGGTGATGATGATAACAACAGGAAATAATAATAATAATAATAATAATAATAATAATAATAATATTTTTTTTATTCTTTGGAATATTATTACAAAAAAATTATTATCATTATTATTATTGTTATTATTATTATTATTAATATTATTATTATTATTATAATAAAATAACTTTATTCATAGATTAAAAAAAAAAAGACTATTTACAGATTTGAGAATATGAATATTAAAACATATACCCTATGTATATTCTTCTTGTGTACGAAAGAGAATTGTCGTAAAATGACTATCTAAATACTACTAATAAACAATTATAAAAAGCATCAAAAAGTTAATAAAAAAAATAAGACTATCTAAAAATAATTCAAACTGATAAAAAGTTACTACTTAAATTCTGGCTTGCCCACTTTCCGATGTAATGTCAATGTCAGATATATTGACTGCTCTTCTCTTTCTCCTGATAATAATAATAATAATAATAATAATAATAATAATAATAATAATAATAATAATAACAATAATAATAATAATAATAATAATAATAATAAGAGAAAAGAATCTTTATTACAAAACCTCAATTAAAATCCTATTTACAATCAACCTGCTGTTACAAAAAATCTAATTAATTCATCAAAAACACTATCTACAATTCCATCCGTTACAAAAGAAACCCCTCGTCCTTCATTAGAGAACAAAAACAATCCTATATATTATAAGTGAAGATAGAAAAAACTATTCATTTACAAATTCTAAAAAATAGAAGTAACTTAACCTTACATAAAAGAAGAGGAAATAGATATAATTAATAATAAAAGTTCAAAATTCTATAAAATTAAGAATTCCATTATGCAGAGATATTAAGATCCTGCAATCGAATCATACTAATGACAGCTAAACCAGTGTCCATAAAAAGCCCTAAGTATAAAAGCATATAGACACGTATTTCAGATATCCGCACTAGCGACATTTATTTTACAGTCTGATGATTGCTCTAGCTTGCTACGAAACGGCGTTCGCGAACCTCTGACGCATGCATGTACCGATCTTAAGAGTTCAAACGAGATCTGTGTCCTGAGGCAAGTGATTACAACGTGATAAGGCTCGGTGTCTTTCTGGGCTATCTTGTCTGCGAGATGCTTTAAGAACCGCTGACACTCGTTTCCTATTCCGCCATTGGTTCCAAACACTAAAGGCGTAAACGAACCCATTTCTACATCTAACACCCGCTGCTGGTACTTGCGCTTCTTCTCTTCTTCTTGCTCCTTGAACACTTCCGATGTTGGCTTGCTCTGGTAACACTTGGAGTTGACGTGCGTAACTCTAAAATCAAAAAATGCCGTAACTCCTCTTGCCCAGAAACCTCCCGCTTGGATGTCCAACCTTGCCTCAGAACTTGTAACAGCGCTCCTCAAATGAAATCGCTCGTTGTCCAGGGGTTGAAGGCGTGGTTCGATTTCGACATTATTGCAGATCTTGTCGATGAATGTCGTTAACAAGTTCCGTACACCACCATGTCTCTGCGCTACAACCCCCCCGCTTTTTACAAGAGAGGGCGTGACTAACGGTGAATTTATCCCCACATATGCAATGACTTGGTAAATCGACTAAGGGTAAGTCATAACGCAAGCGTAGCGAGTCTCTGAACTCTTGCTTGCTGAGGGCTAAACCTTTGTCTGCGAGAAGCATCGCATTCAGCCAAGAACTTGCGCCCTTGTCCCTCGATTGATTAACCAGACGCAGCAAGCCTGGGGAGAGGCTTGAATCAATGCTATCCATTTTCTCTTTGGCACTTGCTCTCTTAAGTGATTGTTGATGCCTCTTTAGCTCCTCCGTAGATCTTTCTCCTGGCACCATGATGGAACTCTGTGATGTAATAGAATCTTCGTGGGCGGTGGTTATTAGTCTCGAGGCAGCAAACTGCTGCGGTGCCTCGGATTTCAGATCAGGAATGCCTAGACCCCCTTGACCCGTTGCTAAGGTAGCAAGTCTGCGCACCTCGTTAGGGAGAGGCTCTGATTGACCGAACAAAGTAGGGAGTAGTAAATCTTCAATCACTTCCTGGATGGGATCGACATAATCTTCAAACGATTCAATCGTGCGCATGAAGTAGGTGAACTTCGACTTGTAGCCTTTTGTGAAAGGAATATACGCCGCATGGGGCTGGCTCTTCGCTATTTCAGAGAGACGTTCGATTTCCTCTTTCCATGCACGAACCTTCTCCTCACAATACTGATCTTTGTATTCTTGCGACGCAATAACTGCTCCCAGATGGCGGACCTTCAGTCGTTATGTTGACCTTCTCTCCAAACACCCTCTTTGCTTCCTCCGCTAGTTCCCTGGACTTCACAATAAGCCAGCTCTTTATAATAATAATAATAATAATAATAATAATAATAATAATAATAATAATAATAATAATAATAATAATAATAATAATAATAATAATAATAATAATAATAATAATAATAATTTTTCTTTTTCTTTTTTTTTTTTTAAATTAATCTAAAGACTACTAATAACAATTATAAAAAGCATCAAAAAGTTTAAAAATAAAAAATAAAAAAAGTAAATAAATAATAATAATATAAATAATAATAATAATAATAATAATAATAATAATAATAATAATAATAATAATAATAATAATGCAAAGGAAACAATCATTGAGGACATAGCTGTTCCCGGAGATAGTAATATTCTGCAGAAAGAAACTGAAAAGTGAAAAGTACCAAGACCTGGCAAGAGAGATTCAAAGTATCTGAAAATCAAGGACAAAAGAGGTTTGCCAGTGGTTGTAGGTGCATTGGGTTCAGTGTCAAAGAAGCTGGCAGGCAACTTGGAGCAACTAGGAATTAAAAACCGAACAAGAACGATGCAAAAGTCGGCACTCCTGAGGTCTAGGGATGAGACTTGACTGGATATTTCTCCCCGGGGAAAATCCCTGTGCAAAATTTTACATCATAATAATAATAATAATAAAAATAATAATAATAATAATAATAATAATAATAATAATAATAATAATAATAATAATAATAATAATAATAATAATAATAATAATAAGTAATGGTAATAGGACTGAGTGGAGTCCAATTCGGTCTGTAATCATACGAGTGATTAACAAAATCGGACGACCGCGTAGCGGGAGTCCGATTTGTTTAATCACGAGTATGATTACAGACCGAATTGGACGACACGAAGTTCTGTTACCAATTAATCATAACTTTAACAAAATTTGTGACATAATAGGCTATTTTTTAAATCAAAACACAAGAAATTCCGAGATTTTTATTGCTAGCAGTGAAAAAAAAAAGCCATTTAAGCGCGCGCGTGATGGCGCGTACTGTCTAATTACTTAGGCATGACGCGTACTGTCCTATTAAACTGTCCAATTAAGGCTGAAATCAGGGCAGTTGAGAGCCAATCAGATTTGACAATTTTGTTATAGTTATGATTATAATAATAATAATAATAATAATAATAATAATACTAATACTAATAATGATAATAATAATAATAATGAACAAGACGTGTAAATCACCAGTTTAAAGTAAACGGGGGCCAGGTCTACGCTGATATGAGAGAGGTATTGGATAAGGATAAAGGGAATGAACGCCCAAAGTACATGCCGGTTAACGACAAAAATGCGGAAAGAAAGATGTTTGAGAATATCGAAGATGCGAGTAACTTTTAGAAACAGCACTGGAAAAGTCAAGGGACCGGTAATAGAAACGCCCAGTGGCTCGAGGATATATGATCTGCAATTTATAGCCGAGTTCCTCCCCCATCACCTACAAAGGTACTAGCAAGGAAAAAGAACTAGAGTGCCCTGGGCCCAGATAGGTTGACCAATTTTTGGTGGAAAAAGGCAAAAGTGCTCCATGAGGGTGTGGCTATGTCGTTTCAAACCATCGCGAATACCAACATAGAGTATCCAGCCTGGTTCTCCGAGGGCAAAACCATACTACTCCCGAAACCCGGAGAATTCACCATCGATAACGAGAGTCCGATCACCTGTTTAAATACTTTGTATAAGTCGTGCCTGTTAGGACCCGCGAATGAACACCTGGAAACGCACGGTTTAATGGATGGAGCCCAGAGGGGCGCACGCGCAGGATGTAGCAGAACTATAGACAATTTACTGATTTACAGAACTGTGACCTTAGATTGTCATCGGCGAAAGAGTAACCTGAGTTTGGCGTGGATCGACGTCAAGAAGATGTACGACTTGGTAGACCATGGTTGGTTGGAGGAAATGATTATCCTGCATACATTCCCTGTTTGGTTGTCAAGGACGGTAGAGAAGTTAAGTAAGAGCTGGAACACAAGGGTGGTGGCGACTACAAAGCAAGGGCGCGAGACATCTGAGCCAATAAGGTTCCTCAAAAGGCCTACCCCAAGGTGACGCTCTCTGTCCCAGGCTCTTCACGGTTTGTTTGAATCCCATCGCATGGAAGATCAGCGCCACTAAGGGCTATCTAAAGGTAACAGACCTCCTGTATATCGACTATCTAAAGATTTTTGTGTCTTCGGAGAGTAAGCTAAACCGTGTTATGGCTTCAACTAAAAGCGCGATGGAGGATGTCAGACTTCAGTGGAACCCCAAAAAGTGTGCGGTCGTTCATGTACGAAGTCGGGTATAGACCCATACCCATGATGCCTCGGGGCCAAGGGTACATGAGAACATCTGTGTTTCCGACCTCGAAGAGTTCAATCAGTACAAGTTCTTGGTTGTCTTAGAGACGGCGAAGAAAGAGGAGAAGATGTCGTTGGAGTGCGCAGCTAAGGATTTTCTTCGCAGATGTCTATCATCTGGTCAAGTCCTCTGTCTGATCACAACCGTGTAACCGCCTCGAGCTAATTTGCATTACCAGTGTTGGGTTACCTAATGTGGTTGCGGTTGGAAACAATGCCCAACACATACAGTGGCGGGGATGTTTGATCTCTACGAGGCTGTATTCCTGCCAGAAAACGCGCATGGACACGACGGGTGAGGTGATGTGCAGGCTATGTAATAAGGCCCCTGAAAGTGTTGCCCATGTCCTGGATGGTTGTGCTGCCCTTGCACAGAACAAGTAAGTTACCCGACATAACGCAGCCCTGAAGATACTTTTGTTCGAAGTTCTCCAAGACATAGGCCTTGTAGACTCAGTGCCACCTTGGTAATCGCCACTGAAACCGAAGCGAGTGCACGAGACATAGGCCTTGTAGACTCAGTGCCACCTTGGTAATCGCCACTGAAACCGAAGCGAGTGCACGAGGCGAGCAATGCGCTAGCATTCTGGGATGCCCCTCTATTTGCGGAGCACCAATAAGTTAGAGCTAACAGAGTAGATGCTCGCATTATCAACCACGAGTCAAAGGGAGCCATCACGCTAGAGATGAGCTGCCAATGGGTTACAAAACGCGAAAAAAAGAGGAGGAGAAAACCACGAAATGCGGACTGCTTCGTTGGGAATTGAAGCAGAAGTAACAAGGATATGAAATGAAACCATACAATATCATAATGGACGTACTAGGGGGATGGTGCCGAGACTTAGGGCCTGTTTACATGGAGTTGGGGGACCCCAGGGAGGTGAGGTAAACCGCTTAGGTGGGGTAAAAAAATAACCTTCCTTTACATGCAATCTTACAACCACGCCATCCCGGGGTGCACTTTCTCAAGATTATTGAATGGTCGCTAAGCACTTAAACAAGAAATATGCTGGCAAATCACGTGCTTTGGCGATTAATGCTTTTCTACACCCACTTGCTGCTCTTGCTGCAACCTTCAGTGCTGTGGCTTTCTATTTTTTCTTTTAATAATGATGCACAACTACCGCCAAAGTGAATTCTGCTCGAATTTCATGTATCACGATTCGGACCCCGGCTAGGCGGGTTACCCCACCGTGAACGTTTACATGGCAAAATTTGACCCCGGCTGAGAGGGTTACCCGGTCTGGTAGACCGGGCTACCCGTCTTGGCGGGTCACCCCACCTATCATGTAAACGTGATCAATTTTAAATGAGAGATCATATGGACAGGCGGTTTACCCCACCTAAGCGGGTTACCTCACTTACCGGGGGTCCTCCACTTCCAAGTAAACAGGCGCTTAGAAGCCAAGCTAAAGGAGTTGGTCTGAAGTAAGACTACGGTAGTTTTTCATAACATGCAGAAGGCTGTACTTTCGGGAACGCTGAACATCGCTCGGACGTATAAAGTTGCAACATGAACAATGAATATCGCATTCCAATTTATTAACTCTCTTCCTTTAACATCTTTTGGACTTTAAAAGTTAAGAAGTTATCGTCGATGAATTTTTTCAGCCGAATAAGTGATATGTTGGAGAATTTTTTTTTTTTTTAAGGAGTATTATTGATGGTGCTAATTTTTATATATATTTTAAAATTTAAAATTTATATTTTTATGCTAAGTTTAACGGGCTACGCTCACGCGCCCCGTCATGCTATTTTAACTGTACACAGCATACAAAAGTTGTAACTGCATCATAATCCTCATTATCGTCATCATCATCATCATAAACGCTACTATTGGCGTGCTTACCATTAGGTAAGTAGTACCCGTCCCGACTAACCCTTTCGTAAAGAGAATTCATTGTTTTAATTTGAAGATGATTTTTTTACTGGTCTAGCTGGCCAGTGCTGAATGTTAGAGTCCTCATATTACCATTAGTCTATCTACTGTAATACTGCCCCAAGAAAGCAGAAGTTTGGTTTGCACTTGCTCCTATGCTATATGACTTTTTTTGGTGTGTTTTTTGCTTTCATCTGTTTAGTCGAATTTGACACCCGCTTAGACGATTTTTGTGGCAGAGGAGACGACGCAGTTCCGCTACAAAAATTTCCGTTATTGATATTTTACGCTGGTGCTCACTCCACTTTCCAATTACTCGTTAATTCCAAAGTTTAATACAATCATTGCTTACTTACAAACAGGACAGAAAGTTTATAGTGTCTTCTATTATGAAGACACTTCACTGCCTTTCGAAGGGCTCAGAAGGTCGCCAGGCACCTTTTCCTCCACGATTAAGCGAGAAGATAGTTCCACATCTAAAGGCAGATGATATGGAAGTTGCTGTTTTGGCTACACTAACCTATTCAAATGTTGCATCTCAAGGACAGAAAAGGTTGCTGGAAGTCGACAGTAGGGTATGCTTTCTTCATGGTGTCACTTTTTTTGGGGGGGGGGGAGGGGGAAGGGCATCGTCAACAAAATGTATTTACCAATTTCAACTTTGAAGACTGCTTTACCCTTCGTGCTGGAAGATCAAGAGATACTTTATCTTCGGCAAGTATATTGGTTTAGGTAGACCTTTTTCTTTGGTAAACTGCCGTCTATTGTAAGCTGAACAAAATAGCCCGAGCTAAGTTTCCGCCATATTATTCCTCGATCACTGCAGTTATGTTCGGCTCCTGTTGTTAGCCTTAGCTACAATTTGCTCGGTAACGTTTTGGCAATCTTCGCTTTCTGGAGCAACTTTAAGGCAACTATTGCCATTTTGAGCAACTTTTGATTTTTGAGGAGCCTAGATTAAATTTTAGACATTTTATGGGAATTACAAAGTCCTATTATGCCATTTATCTTTGTAAGAAAGTTTCAGTTCTTTAATGTTAACTTTTAACAACGTGCGAACTCAACTTTGTGCCCCCACGCCCTCCCCCTCGGTTGGAGTGTCCGTGGTATGATGTCAGCGGTTCGCAAATGGTTCGCAAATAGGGACAAACATCTAAATTTAAGATAGTTCAGAGGAAAAAATTCCAACACCGACTTCTCTGCCACGAATAATATATAGATTTAGCCAGGGCTAAAAGCGAAGCTCCCATTAATAAATAAATAAATTTAAATCAAACAATAAACTTGTATTCCAAAATTCATATAACTTCACAGCACATTCATGTGACTTTTGAGGGAAAGGCTAAGAAAAATATTTTGCAAAGAACCGCCAAGAGTGAACCAAATCGTACATCAAGTTTACAGCCTCATATGTACACCCGCAAAAAAGCAACCATCTTCGATCACATCTAAGAGCCATAATGGGCAGGCTCTTGATCACTGTAGATTAATTAGGCCTGGAAAAAAAATCAGGCCGAATTCTTGGCGTTCGACAAGTTTACTTTACAAAATCTTGCAAACAAATCTGGGTGAGTGAAAACCAACCTTTTTACCATTTGTACATCACATCTGAGGTGAAACAGTGCTATGAGGCACTGTTTTTTATCATACAGACCTCTGACAGAAAGCAGTATTTGTCAATTTTTAATTGTCAGTTGTCTCAAATCTTATAAACGTGCATGAACTAAATAGCCCCATAAACTGCGCTCGACTTCATTAAATTAGATATAAAAAACAAACATCAAATACAGTAATTACTCAGGCTGACCATTCGAGATGCAGCTCCTGAAAGGTGTCAAGTAAGGTCAGTATCGCTTCAGAGTTTTCAAGAAAGGTGAAAAACGAAAACGATGCCATCCGAAATCGGATTTAAGACTTTGACAAGCGACGCATCTCTCAACCAAAAAACCAATAAACAAAGTAGCCACGAATAACAGAATACTCTTGACAGCAGCTGTATTTCATTTTTGTACATCCAGTAGAAAAAGACAGTTAAAAAAATCACAAGTTGACACAAAACTCTGTCAGCTTTGGCCGTCAAAGTAAACAGGATTCAAGATGCTGCATAAATTTTCCGCATGAACTCACCTGTCAAATTTTGACGAATCAGAGCATAAAAATTGGACGTAAAGCGTGACCAACGCGTGACCTTGGCAAGAAAAAGTCTTCCCCGCCTGTATTTCTAAATAACTGGCTGAATTTTCGCGTCCAAGGTTAGTTTAAAATCAAAATCTTAATAGTGCAGGGCCATAGTGTCATAAACACAACATATTTCATGACTTTAAAAAAAAATAAACTTGAGCCTGCGATCATTTGAAAACTAGTAACTCGTCAGCGGATAACTTCAAAAAAGTACTCGACCTCGATGGGTCGACACCTGAGCCCGCGATACAGTCAGGTGGCCAGCCAGCGGATACCTTGTTTTGACAGATATCACTCCTGGGCTCTCGAAGTGGTTAGAAAGTGTGAAAGTAAGCATTGGTTGTCCTGTGGTGCGGACGGATGGTTAAAAAAAACTGTCTTCCTTGCATAGCTGGCTGAATTTTCGCATGTGAGGTCAGCACATAATCACAACATATTTCATATGAATTTTACAAAATATATATACTTGAGCCTGTGATCGCTCGAAAACTAGTAACTTGTCAGCGGATAACTTTAAAAAAATACTGACCTTGATGGGTCAACACCTGAGCCCGCGATACGGTCAAGTGATACTAGTCAGCGGATACCCTGTTTCGACAGCTGTCAATTGATCACAACGTTGATGTCCAAAATGTGTGCATTATCAGTTTTCCTGTGCTCCTAAGCTAGCTAGAAGGTATGAGATTGAACATTGGTGCCCTGTGGTTCGGACGGACCGGCGGTGTACGGTCACGTGATTAACAAATTTTCTGGGGTGGGTAGATTTCCTTAGCTATGGGGCTCCGCCCAGGCGCGCGCTTCAAGCGCGCGTGGAGCTCCGCTAAAAACGACCGTATAACAGAACAGATCAATGCACTTGAGGAAACCATTACGGCAGCAGTTTGAAATTGCATTATTGCACTTTACCAGCGGCACCTGTGTTGTGGAAAAGGTAAAAATTGCTGTATTTTAAATTACTTAACGAGCAACTTTTGATTAACTTTTTAGAGGAGCCGAGCAACTTTAGGCAAGTTTTAAAACAACTGGGGCAATTTTAAAAAATTTTGGAGCAACTTGTGGTTGACAGTACCGATTGTCGTCTTATATGTACGGGTATAAATAAAGATACGGGAAAACAGTGTAGAGAAACTTGGTGAAGACAATCCCTTGACTGTATTTCCATTCTATGTCGTATTGTTCCTTAAAACCAAATTCCCAACCTTGCTGCAATAGCTTATAATTATGGCTTCATTTTTTGACACCAGGTGTTAAGTTATTTCCTTGGGATGTTTCGCAATGCACTGGATCAACCAGACCTACGAAGCAAGTCGACGGCGACAGCATTGTCAGCTCAAGAAATCAAATTAGTTTTGGATACCTTCCTTTTTAATAATAGAAACGTGGAGACTATGCTTGATAGAGATGTTGTTCCATTGCTTTTTTCATTCATCGCTAAAGGAAAAGTCACTGAAAAAGAGAAAGCTTTCAAATCACTTCTGGTCATTTCAAGTAAAAGCTCCAGAGGCAAAGGGCAGATCATATCGCACCTGCGAGCAAATTATGGCAAACCTGGGATTCAAGAAGCAGCGAAACGGCTCGGGTTAGAGCAAAAGAGGCCCCAAACGACACAAGGTAACCTCTTATTTTACACATTTTTGAAAGTGCTTGACAGCAAAATTGTCAGAAAAAATCACATTTTTTAATACTGCATCCCAGGGACTAGCACCATGTATGAACATATCTGATACCCTTACAAGATTTTTGCCTGCCCCCTGTACGGTAAAGAGTCCACTAGATATGGTATGCCATAAACTTGTTTGCAATTATTTTAACGGCATGTTTGTCGGAGACGTGTAGAGGCGGTGAGAATGGTCCTTATATTTTGTAGGCGTCAGTAAGATGCAGAGGCGTACAGGGTGTGACTACCAGGAAAGATGTCGCAGGTTTAAGTTATCACTTGAACTGTCAGGTACGACTCGACTTAACTGTTGAAGGAAATTGCTGGACACTCCATATTATATTTCTAGGCTAACAATGTGATGCAATTACTTGCTCAAAGCAATTATTGAGATGAATGTTATTAATATTTAAGTTACGCGTCATGTATTTTTAAAAGTACCAAGATAAAGAGTAAAAATAAACGTGTTGCAATTCAAGGCGAAATGAGAGGTATCTTGTAATGGTTTAGGTATTGATTAATATTTGTTTCTATTTTCCCAGATGTTTTCTTTGACCAAAACTACGATAGATGTTACTGTATGAAATGTCACGACGCCCGAGGCGACAGTCTTTATTACAGTCGAGGAAAACCGCCAAAGACCTATGGTCTTCCCGTAGGATGGTGTCGATTTGGACTTAAGTAAGTCAAAAACGCTTTTTGTAAGCTGGAACATTTTATGTAACATCATAAAGCCGAGTTGATATTTTCGTGAAGGAAACTTTATTTATTTGACTGGTTATATTATAGCGTTTTTCACGAAGCCTAGACTGAGAGCTTTCTTTTCATCGTTCTCGGACTTTAGGAGGTTATTTAACAATTATTCCTCGAGCCCGAATGGGCTCTTAGTCAATAGCCTATGAAGCCGAAGACCGAATGGGCTATTGACTCAGTGGCCATGAGGGCTAGAGGAATAATTGTTTTAGTAAAATCCAACTGGTTGGTCATAGACTGAGAGCTTTCTTTTCATCGTTCTCGGACTTTAGGAGGTTATTTAACAATTATCCCTCGAGCCCGAATGGGCTCTTAGTCAATAGCCTATGAAGCCGAAGACCGAATGGGCTATTGACTCAGAGGCCATGAGGGCTAGAGGAATAATTGTTTTAGTAAAATCCAACTGGTTGGTCATAAATATCGAGACAAAACAACTTTAGCTAGCAAAACGCGATTCAGCCGCCATTGTTTTGGTTTTCAAAGCGGGCGCTTTTCGCTATTAGTAGGCTATAACATATAGCCTAGTAGTAGCTCAACCAATCAGAACGCAGCATTGATAATAGACCACTAGTTGGATTTTACCAATATGTTTTATTCGAGTAATACGGATATGCCACCTAGATACCGCACAAATTTCAGAAATAACGGTGTTCATTCAGTTATGAGAGCAACCCTTTATTAGCTTATAATTGCTGCCCAAATGAAGGGATACTTCTAAGGCGAAAGTGTAGCATAGACAAAATCAATTACCTTTTCCGAACATAATTGTTATTTTTAGGGTCCACCACAGAGCTCATGCCTTGAATGTGTTCAATAACTGGCAGGCAGCATTCCATGGCACAAGAGTTGATAGTGTCAAGGCAATTTTGGAATGCGGTGATCTTCTTATGCCAGGTGTGTCTTTGGGTGCCCAAATGCCAAGCCCCCATGGCTAATCATCACTGTTTATGTACGTGCTTCAATGCATATGTTGTAGTTATCTCAGTTGATTTTTATTTTTCCATTGTTTTTGGCTATGGTAGTGTTGCTAGTAAATTTCAAACAAAGGAAAAATAAAAATTTACTAAAATAATAATAATAATAAAAAATTAACTGCAACATATACATGTATGTGTTGTGGTTTGTTTATCAAAGATATAATTTTGGTGAGCGTAACACCAGACTACAGCAAGGAAATTCGAGGCCTCTTTTGCGTCTTTGTTTTTATCGTATCCTGAGCAAGATGAGATAACTCTAAACTCTCAGCCATTTTGTATTGTCATAGCCTGCAAACCAGCCTAGAAATCGCCAGAGTCTTAATTCATCTGTGTTCAAGCCGCCAATACCCATGGCGTGTACATCTCGCTATCCTAAAATAAAGAGCTTTCTCTCAAGCTAGTAGTATTGTAATTTTTTTAAAAAAAGCCGTCATTGTAATGAATTTTGTGTCTTCGCGCTAACCCCGGTCGATTTTTACGTAGGAGATGTAGCGCTTGGAGGAAGAAAGCTTAACGAGGAGGAAGGACATTTCAATGACAAGAGAAAACCTTCAGGATTTGATACAAAGCAAATCTTCGTCTCACCGAGTATACGCTACTCAGGACGTAACACCTACGCGAAATCCAAACGGTGAACCTTTTTTGCAAAGCAAATCTTCGTCTCACCGAGTATACGCTACTCAGGACGTAACACCTACGCGAAATCCAAACGGTGAACCTTTTTTGACTTTTTGTACTTGTTTTGCGTCAGGTCTTTGTTTATATCTTCGTTTGCATTTGTTATTTTATGTCCTCCTGTTCTGCATACAATATCTATGTAGTCACATGTACCCTATTGGTTATCGAGAGGGGGCAGAGAAATCTAGGTGAACAACAAACAACAACAACATCGACAACAATACAATTTAAGCAGTTAATATACATTATGCCACTTTCCTATACCCTATAGATAAGGTTACTGTTATTTATTCAAAATACTTCGCAGTTTTTTATTGGCTCAAATCCCCCGGCGAATTCTTCATAAGCAGCCGATGTTGACTAATTTTTAAAGATACGAGCAGTTTACCATGGTATATTTGCGTAGAAACGAGGTTGATCGAAGGTATATTTCCTGACCACGAGGCTGTTTGGGCAATAATGAACTAAAAAATGGTGTTCAGGACTATGTGAAGACGAAATAGCTGAACTTCTGACTAAAACTGAAGGGAGGAAGTGCAAGAATACGCAAAACATATTGCTTGATTGATGCTATTTACTTTTTGAGGAGTATCTCCAAGAATAAATCGTATGTTTCTATTCTGAAAACTTGCCGAGATATATAATAGGTTAAAATTTACAGAAATACCACGAGGAGGTAAGCCTGAAAAGAGTTTAGAAATATTTTGAATGAAGAATAAAACAATTTTTCAATTCGGCATTCGTGCAATGAAGAATTGTGCTGATCTTGGAGGCTGTTAGCCACTTCGGACGATAGCATTCTCCTCGATCGGTTCATCATACTCAGCCTCTTTCAATAACAGAAGGGTAGATGACTTGAATTTCCTAAATTTTACGTGATTCGATTGTCTTTTTTAAGTTTTGCTGCCGAAAAGGCCAGTATGAGACTAAATATCTTTACAATCATTTATTATTAGTAGCACTCTTGTACGTACCAATTTGCAACATTCTATTGAAACCAATTGAAACCCGGAATCTTGATTATAAGGAAGATTCAAATTATTGCCGTGACGTCATGCTTATTGAACACCGCAGATAGTTGTTTTAGAAGGACATTGGTGCTTAATTTTATCGCCTTGAAATTGCTAATTTTTAAAATATATTTTTTTGCTGTTTAGTTTTCTGGACCCTGTGACGAAGAAGGCCTTGAATGCCAAAGTTGTTCTTCAACTGTATGTCAACCCATATAGCTATCAGGTTGGAACACAGACAATTGCTGCTACCTCTGAGATTGACCCTAAGTTTAGCAACCAGGAGATTGAATGGTTTACAAAGGAACGTGGATCCATAATTCTTTATGGACTACTTGTTAAACTTGATGAAGCTGATTAAGGTTCTTTTTTTTTTTAGGATTTTAAGGCTCATCGCCATACCATCGGGGGATGCTTTGCTTTGTTACAGTTTTGTTTGAAAATACGAGGCACACGTCTCAGCTACGTGAGACGTGTGAGAGTGTCAAAAATCATTAAATTGAAACTTTAAAACACTTTTCAGCTCACCCGATTTGGGATTTATCAGATCGATTAGCGTGGTGAAAAAAAATATTAAAATAGAAGTAAAAGAAAAGAAAACGTCAATTAACACTCCAAGTCTCGATACCAACCGGTATTCTAATTGCACCCGCTTTAGTAAGAATCTTGTAAGTGAATATAGTTTCCTGGTTGAGGTAATATAATTAATTATGGTTTCCTCGTGCTTAAGCTGACTCGTGCGGAATCCAGAGAATTATTCTTTTCAGTTTTCGATCAATGCCTCGAAACCTGAATTTAATGCTTGACCTTTTACTCTTTACTCTGCCTTACGATGCTAATATTCACTGACTACCTTGCTTTTAAGACGCGAATTCCTTTTGGCGACTTTGAAAGGGGAAAATTAGATTGATTCATATTGAACCCTCTGATATACATGTATACTTTTAACTTGTCTGAATCTAGAAGAGCTGCATACTGAACGTTTGTGTAAAAACACCTTATCAGCAGCACTTGCTATACCCATTTTAATGGGTGTAGCATGGGGCAGTAAGCTAACCGTGTGGCAAATGACAGTATCTCTCAAGTGCAAAGTTTATCTTTGTTTTAATAGTGATGGTTATAGTTTTAGCTATAAGGCTAAAAGCGAACCGTCCATCGACATTCTTTTAATTACTGGAATTAAAAGCAAAAGATTAACTGATTTTAAAGCAAAAAGGGAAATTTTTAAATCTAATTCGATCACAGTAATAGTATTGCAAAGAATTCTTACCCCTGAACCCCATATAAATTCATACACTTGATGCTTTCTCTTTGAAAAGATTAACTTACGAGTTCAAAGAAACAATACACAAAATCTGGAGTGCAAAGAAGTCCGTGATCAGTTTTAAGAAAACCTTGGTTTTCCCATACATTTTCTGTGATTCGACAGTTCTAAAATTACAGAAAATGTATGAAAAAATTGAGGTTTTCTAAAAACTGGTCACGGACTTCTTGGCACTCCAGATTTAGTGTATTGTTTCTTTGAACTCGTAAGTTAATCTTTTCTAAGAGAAAGCATCAAATATATGAATTCAGGGAGAATTAGCTGGCTTTGAATTCTAATACAAATATTCTAATTTCCCGCCATCTTGCCCCGATTACCCATGATGCAACTATAAGCGTGAACTCCTCTATTGACATAAATTTTTCATAACATGTCATGACATGAATAATTACGCTTGACTGAAAAACAAAACAACTCAAACGAGACAAAACTGTAATAATTACTCAGGCCTTGGATGCGGCTCCTGAGTAAGCAAGAAAATGAGGCCCGAAACTTTTCCTGTACTCTGCTGTAAAAGCCCGTGGCGAAGCCCTCCTCAAACCAGCTGTATTTCATTTTGTGGTGGCAGTGGAAGAACAAGAATAGTTATAAATCTGAAAACTTTACTGAAAGATTTCACCTGTTGTCCGCCGTAAGAGCCTGCATGAACTGTTACAAACGCAACCATCGATCAATCCCTTTGCGATGCGACACTTTCCCTCGACGAAAAGCCAAATCAACAATTCAGTTCTAAAAATCTGAACAAAGAAGACAGCAGTTGTATTTCATTTTGTGGCGACAGTACAAGAACACGATATTTAAAAAACTTAACTGACATGCAAAGAATACTAGGTTGATCCTGGAATATGAACAAAAGCGTGACCAAGCAAAAAAGTAAAGCGTTAGAAATTTATTTTTGAAAAATTTGTCGAAGTCGAACACAAGAAACTTCAATTAAGATTTTTACTCAACCAACTCCGTTAGTTGCCCCTAACATGGTTGAATTTTGTGCCAAAATGAAACGCAACGTCGATGTCTTGGACTCCCTTCCCTACCCTACTGAGTTTCCCAAAATGGACACTTAAGCGTTGTAGAAAAATCTTCGTGCTATAGAGCTCAATTCATTGTGAAAATTTGCGCCAAAAAAAAAACGCGGGTTGCCCAGTTTCATTTCGCGCCTGAAAATTGCCAGTCACTTCACTTCGACTACGCTGACTTCATAACCAAGTTTTCTCGTGTCGATAGGTTTCCATTTACCTTTAGGAATGGGGGTCCGCTCGCGCGCTCGTGAGGCTCCGCTATAAAGAGCCGGGTTCGTTACTACCCAGACAAACAAATGTTAAAGTAAACAACTCTACTATATGTTTACTTAAAACAACAACAACAACAACAACAATAACCACATCCATCTGATGTGAGCAGTACGAGTTATGGGTTTTTTAAGACCCGTGCGATTTTAGCCTCCGTCCACACGTATCCGTTTTTGTTTGAAAACGGATATTTTTTTCTCCAGTTTGGCCTACCTTCGTATCCGGTAATAACCTGAGATCAGGCCCAATTTTAGCAGTTCTCATACATTATCTCTTACGTGGTCGCGCTAAAATTGGACCTGATACAGTCTCACAAGTTTGTGGTTTCTATGGTTAGACTTTGGCTACAATGCTGATTGGCTTTTAGAACAATGCCACAGGACCTGATCGGCTGTTGGAATCACCGGAAGTTGAAAGCGCTTATTCCTCGCGTGGCTGTAGCACTCAAAATCTTCGCTGTAAGCGGAGAGAATTGTTTTGCTGTCTTTTTATTGTTTTGAGTTTGCATACTGATGCAAATGACTGACAAAGCAAGTCAAACAATTGTCATCCGGCACAAGGCCTGTAGCTAAAAAAAACGGAAAATCGTTTTATTACCACATTTGATACTATTCTAATCGATCCGTAGGCACAATTACCACCAACTTTCAATGGCCTCATCTAAACGCCATCTAATTTTTATCAACTGATTCAACCAAATGCGTCCGCTTTATACCGGCAGAGTATTACAAAACTGTTTAAAGTGTGATCATTCTCGCCTTTCTGATCTGAAGTGGAGAAAAAGGTAGAGGAATAGAAGAATGACTATTGGTAAGTTTCTCTCTTTTATCCCGTTCAAATGAAAATGCAGCTGTTATTTTTTACTTCGCAAGATAATTTTCTTTAAAAAAGGACGCTGGCTATGGGCGCACATTTCAATTCCGCCTACTAATGTTTTCGTTCAGGGTTTCGCTTTATAAAGAGCAACTCGTCAGAAAATATACAACAGCAGGGCCAAAACGCGTCAAAACTGACGGTTTCTTATAAACAGAACTTTGTAAGTTTTGTTTGTTGACTTGTTTAAGACTTATTGCCTTCAGGCAGATGGCCATTTAAGTGTTTTAAAACTGGTAAGCTTCATTAATATTGTTGATTAATTCATTGATATATTTATTTACGCGCAAACTGTTTTTTACTAAGCAATATATTCTTTTGTTTGTCAAAAATTAAAAGGTAACTGGAGAATAAATTGAAACCACTCTATTTCTTTTCTTTATTATAATACATGTAGCTATAAACCATGCCCTCCAATAACCCCCTCTACTTATGCAAATGAATAATAAAACAAGTCAAACTGCTACTATCCGACAGAAGGCCCGTAATTACTAACAAAAGAAAATACGGAGGCTTGTTACCACATTAAATACCATTGTAATCGATCTGTGGGCATTTTCTATTGGCTTTTCCCAGTTGAGACTTATTGCCTTCAGACAGGCCATTTAAATGCTACAAAACACAGTAAGCCGTATTATTTATTTATTTATTTATTTATTTATTTATGGGCCAACAGTTTTTATTAAGCCTTACTCTTTTTTGGCATAGATCAAAATACCTATGAAGAAAAGAAAAGTGAAAGTAAATGCGGATAAATTCAAACCACATTATTTCCTTTTTGTTGTTGCTGTTATACATGTAGCTATAAACCATGCTCTCCAATACACCTCTCAATGGCTCATTTACCGTCCACTTTTTTTGAGTTTGCATACTAATGCAAATGACTGACAAAACAAGTCAAACAACTGCCATCCGGCACAAGACCACAATTAATACTATTCTAATAGATCTGTAGGTGCAATTACCACCAACTTTTAATGGCCTCATCTAAACGCCATCTAATGTTTATCAACCGATTCAACCGAATGCGTCCGCTTTATTTTAGAGTATTGCAAGACTGTTTAAAGTGTGATCATTCGCACCTTTCTGATCTGAAGTGGAGAAAAAGGTAGAAGAATGACTATTGGTAAGTTTAATTTACTCGCTTTCTCTCTTTTATCTCGTTCAAATGAAAATGCAGCTGTTTTTTCGTCGCGAGAGAATTTTCTTAAAAAAAGGAGGCTGGCTATGATATTATGGGCGCACATTTCAATTTCGTCTAAATTTTTTCGTTCAGGGTTTCGGGAAAAAAATGCTTTAGGTAACAAGGTAAAGGGAGAATCGAATCATGCGCATGAGTTGGTTCGTGTCTTGATAAGGGAACCGGTTTAACAGTTATTGTGCTCGGCGATGTCGGTAGAGAAAGTGAGGCTAATCTACAGTACCATTAAAAATATCATATAGCTTACAATGTACCAACATGAAAAAAATTTATACTCCGGGATCGATAGTACGAACAACTGTTGTATTTCACACTGGCAATAAAAGGCTGGTACAGAAGCCTGTCCGCAACGCAACTATCCTATTCGAAATCGGCGTGTACTGCCTCAACTTTTATGAAACATGGCACTTAAGCTTTGTAGTAAATTGGAAATTTATGAAACAGTTACGCACATTGTATAAAAAATGGCGTCATATTGTAACAATTCCCTTTCACTTTGAAATAAGCGTTTTCAGAGTGTTTCAACTTGCTTGGATAACAATATATTCTGCTACCTTTAAAATTAAAGGTGATCTCGTTATCAAGCATATAACTTACAAATAATGCTTATATTTCCGCTCATTTCTCATGAACTCATTTAAATTAAAGTTTGTTAGTTTTGTGACTTACAAAATTCGGCCTCGTTTTGTAAAAAACGGTTTACATAGAGTGTATGAATATTACTAAAAACGTCTCGGGTGCATGATTAGACACGTGATTTGAAACCCAGCAAAACTCCCTTCTTCTCACTCAATATATTGCTATTATTAGGTGTGTCAGGATGCATTAATATACCTCAAATAATCTTATCAGGAAAAAATGAGACTTTACTTCCCTAAAAACCGTTTTTAAACCGTCCGCATAGGGTTTCTTTCCGACTTAAGAATAACATATAGTTACAAAAGAATAAATCAATCAATAAATAAATTTATTTATTAATACCCTGAAAAATGAGGGGCTGTAAAACAAAATTTCTGACATAATATATTAGCGAATTGTAGCCCTTATTTTACTGCCTTACAATATTTCAATAATCTTGAAAATAAAAGGTCATATAAAAGGACGGTTAATCTCAAGAATCGTTATGAATAACTATATCGAGCCACCTTAAGGACAGGGAACTGTTTGTCAAGAACATCAGGGAAATAACACTTTTTCTAAATGTCCAATCGGACCCAAATCGAGCAAACCTTTTCAGTGCGCGACTTTGCATGTTTCGTTAAGTCAAACTTTTTTTCTTTTACAGTTTATCAGCAATCATTTAGAACTTGCAAATGTCGTCAAGATGACACCGAAACGTCTTCGCTCTTACTTGCGTTATTTTTTACTTGTTTCTGTATAACTAGACCTTTGTTTATATATTTTATTTCTACACTTATTCTTTAATAATTCCTTGCCATTATTTTTTCTTATTCCAGATCCTATTTAAACAGAAAACAGTACTGAAATAATTGCTTAAAGGATATCTATTTCAGTGACAATGGACATCTGGCGTGCAATATGGCTTACTCAGTTTATCATGGTATTTATAATCAACGCCTTCACTCTCGTCGTCTTTGCAAGGAGCCGCCATCTAAGCAGGCGCAACACGTACTTGATAATGAACCTAACTGTGGCTGATTTACTGATAGCAGCCGTTTCAGGACCTGAAACCATTCTGTTTTTTGATCGAAACACAAGACCGAAAAAAGGCTTCGGGGTTTTATATTCAATAATCTCTGATATGTGTTTGATAGCTTCACTGGGTAACCTAGTTTTAATTTCATTGGAGCGATTGCACGCAACACTATATCCATTTAGGCATTGCTTAGTTGGGAAAAGCATTTACTATAAGATTATCATTTTTAGTTGGCTGGGAGCTTTGACTCTAGCATGTGGTCAACACATCATTCGCTTGAATAATCCGGTCCTCGCAGATCGATACCCCTGGACAATTTATGTTGTTCTTACCCTTGCAGTGCTAACAACATCTTATGTTATAATAATTTCAAAATTTATTACAAAACCTCATGTCCAGCAATTAGGGTCAGTTATCTTAGCAGAAAGAAAACTTTCAGCAACTTTATTCATAGTTAGTGCTGTCTCTATACTTACTCTTCTTCCTTGGGTAATAATTACTTGTATCTCGATAAGTTCAGACCGTTACTTATGGATTAAGTTCACACCTGCAAGGAAGATAGCATCAACATTCTATTTCCTTAATTCTCTATTGAATCCAGTGATCTACGCAATTAGATTGACAGAGTTCAGGAGAGCTTCCAAGGAGCTTTTCTGCAAAAGCAATTCGTATCCAGTAAGGCAGGACCAACCTATTGGACTGCAAGCAATCTAGACATGAACTCTATATATAGTTTCGTGGACTTTTATCAATTATGTGTTAACATTAAATGCGTCCATCGACAATTAAGATCCCTCCAAGGTAGACAATAGCTTTGTTTAAAAATGAAGATCGTGTTCCACCGAAGGACATTTGCATAAATAATTGATAAATCGCAGGTATTCATCGGTCACTAGTTAACTGTCAGTGATCTACCAATCAGATTATAACATAAAGAATTTCTAAAGGCTCCCTCGCCTTTTGTTCTCTTCCAGGCTACGCAAGGCATGCTTCGCTGGCCGATTTTCTTTTTCGCCCCTCTCCACTTCTTCGCTAGCTATATAACCTACACAGATAATGAAATAAAAGACCTTGTCAACTCCAGTCGATCAGTAGGGGTGATTACGACCAACTTTTAATATTGAAAATGAAAAAAAAATACCCTGACGACATCTGATCGAAGTAAAACAGCTGTTTCGAGAAACGTTGTCGGGAAAACGCGTTTAAGTGCACGCGTCAACCCCGTATGGTATTGTGGGTAGTGTTTTTAAGTTCATGGTTCCAAGCTTGTCTCAGTATTTCATTGAAAACTTAGAAAATGGTGTATGTGAATACCTTTGCCAGTCAGTGAAAAACAACAAATTAGGTTCGAAAGCCACAGTGTCAAGAAGTTACCTCATTTTGAAACTGTTATTCATTTGAAGCAATATACATCTGATGTTTTTATGTAAATTTCAAAAGTGATAAGGAATCTTCTTCCCAGAGAGCGAGTTCAGCTGCTTCAGCCTCATGAAAACTTTCAGTAACTTTATTCAAAGCGCTGCTTCTACACTTACTCTTCAGTGACAGATCCAGATCTTCAGATAAGGGGAATCGGACAGGGTGGGGAGCAAGGCGGCGGTCATCCAGACCCTGAGATAAGGGGGAAAGGGAGCCCTTCAGACCTCAGTTGTTTGGTCTAAAAATAAAGGAGGGAGCGAGCCCCCAGGCCCCTCCCCAGGATTCGCCACTGTTCTTTTTCCTTACTTTTGTGAGTTCACTTCACTCCGTTGGTATCATATCTCATCACAAGCGCAACAATAGACCGTTCCAAGGAATTTTTTATTTATTTATTTTTTTTCATCTTATGGCATGGACAAATCAGGAAAAATCCGTAAACTCCGCTAAAAAAAAGCCTTAAAATTAGTAAAATTGCTGACTTTGAAAGTGATTGGTTGAAAACTTTCGAAGATAGAACTCCTGAAAGTCGGGTGGGCCCCACCATACAAACTTCTGAATTTTCGCAACTTTGCGAAGATATATCGTCGCTCGCTTAGGACGTATCACTTTCAAACTTGGCAATTTTACAAATGTGAAGCGTCCATAACTCTCACATGCAATCAAAGTAAACAAATGGGACCCCTGCAACGTATCTACTTAAACAAGAAGGCTCTCTGCGACAAATTCAGTGTTCAAGCCATACGTAACGGATAGTACTTGCGCCTGCACGAAAACCACACCGGACAGGACTCCTGTTCACATATAAGAACGGTGATGTCGTCGGCGCGATTTCTATAACGGAGCGAAGCCTCGCCATTTGGTTCAATCACTCCCTGTCACGTGCAAGTACATGAGCTCATTTTAACACAAATTTTTGTTAAGCCCGGGCTTAATGAGTATGGATAGCTGTGCCATTGACATGTTATTACCTTAACCCGCCCGCCCATCGCTTATTGCTCATCGCTTTAGTTCCAAAGAGTGTAATAATCATTTGAAGCCAAAAAAGAACCCTTTCTGGTCTTTTTGCAATGAATCGAAAATGGTTATTCGCCTATTTTTTGGCTTTCTTCTTATTAAGGGGTACCCTTTACATTACTCTTTTCATTGTATAATTACTATTGCGTGATTAACGATAGTTTTCAAAACACACACACACAATCACACACACAAAACGAACAAACAAGAAACATATGGGTTAACCAACTGCTAATATAATTCGAAACGTGTAACTTACACAGAAAGGATAGAACAGAGGTTTTTTACCATATTCAATACCATTTTAATAGATTGGTAGAGTGTCAATCTTTTAAGTGGGCTCATCTAAACGAGCTGATTGATGTTCATAATATATAGATTTAGCCACGGCTAAAAGCGAAGCTCTCGATGACATTTATAGTTAGTTCAAACAAAGTATAAAATCGTGTGATGCTGAGCGGCGAAGGCAACGCTGAAGAACGGTGAAAAACAATAATAGGTCTAATTAGCAAAAGAAAGCAACTTTGCACGTGCAGCTCACTTATTTTGCACATTTCTTTGCCGTTGTTTTGCATGAGACAACGTGAAACTTCCAGAAACTTCTTTAATAGTTGCACGTTTTATGGAAGAAATGTCGTACGTGTTCTCGTTCACTTTTTTTTCATTGCCGCTCATTTTCATCTTGCATTGGTGGCCACTAGCTTTTCTTATTTTGTCACCGCCGCTACAAAATTGTGATGTTGTTCTTCCAACAACAATAAAAAAAAATGTCTCCTTCGTTTTTTCTCTCTCGCTCTAGGTCTCTCTCGCCCTTTTTTTCGTTGAGCCTCGCTGGCCTGCAGCCTGACTTTCTCTTTTTCTCTGTCTTTCTCCTGCTCTATATTCCAAATTTGTAGACATGCTGGACAATGAATCTAGGCTGAATACTTTAGGCAACACGGATACAGAAACAATTTTCCGCTTTCCATTTTCGTCTTTATTGACTCTGTCTCTGCTTTACAAGACGCCGGTAGTTATGCGATTTCTCGTTAAAATAACCTTGAGTTGCATTTGGGTTGCCATACCTGTTGACTTAGTTATTTTTACATCCATATGCCTTTGGTGTGGACGGACGGTCGCTCGGGCGGTCGTTGTACGGTCACGTGATTACCAAATTTTCTCAGTGTGTAGATTACTTCATTTTCTTACCCATGGTGCTCGGCTGGCGCGCTTCGCGCGCGAGAGCTCCGCTATTATCGAGGTCCTTGCCGGGTGTGTTGTTTTTCGTGGTTCAAGTTGGTGAGAAGGTTTCATGACTCATGCAGTGAAAAGTATTACAGACTGTTTTTAGTGACTTATATCACTCACACCTTTACAAAGAGAAGTAAAATGTAAGTGATTGAAAAAGTTTAATATTTTCAGTGTTTTTCTTTCTTTTTTTTATTTATTTTGTTTTTACATCAAACGAAATAACAAAAGGCAGCTGTAAATTAAACCTCCCAAGGGGAAGTGCTCAAAGAATTTTCAAAGACAAAAGGAAATAAATTTATATGCGTTTGAACTCTAGACAACATAAATTTTCCCTTATTTGTCATAGTTAGAAATCTTTAACAATAAGCCCCTCAAGAGCTAAGCATCATAACCTTCCAGAAAGTTCAAGTCTGCATAATACGGAAAATGATTGTACAAATAATTGAACATCTGCTACTTAGCACGAGCAATATAACTACAGAAACAAGAAACTACCAACGCTTATTACCATATTTAATACCACTGGTCTAGACAATCGGCAGTGGCAGTAATGTCACAAACTTCGAAGGCTTCAACCTGAAACTCAGGGACTAATCTGCTAATTAAGGCAATTTTTATCGACGCGGTGTTTCAAAGTTTTTTTGCTTTGAGAACACGGTCCGTATGAAATTGTCTTGATAAAGAGGTATTACAACAGACTGTTCCTAGTGATTATCCCACCTTAACAGAGGACAGTGTGTAAGTTCATGAACATTTTTTTCCTTTTCCAGGCTTTTCGCCATAAAATACAGCTGTAAATTTATCTTCGCAAGAGGTAGTTTTCTCACAGAGAGAATAACTAAGAGCCCTCTCAGTATACACATAATCCTTGGGGTATGGTTTAGTCGTTTAAAGGTAAGTTATGGGCTCATATTTGATCACGTCTAGATTGAGGAGTCATGTGCAGTCCTATTAAAGAAAGTAAAACATCGATTAAGTACAGTCTATGAACGTCTATATATATGTAGTAGCTTTAAAACATCGCTTTAACTTTAGTCATTATGGTACAGGTGCACCTAGCGGGTTTGTATTTAAAAACTATACACTAAGGGCGTCCTTATGAATCACTTTCACAGTAGAGTATATCATTAATACCAACATATCCCCTACGCTTCAAGAGGGCAGAGCATTTGAAATCTTTGCTTTTATGTTGTTCACGCTGTCGTCTTATTCTGTTTTTTAACCCTCGGACTTACAATTTCTGAAAACTGTAAAAAGATCGAAACATGGCTTCAGAGCTTTGATTGATCGGAGCTTGGACTCTTTCTCAGAAGAGTATCATCAATACCAACATATCCTACGCTTCGAGAGGGTAGATACCTTGGCATCTTTGCTTTTCTGCTGTCACTGTGTTGCTGTTGTTGTTAGTTTTATCACAGGCAGCCCAAGCGCACTATTTGTAGGTCCGGGCTTCAGAGGTCATTTGGTCGGAATATACTAGAATTATTAGTGTATTTTCTGATGCCAAATAAACGCAAAAATCTTAAAGATATGAATTCTTCTTGTTTGTAGCCTTTAAGATAACGAAAGTCGATATTTCTTGCATTATTACATGTGATTCGGGCCCTTAATGTTCGACTTTTGTCACATGTATTCGAATCTACAACGCTAAGAAAAAAAAAATTCATGATAACGCGAAATATTGATTCAAAAAGCTCCCTCACCTTTGGCTCAAAGGCTTTGTCAACTAAAGTGAATCAGAAGGGGTAATTACGACCAACTTTTCTAAAAACCCTGACGACATCTGAACAAGGTAAAACAGCTATTCCAGAAAGGTTAACCCCTTCTGGTATTGTGGGTAGTGTTTTTAAATTCCCGGTTCCCAGCTTGCTTCAGCATTTCAGGAAAAGCTTAGAAAAGGGTGTATGTACTTAACGTTGCGAGTGTGGATAGCAAAAGAACTGACCTCATTTTGATACTGTTATTGATTTAAAGCAATATACCTGATGTTGTTATGTAAAAACAAAAAAGTGATACTATAAGGAAAAAAGGAAATTCCTTCCCAGAGAGTGAGCTCGGCCGCTTCAGCCAAAAGAAAACTTATTAATTAACTCTATTCAAAGCGCTGCTTCTTCACTTACTCTTTTTCCTTAGCCTAGTTTTTATATGTCGGGAAAATACCAGACAATCAGGGATTTTACGACTGTTTCCTGACTGTCCCAGATTTTGCCGACTAGAAATTGTAGATATTCCCTATCGTCTGGGATGGACGGGGACAAATCTGGAGAATCGAGAGCGTTCCCATTTTCCCGACGCGTCCCAGATTTCTGCGATAGTCGGCGAGCATTCCCGAGAAAATGAAACTCACATTTTTCTATCGGGGACGTCGGTGATGGATTTCGAACATTACCAATCTCCTATTTGCTGGGCTTCAGTCTCCCTATCATAAATAAACACAAATAAACATGGCGTTTCTCGAAAATTCGATAGAGTCATTTCTATCTCGAATCTCTTGCCCAAGAAGGAAGAAGAATAATATGGTGTTTTTAGTTGGCTTCTCCTTTTTTAGAATGGAAAACCTTGCATTGACGATTGCAAGAACAGAGATGTATTGAGAACGACGCAGCACGGCCCCTGTGCATCAATGTTACTGTATAAATGCTGTTACATTTGTGTTCAAGACTCAATTTTTGGAACACTTTCCATTTCCCGCCAAATTCATAATAGGGAGGATCTGGGATAGACTTCTGGTGATTATCCGGTATATAGGCAAAATCTGGGATGGTCGAGGAAAAGTAAAATCCCAGATCGTCTGGGATTTTCCCGACATATGAAAAACAGGCTTTATATGATATATAGGCAGAATCTGGGATGGTTGGCAAAATCCCAGATTGTCTGGGATTTTTCCGACATACGAAAAAACAGTCTTTACTTCAATAAGTTCACTTCACTCAAGGTGGAAAAATAGACCTTTCTTCTGAATTTTTTTTTTTTTTTTTTTTTTTAATCTTATGGCATGGACAAATTAGGAAAATTCCCTCAACTCCGCTGAAAAGAATGCCTTTAAATTAATAAAATTGCTAAGTTTGAAATTGATTTGTTGAAAACGTACGAAGATAAAGCTCCCCGAAGTCGCGTGGGCCCCACCATACAAACGTCTGAACTTTAGCAACTTTGCGGAGCTATTGATATCTTCGCTCGCTTAGAACGTATCACTTTCAAACTTAGCAATTTTACACAGTGTTAAGGCGTTCTTTTTATTGATGCCGACGTATTTTCCCTAACTGCTCCGTGTCAAAAGTTGAAAAAACCGCGGAAGAGTCATTGGCATAAAGTGATTACATTCAGAAACGTGGCCAGTTATTTTTTCATTTTAAGCCCTAGCTGTAAAAGTCCTGAAGGAGCAAGCACTATGAATTGCAATGTTATGAAAATCCCATGAAAATGTCATTAAAAACACAGGAAAGCATTTTTTCAGGGCCCTGGATACAGATATTTCATTTTCATGGCCTATTTTTCAGGCCATGAATTTTCTATGAAAAGTTGATAATGGTTTTTATGGCTCATGAAATTACCATGAAATATCTGTCATTAGGGTTCATGAGCCATGAAAAGCTGGTGTGTTGTAGATTTCATGGGCCATGAAAATTACACTCAGAGATTTCAGGGGCCGTGAAAACTGAGAAATGATAATTTCAATTTCATGGGTCATGAAAATGCCATTAAATATGTGCCATGTTTGGCCATAAACCCATATTCATTGATTTCATGGGCCATGAAAATCTAAGAAATCAGTTCCCTGGATAGAATCACACCCCGAAATATATAAAACTACTGTATAACATTAAGTGACTGTAACATTAAACCTCAGAATCTTTGGCCACGTCATACCATGAAGGACACTCTTTGCTTTTGATGCTTTACAACTAATATGATTTTTTTTCACAAAGAATGACACATTAAAATTGTCAACAAACAAAACAAAAAATCTACAAAAGCAGTCATAAAATGAGCTTCACAGACCAACGAAACCTCTTGATTACAGGCATTGACTAGAATAAAGTCAGTACCAGTGTCTGTAATAGTGACCAGTGATCACCTTAACAAAACTCCCTGGGCTCAATTAAACTGTCTTTGAAGTTACGATCTTAAAAATTGCCTTGATGGTGTCTAGTAAAATACGATGATATTATGGTTCTACAGCCAATTATCAATGTAGCAACATTATAACATCACACTTGAACATGAATACAATTGTTCCTAAATTTGACACCAAACTAAACCGTTGCATGATTATTGTTAGATGTACAGAGTGTTTATATTGATAAAAAAAAAAGCTATGAAATATATAATATTTAACTGGATTTATAAAAACATATTTCTCATAGACGGTTGTTTCTAGTAAATTTGCAAATTGCAAGTCACGGTACTTTCCTATTATAAGTCTGTCCTCAAAGAAAATATACACCTTACGGTAAAATTTCCATCAGATATTGTGAGGCTATATAAATGTAAAGGGTACACATAACTGTTCGTTCCGGCCCGTTTAAAATAAAGAAAAAACGAGGAAAGGAAAGAAAATATAATGTGCTTACGGGAACACTTAAGTCCCTAAGTCGGCCTAATTTTCTTCCCTTTAGGACAGAAATGATAACCCTAGAAATGGTGACCGAGTGTTAATTGCGGCTACTAGAGAGACCTACAATTTCTCATTTTTTTTTTTTTCAACTCAGGTTTGTTTACGGGATAGTTTTTATAAGAAAGTGGATCATCATCGTTATAGACGCAACTTTTGCAGTTACGAAAAGAAAGCCTGAAAAATTTCAAGCTGCGAAAAAGTTGCGTCTATAACTGCGATGATATCTGCGATAATCAACTTTCATATAATTCTTCACGCCGCAGTTCATATATATGACTTTCATATATAGTCATACCTTCAGAATTCTTTTTCTTAATCATTTAGCCCCCCCCCCCCCCCCCCCCCCCTAACGGTGCCTAAGGCTTCTTATTTCTATATTTCTTTTTGGCTTAAAGTTCATGTTATTAGTTTAAATTTAATTGCTTTTATCATAAGTCTAGAAACAGAGGCTTCGCTTTTAGCCCTGGCTAAATCTATAGAATACTGTTATATTTTGAGAAGATAGGACTGACATAGTCATGGGTGGGTGCATTTCCAAGTAAATGGCAAATCAGCGAGCTATGCAAGAGCTTTAAAGACCTTCAAACTAGGATAACTACTATTCGATATATTTACCATTTAAAGTTTCTTGTCTCAAAACGAAGAAGAAGTTAAGGGAAACACTGCTCCGGAATACATTTGAACTTTTAATGAAGAACACTTGATCAAGCTAACCAAGGTATAGACGGGATAATCATAGCTTTTTTTTGGAAAAAGGGGAACAAAACCGAGCATGAACCCTAACCCTATCAGTAGCCTCATTTCTAGTTGTCTGTTTTGTTCCCTTTTTTACTTTCCCGTTCCTCGTGCTTCTTTCCCGTACTCCCTGTACCCCGTTTTAGTAAACCTTTTCCATTCACGTGATCAGCATCTATGCAAATTTGGAACATTAAAGAAGGCATTTACACAATAAAAAAATTTAACTCCCACAGAAATTAATGGGGACACGTGCATGGCAGCCTTTTTGTTGTTTAATTTCGTCGACGTCATGTACATTTTCGCTTTATAAAGAGCAACTCGTCAGAAAATGTACAACAGCAGGGCCAAGACGCGTCAAAACCGACGGTTTCTTATACAGAACTTTGTAAGTTTTGTTTGTTGACTTGTTTAAGACTTCAGGCAGCTGGCTATTTAAATGTTTTAAAACTGGTAAGCTTCATTAATATTGTTGATTAATTCATTGATATATTTATTTACGCGCAAACTGTTTTTTACTAAACAATATATTTTTTTTGTCAAAATTTAAAACGTAACTGGAGGATAAATTCAAACCACTCTATTTCTTTTCTTTATTTTTATACATACAGCTATAAACCATGCCCTCCAATAACCACCTCTACTTATGCAAATGAATAATAGAACAAGTCAAACAACTACTATCCGATAGAAGGCCCGTAACTACTAACAAAAGAAAATGCGGAGGCTTTTACCACATTAAATACCATTGTAATCGATCTGTAGGCATTTTCTATTGACTTTTGCCAGTTGAAACTTATTGCCTTCAGACAGGCTATTTAAATACTACAAAACATAGTAAGCCATATTATTTATTTATTTATAGGCCAAAAGTTTTTATTTTGCCTTATTCTTTTTTTGGCATAGATAAAAATACCTAAGAACAAAAGAAAAGTGAAAGTAAATGAGGATAAATTCAAACCACACTATTTCCTTGTTGTTGTTGTTGTTATACATATAGCTATAAACAATGCTCTCCAATTCACCCCTCAATGTCTCATTAAGCTTCCTCTTTTTTTGAGTTTGCATTCTAATGCAAATGACTGACAAAACAAGTCAAACAACTGCCATCCAGCACAAGGCCTGTAACTAATAAAAACGGAAAATCGGTTTATTACCATATTTAATATTATTCTAATCGATCTGTAGGCGCAATTGCCACCAACTTTTAATGGCCTCATCTAAACGCCATCTAATGTTTATCAACCGATTCAACCGAAAGCGTCCGCTTTATGCCGGCAGAGTATTGCAAGACTGTTTGAAATGTGATCATACGCACCTTTCTGATCTGAAGTGGAGAAAAAGGTAGAAGAATGACTATTGGTAAGTTTAATTTAATTTACGCGCTTTCTCTCTTTTATCTCGTTCAAATGAAAATGCAACTGTTATTTTTTTCGTCGCAAGAGAATTTTCTTAAAAGAAGAAGGCTGGCTATGGGCGCACATTTCAATTTCGCCTAGATGTTTTCGTTCAGGGTTTCGGGAAAAAAATGCTTTAGGTAACTAAAACAAGGTAAAGGGCGAATCAAATCATGTGCATGCGTTGGTTCGTGTCTTGATAAGGGAATCGGTTTAACAGTTATTGTGCTCGGCGATGTCGGTAGAGAAAGTGAGGCTAATCTACAGTACTATTAAAATATCATATCATATGTACCGACATCAAAAAAATTATACTCCGGGATCGATGGTACGAACAACTGTTGCATGTTCACACTGCCACTAAAAGGCTGGTACAGAAGCCTGTCCGCAACGCAACTATCCGTTTTCGAAATCGGCGTGTAGTACCTCAACTTTAATGAAACATCGCACTTAAGATTTCTAGTAAATTTGAAATTTATAAAACAGTTTCGCACAACGTATAAAAAATGGCGTCATATTGTAACAATTCCCTTTCACTTTGAAATAAACGTTTTGAGAGTGTTTCAACTTGCTTGGATAACAATATATTATGCCACCCTTAAAATTAAAGGTGATCTCGTCATCTAGCGTATAACCAACGAATAATGCTTATATTTCCGCTCATTTCTCATGGACTCACTTAAATTATAGCTTGTTAGTTTTGTGACTTAAAAAATTCGGTTACGCCTCGTTTTTTAAAAAGCGGTTTCCATAGAGTGTATGCTATTACTAAAAACGTCTAGGGTGCATGATTAGACACGTGATTTGAAACCCAGCAAAACTCCCTTCTTCTGACTCAATATATTATATATTAGGTGTGTCAGGATCCATTAATATACCTCAAGTAATCTTTTCAGGAAAAGGTGAGACTTTACTTCCCTAAAAAACGTTTTTGAACTGTCGCCATAGGGTTTTTTCCGACATAAAAGTAACACCAAGAAAGCTCCTATAGGTCGTTTCCGCCTTTGCCGTCATTGATATATTCTTGATGCATCGATTGCTGGTTGAAAGTGCAATATCCTTGGATGTTCTAGCATTTACTTAGTTCACCAATGGCTTTTATATAGATAAAACGTTCTTTTGATTAGGAGGGTATACTGGAGATTGATCGCCAAGGGTTTGAAAGATATGATAAATATTACCAGGCAAGTCAAGATTAAAGTATCATCAAGGCTAATTTAAACAATCCATTATAAATACAGAAAAAAAGTACCTCTAAATGTCGGAATTGAAAAAAAAAAAAGGAGAAATCAGTAGTCTCTTAATAATCATAGAAAAAATATTTTCTACACCCAAATGTCGCACTGAGAGAACATTTTTTAAAGGTTCTTGCAAATTTGATTTTATGAAAAAACTGTCCGTAATTAGCAACATTTTGTGCAAAAAACAATCCAACTGTTATTGCACTTGTGCCTCTGCGCAGTTATTCAAAGTCAACACCTTCTACGTTTGAGAATTAACTCCGTTGCTATAAAGAAAGATTTGGAAAAATTGCCGGGGATGAGCACAGTTGTATTAGATAAAGATGAAAACTTGTTATGATTAGGGTTTCAATGACATTGCAGTTGTCATAGCAACGGAATGACGCCGCCCGTTACCTATTTTACTTGCAGCAGTATTTCCCGGCGCCGGGAACTGTTTTTCCAAAATCGTTCAAGGGAGCTTTTTCCTCCAATAGCAGCCTCGATGTTCGTGAGATTCAAGTGAAATCTTTAAGAGCGTTATCGAGATATTTTGGGATGAAGTTTTTATGATTAGAAATGCAGTAAAAATGGATAATCTTGTAGTTTGGCCGTTATCTGCAGAAAACAAAGAGCTTTTGATATGCAATTTGAGCTCATAGTAGTTACAATCTCTTTAAAAATGTGTGTGAAAGATCGTAGAGATAGGTCCAGTCGATTGCTAGAAAGAAGGATTTAACTATTATGTATCGAAGCGCTCTTGCTAGCTGTTTGTTAGCATTTTGGCCTACTTTAACAAATTGGCAAATAATTTTTAAACCGCTAGATGTTTTTTTTTTTTTGAAAAAATTGAGATTCTTGCCGATGAAACGTCGTTTTAGGAGAAGTTTGAGTCTCAATATTGTTGATATATTGTAGCGCAGTAAAATAAGGGCTACGATTCGCTAATTTTTTTACGAGAAGTTTCCTGTTTACAAGTGAAAGCCTCTTATTATTCAAGGGTATTGTCTCCAAGTTTAATTTTTACGTGAACAGCAGTAACTAACAATGCATTTGAAATATGCAAAAATGCTAGCTATTGTTGTGCACGAAAATGTGACACTTGGAGACAATACCCTGAATAATGAGGCAGGGGCTCTCAATTGTAAAAACAAAATTTCTGACAGAACATATTAGCGAATTGTAGCCCTTATTTTTCTGCCTTACAATATTTCAATAATCTTGAAGCTAAAAGGTCATATAAAAGGACGGTTAATCTCAAGAATCGTTATGAATAATTATATCGAGCCACCTTAAGGACATGGAACTGTTTGTCAAGAACATTAGGGAAATAACACTTTTTCTAAATGTCCAATCGGACTCAGTGCGCGACTTTGCATGTTTCATTTTTGCTAATCATTAGCCAAACTTTTTTTTTTCAGTTTATCAGCAATAATTTTTAACTTGAAAATGTGGTCAAGATGATACCGAAACGCCGTTCTTTCTTACCCGCATTACTTTTTACTTGGTTCTGTATAACTAGACCTTTGCTTATATATTTTATTTCTCTACTCATTCAGTAATAATTCCTTATTATTATTATTTTTCTTATTCCAGATCCAATTCAAATAGAAGGGAAAACAGTACTGAAATAATTGTTTAAAGGATATCTATTAAAGCGACAATGGACATCTGGATTGCAGTCTGGCTTACTGAGTTTATCATGGTGTTTATAATCAACGCCTTCACTCTCGTCGTCTTTGCAAGGAGCCGCCATCTACGCAGGCGCAACACGTACTTGATAATGAACCTAACTGTGGCTGATTTACTGATAGCAGCCGTTTCAGGACCTGAAACCATTCTGCTTCTTAAAGAAAACAAGAGACCGAAAAAAAGCTTCGGGGTTTTGCATGTATATTTAATAATCTCTGACATGTGTTGGATAGCTTCACTGGGTAACCTAGTTTTAATTTCTTTAGAGCGATTGCACGCAACACTGTTCCCATATAGGCATTGCTTAGTTGGGAAAAGCATTTACTATAAGATTATCATTTTTAGTTGGTTCGGAGCTTTGACTCTAGCATGTGGTCTACAAATCAGTCGCATGGATGATGTACCCCTCGCAAATCGATACCCCTGGATAATTTATATTCTTCTTACCCTTGCAGTAATAACAACATCTTATGTTATAATTATGTCAAAATTTATTAGAAAAGCTCATGTCCAGCAGTTAGGGTCAGTTATGTCAGCAGAAAGAAAACTTTCAGTAACTTTATTCATAGTTAGTGCTGCCTCTATACTTACTCTTCTTCCCTGGGTAATAATTATTTGTATCTCGATAAGTTCAGACCGTTACGTATGGATTGACTTCACACCTATGAAGATAGCATCAACATTTTATCACCTTAATTCTATATTGAATCCAGTGATCTACGCGATTAGATTGACAGAGTTCAGGAGAGCATCGAAGGAGCTTTTCTGCAAAAACACTTCGCATCCAGTAAGGCAGGACCAACCTATTGGACTGCAAGCAATGTAGACATGGACTCTATATGCAGCTCCGTGGACTTTTATCAATTATGTGTTAACATTAAATCATCCATCGACAATTAAGATCCCTCCAACGTAGATAATAGCTTTGTTTAAAAATAAAGATTGTGTTCCACCAAAGGAAATTTGCATAAATAATTGATACATCGCAGGTATTCATCGCTCACTTGTCAACAATCAGTGATCTGACCAATCAGGTAATGATACAAAGAACGTCTAAAGGCTCCCTCGCCTTTTGTTGTCTTCCAGGCTACGCAAGGCTTGCTTCGCTGGCCGATTTTCTTTTTCGCCCCTCTCCACTTCTTCGCTGGTTATATAACCTACACAGAAAATGAAATGAAAGACTTTGTCAACTCCAGTCAATCAGTAGGGGTGATTACGACCAACTTTTAATATTTTTAATTAAAAAAAAAAAAAAACCCTGACGACATTTGATCGAGGTAAAACAGCTGTTTCGAGAAAGGCTGTCGGGAAAACGCGTTTAAGTGCACGCGTCAACCCCTTTATGGTATTGTGGGTAGTGTTTTTAAGTTCATGGTTCCCAGCTTGTTTCAGCATTTTATTGAAAGCTTAGAAAATGGTGTATGTGAATACCTTTGCCAGTCAGTGAAAAACAACAATTAGGCTCGAAAGCCACAGTGTCAAGAAGTTATCTCATTTTGAAACTGTTATTAATTTGAAGCAATATACATCTGATGTTGTTAAGTGATAAGGAATCTTCTTCCCAGAGAGCGAGTTCAGCCGCTGCAGCCTAAAGAAAACTTTCAGTAACTTTATTCAAAGCGCTGCTTCTACACTTACTCTTCAGTGGCAGATCCAGATCTTCAGATAAGGGGAAGCGGAGAAGGTGGGGAGCAAGGCGGCGGTCATCCAGACCCTGAGATAAGGGGGGGAAGGGAGCCCTTCAGGCCTCAGTTGCTTGGTCTAAAAATAAAGGCGGGAGCGGGCCCCCAGGCCCCTCCCCTGGATTCGCCACTGTTCTTTTTCCTTACTTTTGTGAGTTCACTTCACTCCGTTGGTATCATATCTCATCACAAGCGCAACAATAGACCTTTCCAAGGATTTTTTTTTTTTTTTTCATCTTATGGCATGGACAAATCAGGAAAAATCCGTAAACTCCGCTAAAAAAAAGCCTTAAAATTAGTAAAATTGCTGACTTTGAAAGTGATAGGTTGAAAGCTTTCGAAGATAGAACTCCTGAAAGTCGGGTGGGCCCCACCATACAAACTTTTGAATTTTCGCAACTTTGCGAAGATATATCGTCGCTCGCTTAGGACGTATCACTTTCAAACTTGGCAATTTTACAAATGTGAAGCGTTCATAACTCTCATATGCAATCAAAGTAAACAAATGGGACCCCTGCAACGTATCTACTTAAACAAGAAGGCTCTCTGCGACAAATTCAGTGTTCAAGCCATACGTACCGGATAGCACTTGCGCCTGCACGAAAACCACACCGGACAGGACTCCTGTTCACACATAAGAACGGTGATGTCGTCGGCGCGATTTCTATAACGGAGCGAAGCCTCGCCATTTGGTTCAATCACTCCCTGTCACGTGCAAGTACATGAGCTCATTTTAACACAAATTTTTGTTAAGCCCGGGCTTAATGAGTATGGATAGCTGTGCCACTGACATGTTATTACCTTAGGCCGCCCGCCCATCGCTTATTGCCCATCGCTTTAGTTCCAAAGAGTGTAATAATCATTTGAAGCCAAAAAAGAACCCTTTCTGGTCTTTTTGCAATGAATCGGAAATGGTAATTCTCCTATTTTTTGTCTTTCTTATTATTAAGGGCTACTCTTTACATTACTCTTTTCATTATGTAATTACTATTGCGTGATTAACGATAGTTTTCTAAACACACACACAAAAAACAAACAAACAAGAAACATATGGTTAACCAACTGCTAATATAATTCGAAACGTGTAACTTACACAGAAAGGATAGAACAGAGGTTTTTTACCATATTCAATACCATTTTAATAGATTGGTAGAGTGTCAATCTTTTAAGTGGGCTCATCTAAACGAGCTGATTGATGTTCATAATATATATAGATTTAGCCACGGCTAAAAGCGAAGCTCTCGATAATATTTATAGTTAGTTCAAACTAAGTATAAAATCGTGTAATGCTAAGCGGCGAAGGCAACGCTGAAGAAAAGTGAAAAACAATAATAGGTCTAATTAGCAAAAGAAAGCAACTTTGCACGTGCAGCTCACTTATTTTGCACATTTCTTTGCCGTTGTTTTGCATGAGACAACGTGAAACTTCCAGAAACTTCTTGAATAGTTGCACGTTTTATGGAGGAAATGTCGTACGTGTTCTCGTTCGCTTTTTTTATTGCCGCTCATTTTCATCTTGCATTGGTGGCCGCTAGCTTTTCTTATTTTGTCACCGCCGCTACAAAATTTTGATCTTGTTCTTCCAACAAAAAAAAAATAATGTCTCCTTCCTTTTTCCTCTCTCGCTCTAGCTCTCTCTCGCTCTAGATCTCTCTCGCCCTTTTTCTCGTTGAGCCTCGCTGGCCTGCAGCCTGACTTTCTCTTTTTCTCTGTCTTTCTCCTGCTCTATATTCCAAATTTGTAGACATACTGGACAATGAATCTAAGCTGAATACTTTAGACAACACCGATACAGAAACAATTTCCGCTTTCCATTTTCTTCTTTATTGACTCTGTCTCTGCTTTACAAGACGCTGGTAGTTATTCGATTTCCCGCCAAAATAACCTCGAGTTGCATTTGGGTTGCCATACCTGTTGATTGAGTTATTTCACATTGGTATGCCTTTGGTGTGGACGGACGGTCGCTCGGGCAGTCGTTGTACGGTCACGTGATTACCAACTTTTCTCGGAAGGGTAGATTACTTCATTTTCTTACCCATGGTGCTCGGCTGGCGCGCTCCGCAAGCGAGAGCTCCGCTATTATCGAGGTCCTTGCCGGGTGTGTAGTTTTTCGTGGCTCGAGTTGATGAGAAGGTTTCATGACTCATGGAGTGAAAAGTATTAAAGAATGTTTTTGGTGACTTACATCATTCACACCTTTACAAAGAGAAGTAAAATGTAAGTGATTGAAAAAGTTTAATATTTTCAGTGTTTTTCTTTCTTTTTTTTATTTATTTTGTTTTTACATCAAACGAAATGACAAAAGGCAGCTGTAAATTAAACCTCCCAGGAGGAAGTGCTCAAAGAATTTTCAAAGACAAAAGGAAATAAATTTATATGCGTTTGAACTCTAGACAACAGAAATTTTCCCTTTGTCATAGTTAGAAATCTTTAACAATAAGCCCCTCAAGAGCTAAGCATCATAACCTTCCAGAAAGTTCAAGTCTGCATAATACGGAAAATGATTGTACAAATAATTGAACATCTGCTACTTAGCACGAGCAATATAACTACAGAAACAAGAAACTACCAACGCTTATTACCATATTTAATACCATTGGTCTAGACAATCGGCAGTGGCAGTAATGTCACAAACTTCGAAGACTTCAACCTGGAACTCAGGGGCTAATCTCCTAATTAAGGCAATTTTTATCGACGCGCTGTTCCAAAGTTTTTCTGCTTTGAGTACACGGTCCGTATGAAATTGTCTTGATAAAGAGGTATTACAATAGACTGTTTCTAGTGATTATCCCACCTTAACAGAGAACAGTGTGTAAGTTCATGAACATTTTTTTCTTTTTCCAGGCTTTTTGCCATAAAATACAGCTGTAAATTTATCTTCGCAAGAGGTAGTTTTCTCACGGAGAGAATAACTAAGAGCCCTCTCAGTATACACATAATCCTTGGGGTATGGTTTAATCGTTTAAAGGTAAGTTATGGGCTCATATTTGATCATGTCTAGATTGAGGAATCATGTGCAGTCCTATTAAAGAAAGTAAAACATCGATTAAGTCCAGTCTATGAACGTCTGTACATATGTGGTAGCTTTAAAACATCGCTTTAACTTTAGTCATTATGGTACAGGTGCACCTAGCGGGTTTGTATTTAAAAACTATACACTAAGGGCGTCCTTATGAATCACTTTCACAGTAGAGTATATCATTAATACCAACATATCCCCTACGCTTCAAGAGGGCAGAGCATTTGAAATCTTTGCTTTTATGTTGTTCACGCTGTCGTCTTATTCTGTTTTTTAACCCTCGGACTTACAATTTCTGAAAACTGTAAAAAGATCGAAACATGGCTTCAGAGCTTTGATTGATCGGAGCTTGGACTCTTTCTCAGAAGAGTATCATCAATACCAACATATCCTACGCTTCGAGAGGGTAGATACCTTGGCATCTTTGCTTTTCTGCTGTCACTGTGTTGCTGTTGTTGTTAGTTTTATCACAGGCAGCCCAAGCGCACTATTTGTAGGTCCGGGCTTCAGAGGTCATTTGGTCGGAATATACTAGAATTATTAATGTATTTTCTGATGCCAAATAAACGCAAAAATCTTAAAGATATGAATTCTTCTTGTTTGTAGCCTTTAAGATAACGAAAGTCGATATTTCTTGCATTATTACATGTGATTCGGGCCCTTAATGTTCGACTTTTGTCACATGTATTCGAATCTACAACGCTAAGAAAAAAAAAATTCATGATAACGCGAAATATTGATTCAAAAAGCTCCCTCACCTTTGGCTCAAAGGCTTTGTCAACTAAAGTGAATCAGAAGGGGTAATTACGACCAACTTTTCTAAAAACCCTGACGACATCTGAACAAGGTAAAACAGCTATTCCAGAAAGGTTAACCCCTTCTGGTATTGTGGGTAGTGTTTTTAAATTCCCGGTTCCCAGCTTGCTTCAGCATTTCAGGAAAAGCTTAGAAAAGGGTGTATGTACTTAACGTTGCGAGTGTGGATAGCAAAAGAACTGACCTCATTTTGATACTGTTATTGATTTAAAGCAATATACCTGATGCTGTTATGTAAAAACAAAAAAGTGATACTATAAGGAAAAAAGGAAATTCCTTCCCAGAGAGTGAGCTCGGCCGCTTCAGCCAAAAGAAAACTTATTAATTAACTCTATTCAAAGCGCTGCTTCTTCACTTACTCTTTTTCCTTAGCCTAGTTTTTATATGTCGGGAAAATACCAGACAATCAGGGATTTTACGACTGTTTCCTGACTGTCCCAGATTTTGCCGACTAGAAATTGTAGATATTCCCTATCGTCTGGGATGGACGGGGACAAATCTGGAGAATCGAGAGCGTTCCCATTTTCCCGACGCGTCCCAGATTTCTGCGATAGTCGGCGAGCATTCCCGAGAAAATGAAACTCACATTTTTCTATCGGGGACGTCGGTGATGGATTTCGAACATTACCAATCTCCTATTTGCTGGGCTTCAGTCTCCCTATCATAAATAAACACAAATAAACATGGCGTTTCGAAAATGGCGTTTCGAAAATTCGATAGAGTCATTTCTATCTCGAATCTCTTGCCCAAGAAGGAAGAAGAATAATATGGTGTTTTTAGTTGGCTTCTCCTTTTTTAGAATGGAAAACCTTGCATTGACGATTGCAAGAACAGAGATGTATTGAGAACGACGCAGCACGGCCCCTGTGCATCAATGTTACTGTATAAATGCTGTTACATTTGTGTTCAAGACTCAATTTTTGGAACACTTTCCATTTCCCGCCAAATTCATAATAGGGAGGATCTGGGATAGACTTCTGGTGATTATCCGGTATATAGGCAAAATCTGGGATGGTCGAGGAAAAGTAAAATCCCAGATCGTCTGGGATTTTCCCGACATATGAAAAACAGGCTTTATATGATATATAGGCAGAATCTGGGATGGTTGGCAAAATCCCAGATTGTCTGGGATTTTTCCGACATACGAAAAAACAGTCTTTACTTCAATAAGTTCACTTCACTCAAGGTGGAAAAATAGACCTTTCTTCTGAATTTTTTTTTTTTTTTTTTTTTAATCTTATGGCATGGACAAATTAGGAAAATTCCCTCAACTCCGCTGAAAAGAATGCCTTTAAATTAATAAAATTGCTAAGTTTGAAATTGATTTGTTGAAAACGTACGAAGATAAAGCTCCCCGAAGTCGCGTGGGCCCCACCATACAAACGTCTGAACTTTAGCAACTTTGCGGAGCTATTGATATCTTCGCTCGCTTAGAACGTATCACTTTCAAACTTAGCAATTTTACACAGTGTTAAGGCGTTCTTTTTATTGATGCCGACGTATTTTCCCTAACTGCTCCGTGTCAAAAGTTGAAAAAACCGCGGAAGAGTCATTGGCATAAAGTGATTACATTCAGAAACGTGGCCAGTTATTTTTTCATTTTAAGCCCTAGCTGTAAAAGTCCTGAAGGAGCAAGCACTATGAATTGCAATGTTATGAAAATCCCATGAAAATGTCATTAAAAACACAGGAAAGCATTTTTTCAGGGCCCTGGATACAGATATTTCATTTTCATGGCCTATTTTTCAGGCCATGAATTTTCTATGAAAAGTTGATAATGGTTTTTATGGCTCATGAAATTACCATGAAATATCTGTCATTAGGGTTCATGAGCCATGAAAAGCTGGTGTGTTGTAGATTTCATGGGCCATGAAAATTACACTCAGAGATTTCAGGGGCCGTGAAAACTGAGAAATGATAATTTCAATTTCATGGGTCATGAAAATGCCATTAAATATGTGCCATGTTTGGCCATAAACCCATATTCATTGATTTCATGGGCCATGAAAATCTAAGAAATCAGTTCCCTGGATAGAATCACACCCCGAAATATATAAAACTACTGTATAACATTAAGTGACTGTAACATTAAACCTCAGAATCTTTGGCCACGTCATACCATGAAGGACACTCTTTGCTTTTGATGCTTTACAACTAATATGATTTTTTTTCACAAAGAATGACACATTAAAATTGTCAACAAACAAAACAAAAAATCTACAAAAGCAGTCATAAAATGAGCTTCACAGACCAACGAAACCTCTTGATTACAGGCATTGACTAGAATAAAGTCAGTACCAGTGTCTGTAATAGTGACCAGTGATCACCTTAACAAAACTCCCTGGGCTCAATTAAACTGTCTTTGAAGTTACGATCTTAAAAATTGCCTTGATGGTGTCTAGTAAAATACGATGATATTATGGTTCTACAGCCAATTATCAATGTAGCAACATTATAACATCACACTTGAACATGAATACAATTGTTCCTAAATTTGACACCAAACTAAACCGTTGCATGATTATTGTTAGATGTACAGAGTGTTTATATTGATAAAAAAAAAAGCTATGAAATATATAATATTTAACTGGATTTATAAAAACATATATTTCTCATAGACGGTTGTTTCTAGTAAATTTGCAAATTGCAAGTCACGGTACTTTCCTATTATAAGTCTGTCCTCAAAGAAAATATACACCTTACGGTAAAATTTCCATCAGATATTGTGAGGCTATATAAATGTAAAGGGTACACATAACTGTTCGTTCCGGCCCGTTTAAAATAAAGAAAAAACGAGGAAAGGAAAGAAAATATAATGTGCTTACGGGAACACTTAAGTCCCTAAGTCGGCCTAATTTTCTTCCCTTTAGGACAGAAATGATAACCCTAGAAATGGTGACCGAGTGTTAATTGCGGCTACTAGAGAGACCTACAATTTCTCATTTTTTTTTTTTTCAACTCAGGTTTGTTTACGGGATAGTTTTTATAAGAAAGTGGATCATCATCGTTATAGACGCAACTTTTGCAGTTACGAAAAGAAAGCCTGAAAAATTTCAAGCTGCGAAAAAGTTGCGTCTATAACTGCGATGATATCTGCGATAATCAACTTTCATATAATTCTTCACGCCGCAGTTCATATATATGACTTTCATATATAGTCATACCTTCAGAATTCTTTTTCTTAATCATTTAGCCCCCCCCCCCCCCCCCCCTAACGGTGCCTAAGGCTTCTTATTTCTATATTTCTTTTTGGCTTAAAGTTCATGTTATTAGTTTAAATTTAATTGCTTTTATCATAAGTCTAGAAACAGAGGCTTCGCTTTTAGCCCTGGCTAAATCTATAGAATACTGTTATATTTTGAGAAGATAGGACTGACATAGTCATGGGTGGGTGCATTTCCAAGTAAATGGCAAATCAGCGAGCTATGCAAGAGCTTTAAAGACCTTCAAACTAGGATAACTACTATTCGATATATTTACCATTTAAAGTTTCTTGTCTCAAAACGAAGAAGAAGTTAAGGGAAACACTGCTCCGGAATACATTTGAACTTTTAATGAAGAACACTTGATCAAGCTAACCAAGGTATAGACGGGATAATCATAGCTTTTTTTTGGAAAAAGGGGAACAAAACCGAGCATGAACCCTAACCCTATCAGTAGCCTCATTTCTAGTTGTCTGTTTTGTTCCCTTTTTTACTTTCCCGTTCCTCGTGCTTCTTTCCCGTACTCCCTGTACCCCGTTTTAGTAAACCTTTTCCATTCACGTGATCAGCATCTATGCAAATTTGGAACATTAAAGAAGGCATTTACACAATAAAAAAATTTAACTCCCACAGAAATTAATGGGGACACGTGCATGGCAGCCTTTTTGTTGTTTAATTTCGTCGACGTCATGTACATTTTCGCTTTATAAAGAGCAACTCGTCAGAAAATGTACAACAGCAGGGCCAAGACGCGTCAAAACCGACGGTTTCTTATACAGAACTTTGTAAGTTTTGTTTGTTGACTTGTTTAAGACTTCAGGCAGCTGGCTATTTAAATGTTTTAAAACTGGTAAGCTTCATTAATATTGTTGATTAATTCATTGATATATTTATTTACGCGCAAACTGTTTTTTACTAAACAATATATTTTTTTTGTCAAAATTTAAAACGTAACTGGAGGATAAATTCAAACCACTCTATTTCTTTTCTTTATTTTTATACATACAGCTATAAACCATGCCCTCCAATAACCACCTCTACTTATGCAAATGAATAATAGAACAAGTCAAACAACTACTATCCGATAGAAGGCCCGTAACTACTAACAAAAGAAAATGCGGAGGCTTTTACCACATTAAATACCATTGTAATCGATCTGTAGGCATTTTCTATTGACTTTTGCCAGTTGAAACTTATTGCCTTCAGACAGGCTATTTAAATACTACAAAACATAGTAAGCCATATTATTTATTTATTTATAGGCCAAAAGTTTTTATTTTGCCTTATTCTTTTTTTGGCATAGATAAAAATACCTAAGAACAAAAGAAAAGTGAAAGTAAATGAGGATAAATTCAAACCACACTATTTCCTTGTTGTTGTTGTTGTTATACATATAGCTATAAACAATGCTCTCCAATTCACCCCTCAATGTCTCATTAAGCTTCCTCTTTTTTTGAGTTTGCATTCTAATGCAAATGACTGACAAAACAAGTCAAACAACTGCCATCCAGCACAAGGCCTGTAACTAATAAAAACGGAAAATCGGTTTATTACCATATTTAATATTATTCTAATCGATCTGTAGGCGCAATTGCCACCAACTTTTAATGGCCTCATCTAAACGCCATCTAATGTTTATCAACCGATTCAACCGAAAGCGTCCGCTTTATGCCGGCAGAGTATTGCAAGACTGTTTGAAATGTGATCATACGCACCTTTCTGATCTGAAGTGGAGAAAAAGGTAGAAGAATGACTATTGGTAAGTTTAATTTAATTTACGCGCTTTCTCTCTTTTATCTCGTTCAAATGAAAATGCAGCTGTTATTTTTTTCGTCGCAAGAGAATTTTCTTAAAAGAAGAAGGCTGGCTATGGGCGCACATTTCAATTTCGCCTAGATGTTTTCGTTCAGGGTTTCGGGAAAAAAATGCTTTAGGTAACTAAAACAAGGTAAAGGGCGAATCAAATCATGTGCATGCGTTGGTTCGTGTCTTGATAAGGGAATCGGTTTAACAGTTATTGTGCTCGGCGATGTCGGTAGAGAAAGTGAGGCTAATCTACAGTACTATTAAAATATCATATCATATGTACCGACATCAAAAAAATTATACTCCGGGATCGATGGTACGAACAACTGTTGCATGTTCACACTGCCACTAAAAGGCTGGTACAGAAGCCTGTCCGCAACGCAACTATCCGTTTTCGAAATCGGCGTGTAGTACCTCAACTTTAATGAAACATCGCACTTAAGATTTCTAGTAAATTTGAAATTTATAAAACAGTTTCGCACAACGTATAAAAAATGGCGTCATATTGTAACAATTCCCTTTCACTTTGAAATAAACGTTTTGAGAGTGTTTCAACTTGCTTGGATAACAATATATTATGCCACCCTTAAAATTAAAGGTGATCTCGTCATCTAGCGTATAACCAACGAATAATGCTTATATTTCCGCTCATTTCTCATGGACTCACTTAAATTATAGCTTGTTAGTTTTGTGACTTAAAAAATTCGGTTACGCCTCGTTTTTTAAAAAGCGGTTTCCATAGAGTGTATGCTATTACTAAAAACGTCTAGGGTGCATGATTAGACACGTGATTTGAAACCCAGCAAAACTCCCTTCTTCTGACTCAATATATTATATATTAGGTGTGTCAGGATCCATTAATATACCTCAAGTAATCTTTTCAGGAAAAGGTGAGACTTTACTTCCCTAAAAAACGTTTTTGAACTGTCGCCATAGGGTTTTTTCCGACATAAAAGTAACACCAAGAAAGCTCCTATAGGTCGTTTCCGCCTTTGCCGTCATTGATATATTCTTGATGCATCGATTGCTGGTTGAAAGTGCAATATCCTTGGATGTTCTAGCATTTACTTAGTTCACCAATGGCTTTTATATAGATAAAACGTTCTTTTGATTAGGAGGGTATACTGGAGATTGATCGCCAAGGGTTTGAAAGATATGATAAATATTACCAGGCAAGTCAAGATTAAAGTATCATCAAGGCTAATTTAAACAATCCATTATAAATACAGAAAAAAAGTACCTCTAAATGTCGGAATTGAAAAAAAAAAAAGGAGAAATCAGTAGTCTCTTAATAATCATAGAAAAAATATTTTCTACACCCAAATGTCGCACTGAGAGAACATTTTTTAAAGGTTCTTGCAAATTTGATTTTATGAAAAAACTGTCCGTAATTAGCAACATTTTGTGCAAAAAACAATCCAACTGTTATTGCACTTGTGCCTCTGCGCAGTTATTCAAAGTCAACACCTTCTACGTTTGAGAATTAACTCCGTTGCTATAAAGAAAGATTTGGAAAAATTGCCGGGGATGAGCACAGTTGTATTAGATAAAGATGAAAACTTGTTATGATTAGGGTTTCAATGACATTGCAGTTGTCATAGCAACGGAATGACGCCGCCCGTTACCTATTTTACTTGCAGCAGTATTTCCCGGCGCCGGGAACTGTTTTTCCAAAATCGTTCAAGGGAGCTTTTTCCTCCAATAGCAGCCTCGATGTTCGTGAGATTCAAGTGAAATCTTTAAGAGCGTTATCGAGATATTTTGGGATGAAGTTTTTATGATTAGAAATGCAGTAAAAATGGATAATCTTGTAGTTTGGCCGTTATCTGCAGAAAACAAAGAGCTTTTGATATGCAATTTGAGCTCATAGTAGTTACAATCTCTTTAAAAATGTGTGTGAAAGATCGTAGAGATAGGTCCAGTCGATTGCTAGAAAGAAGGATTTAACTATTATGTATCGAAGCGCTCTTGCTAGCTGTTTGTTAGCATTTTGGCCTACTTTAACAAATTGGCAAATAATTTTTAAACCGCTAGATGTTTTTTTTTTTTTGAAAAAATTGAGATTCTTGCCGATGAAACGTCGTTTTAGGAGAAGTTTGAGTCTCAATATTGTTGATATATTGTAGCGCAGTAAAATAAGGGCTACGATTCGCTAATTTTTTTACGAGAAGTTTCCTGTTTACAAGTGAAAGCCTCTTATTATTCAAGGGTATTGTCTCCAAGTTTAATTTTTACGTGAACAGCAGTAACTAACAATGCATTTGAAATATGCAAAAATGCTAGCTATTGTTGTGCACGAAAATGTGACACTTGGAGACAATACCCTGAATAATGAGGCAGGGGCTCTCAATTGTAAAAACAAAATTTCTGACAGAATATATTAGCGAATTGTAGCCCTTATTTTTCTGCCTTACAATATTTCAATAATCTTGAAGCTAAAAGGTCATATAAAAGGACGGTTAATCTCAAGAATCGTTATGAATAATTATATCGAGCCACCTTAAGGACATGGAACTGTTTGTCAAGAACATTAGGGAAATAACACTTTTTCTAAATGTCCAATCGGACTCAGTGCGCGACTTTGCATGTTTCATTTTTGCTAATCATTAGCCAAACTTTTTTTTTTCAGTTTATCAGCAATAATTTTTAACTTGAAAATGTGGTCAAGATGATACCGAAACGCCGTTCTTTCTTACCCGCATTACTTTTTACTTGGTTCTGTATAACTAGACCTTTGCTTATATATTTTATTTCTCTACTCATTCAGTAATAATTCCTTATTATTATTATTTTTCTTATTCCAGATCCAATTCAAATAGAAGGGAAAACAGTACTGAAATAATTGTTTAAAGGATATCTATTAAAGCGACAATGGACATCTGGATTGCAGTCTGGCTTACTGAGTTTATCATGGTGTTTATAATCAACGCCTTCACTCTCGTCGTCTTTGCAAGGAGCCGCCATCTACGCAGGCGCAACACGTACTTGATAATGAACCTAACTGTGGCTGATTTACTGATAGCAGCCGTTTCAGGACCTGAAACCATTCTGCTTCTTAAAGAAAACAAGAGACCGAAAAAAAGCTTCGGGGTTTTGCATGTATATTTAATAATCTCTGACATGTGTTGGATAGCTTCACTGGGTAACCTAGTTTTAATTTCTTTAGAGCGATTGCACGCAACACTGTTCCCATATAGGCATTGCTTAGTTGGGAAAAGCATTTACTATAAGATTATCATTTTTAGTTGGTTCGGAGCTTTGACTCTAGCATGTGGTCTACAAATCAGTCGCATGGATGATGTACCCCTCGCAAATCGATACCCCTGGATAATTTATATTCTTCTTACCCTTGCAGTAATAACAACATCTTATGTTATAATTATGTCAAAATTTATTAGAAAAGCTCATGTCCAGCAGTTAGGGTCAGTTATGTCAGCAGAAAGAAAACTTTCAGTAACTTTATTCATAGTTAGTGCTGCCTCTATACTTACTCTTCTTCCCTGGGTAATAATTATTTGTATCTCGATAAGTTCAGACCGTTACGTATGGATTGACTTCACACCTATGAAGATAGCATCAACATTTTATCACCTTAATTCTATATTGAATCCAGTGATCTACGCGATTAGATTGACAGAGTTCAGGAGAGCATCGAAGGAGCTTTTCTGCAAAAACACTTCGCATCCAGTAAGGCAGGACCAACCTATTGGACTGCAAGCAATGTAGACATGGACTCTATATGCAGCTCCGTGGACTTTTATCAATTATGTGTTAACATTAAATCATCCATCGACAATTAAGATCCCTCCAACGTAGATAATAGCTTTGTTTAAAAATAAAGATTGTGTTCCACCAAAGGAAATTTGCATAAATAATTGATACATCGCAGGTATTCATCGCTCACTTGTCAACAATCAGTGATCTGACCAATCAGGTAATGATACAAAGAACGTCTAAAGGCTCCCTCGCCTTTTGTTGTCTTCCAGGCTACGCAAGGCTTGCTTCGCTGGCCGATTTTCTTTTTCGCCCCTCTCCACTTCTTCGCTGGTTATATAACCTACACAGAAAATGAAATGAAAGACTTTGTCAACTCCAGTCAATCAGTAGGGGTGATTACGACCAACTTTTAATATTTTTAATTAAAAAAAAAAAAAACCCTGACGACATTTGATCGAGGTAAAACAGCTGTTTCGAGAAAGGCTGTCGGGAAAACGCGTTTAAGTGCACGCGTCAACCCCTTTATGGTATTGTGGGTAGTGTTTTTAAGTTCATGGTTCCCAGCTTGTTTCAGCATTTTATTGAAAGCTTAGAAAATGGTGTATGTGAATACCTTTGCCAGTCAGTGAAAAACAACAATTAGGCTCGAAAGCCACAGTGTCAAGAAGTTATCTCATTTTGAAACTGTTATTAATTTGAAGCAATATACATCTGATGTTGTTAAGTGATAAGGAATCTTCTTCCCAGAGAGCGAGTTCAGCCGCTGCAGCCTAAAGAAAACTTTCAGTAACTTTATTCAAAGCGCTGCTTCTACACTTACTCTTCAGTGGCAGATCCAGATCTTCAGATAAGGGGAAGCGGAGAAGGTGGGGAGCAAGGCGGCGGTCATCCAGACCCTGAGATAAGGGGGGGAAGGGAGCCCTTCAGGCCTCAGTTGCTTGGTCTAAAAATAAAGGCGGGAGCGGGCCCCCAGGCCCCTCCCCTGGATTCGCCACTGTTCTTTTTCCTTACTTTTGTGAGTTCACTTCACTCCGTTGGTATCATATCTCATCACAAGCGCAACAATAGACCTTTCCAAGGATTTTTTTTTTTTTCATCTTATGGCATGGACAAATCAGGAAAAATCCGTAAACTCCGCTAAAAAAAAAGCCTTAAAATTAGTAAAATTGCTGACTTTGAAAGTGATTGGTTGAAAGCTTTCGAAGATAGAACTCCTGAAAGTCGGGTGGGCCCCACCATACAAACTTCTGAATTTTCGCAACTTTGCGAAGATATATCGTCGCTCGCTTAGGACGTATCACTTTCAAACTTGGCAATTTTACAAATGTGAAGCGTTCATAACTCTCATATGCAATCAAAGTAAACAAATGGGACCCCTGCAACGTATCTACTTAAACAAGAAGGCTCTCTGCGACAAATTCAGTGTTCAAGCCATACGTACCGGATAGCACTTGCGCCTGCACGAAAACCACACCGGACAGGACTCCTGTTCACACATAAGAACGGTGATGTCGTCGGCGCGATTTCTATAACGGAGCGAAGCCTCGCCATTTAGTTCAATCACTCCCTGTCACGTGCAAGTACATGAGCTCATTTTAACACAAATTTTTGTTAAGCCCGGGCTTAATGAGTATGGATAGCTGTGCCACTGACATGTTATTACCTTAGGCCGCCCGCCCATCGCTTATTGCCCATCGCTTTAGTTCCAAAGAGTGTAATAATCATTTGAAGCCAAAAAAGAACCCTTTCTGGTCTTTTTGCAATGAATCGGAAATGGTAATTCTCCTATTTTTTGTCTTTCTTATTATTAAGGGCTACTCTTTACATTACTCTTTTCATTATGTAATTACTATTGCGTGATTAACGATAGTTTTCTAAACACACACACAAAAAACAAACAAACAAGAAACATATGGTTAACCAACTGCTAATATAATTCGAAACGTGTAACTTACACAGAAAGGATAGAACAGAGGTTTTTTACCATATTCAATACCATTTTAATAGATTGGTAGAGTGTCAATCTTTTAAGTGGGCTCATCTAAACGAGCTGATTGATGTTCATAATATATATAGATTTAGCCACGGCTAAAAGCGAAGCTCTCGATAATATTTATAGTTAGTTCAAACTAAGTATAAAATCGTGTAATGCTAAGCGGCGAAGGCAACGCTGAAGAAAAGTGAAAAACAATAATAGGTCTAATTAGCAAAAGAAAGCAACTTTGCACGTGCAGCTCACTTATTTTGCACATTTCTTTGCCGTTGTTTTGCATGAGACAACGTGAAACTTCCAGAAACTTCTTGAATAGTTGCACGTTTTATGGAGGAAATGTCGTACGTGTTCTCGTTCGCTTTTTTTATTGCCGCTCATTTTCATCTTGCATTGGTGGCCGCTAGCTTTTCTTATTTTGTCACCGCCGCTACAAAATTTTGATCTTGTTCTTCCAACAAAAAAAAAAATAATGTCTCCTTCCTTTTTCCTCTCTCGCTCTAGCTCTCTCTCGCTCTAGATCTCTCTCGCCCTTTTTCTCGTTGAGCCTCGCTGGCCTGCAGCCTGACTTTCTCTTTTTCTCTGTCTTTCTCCTGCTCTATATTCCAAATTTGTAGACATACTGGACAATGAATCTAAGCTGAATACTTTAGACAACACCGATACAGAAACAATTTCCGCTTTCCATTTTCTTCTTTATTGACTCTGTCTCTGCTTTACAAGACGCTGGTAGTTATGCGATTTCCCGCCAAAATAACCTCGAGTTGCATTTGGGTTGCCATACCTGTTGATTGAGTTATTTCACATTGGTATGCCTTTGGTGTGGACGGACGGTCGCTCGGGCAGTCGTTGTACGGTCACGTGATTACCAACTTTTCTCGGAAGGGTAGATTACTTCATTTTCTTACCCATGGTGCTCGGCTGGCGCGCTCCGCAAGCGAGAGCTCCGCTATTATCGAGGTCCTTGCCGGGTGTGTAGTTTTTCGTGGCTCGAGTTGGTGAGAAGGTTTCATGACTCATGGAGTGAAAAGTATTAAAGAATGTTTTTGGTGACTTACATCATTCACACCTTTACAAAGAAAAGTAAAATGTAAGTGATTGAAAAAGTTTAATATTTTCAGTGTTTTTCTTTCTTTTTTTTATTTATTTTGTTTTTACATCAAACGAAATGACAAAAGGCAGCTGTAAATTAAACCTCCCAGGAGGAAGTGCTCAAAGAATTTTCAAAGACAAAAGGAAATAAATTTATATGCGTTTGAACTCTAGACAACAGAAATTTTCCCTTTGTCATAGTTAGAAATCTTTAACAATAAGCCCCTCAAGAGCTAAGCATCATAACCTTCCAGAAAGTTCAAGTCTGCATAATACGGAAAATGATTGTACAAATAATTGAACATCTGCTACTTAGCACGAGCAATATAACTACAGGAACAAGAAACTACCAACGCTTATTACCATATTTAATACCATTGGTCTAGACAATCGGCAGTGGCAGTAATGTCACAAACTTCGAAGACTTCAACCTGGAACTCAGGGGCTAATCTCCTAATTAAGGCAATTTTTATCGACGCGCTGTTCCAAAGTTTTTCTGCTTTGAGTACACGGTCCGTATGAAATTGTCTTGATAAAGAGGTATTACAATAGACTGTTTCTAGTGATTATCCCACCTTAACAGAGAACAGTGTGTAAGTTCATGAACATTTTTTTCTTTTTCCAGGCTTTTTGCCATAAAATACAGCTGTAAATTTATCTTCGCAAGAGGTAGTTTTCTCACGGAGAGAATAACTAAGAGCCCTCTCAGTATACACATAATCCTTGGGGTATGGTTTAATCGTTTAAAGGTAAGTTATGGGCTCATATTTGATCATGTCTAGATTGAGGAATCATGTGCAGTCCTATTAAAGAAAGTAAAACATCGATTAAGTCCAGTCTATGAACGTCTGTACATATGTGGTAGCTTTAAAACATCGCTTTAACTTTAGTCATTATGGTACAGGTGCACCTAGCGGGTTTGTATTTAAAAACTATACACTAAGGGCGTCCTCATGAATCACTTTCACAGTAGAGTATATCATTAATACCAACATATCCCCTACGCTTCAAGAGGGCAGAGCATTTGAAATCTTTGCTTTTATGTTGTTCACGCTGTCGTCTTATTCTGTTTTTTAACCCTCGGACTTACAATTTCTTAAAAACAGTAAAAAGATCGAAACATGGCTTCAGAGCTTTGATTGATCGGAGCTTTGACTCTTTCTCAGAAGAGTATCATCAATACCAACATATCCTACGCTTCGAGAGGGTAGATACCTTGGCATCTTTGCTTTTCTGTTGTCACTGTGTTGCTGTTGTTATTAGTTTTATCACAGGCAGCCCAAGCGCACTATGTGTGGGTTCGGGCTTCAGAGGTCATTTGGTCGGAATATACTAGAATTATTAGTGTATTTTCTGATGCCAAATAAACGCAAAAATCTTAAAGATATGAATTCTTCTTGTTTGTCTTTCTGTACTAGTAGCCTTTAAGATAACGAAGGTCGATATTTCTTGCATTATTACATGTGATTCGGGCCCTTAATGTTCGACTTTTGTCACATGTATTCGAATCTACAACGCTAAGAAAAAAAAAAATTCATGATAACGCGAAATATTGATTCAAAAAGATCCCTTACCTTTAGTTCATAGAAGGGAGCTTTTTGAATCAATATTTCGCGTTATCATGATTTTTTTTTTTCTTAGCGTTGTAGATTCGAATACATGTGACAAAAGTCGAACATTAAGGGCCCGAATCACATGTAATAATGCAAGAAATATCGACCTTCGTTATCTTAAAGGCTACTAGTACAGAAAGACAAACAAGAAGAATTCATATCTTTAAGATTTTTGCGTTTATTTGGCATCAGAAAATACACTAATAATTCTAGTATATTCCGACCAAATGACTTCTGAAGCCCGAACCCACAAATAGTGCGCTTGGGCTGCCTGTGGTTTTATTTTAATTTGTTTCGTACTTAGTTCCGTTTTCTTTTATTACTCCAGATCTTATTAAAAAACCAAGAAAATAAAACAAAAACAACAACTGCAACAAATTGAACTCAATGATGTTGACTAATGCGACAAAAAACATCTGGTTTGCAGTGTGGCTTACTGAGTTTCTTCTGATGTTTATAATCAACGCCTTCACTTTCATTATCTTTGCAAGAACTCTCCAGCTACGCAAGCGCAGTACGTACCTGATAATAAACCTGACTGTAGCTGATCTAATGATAGCAGCCGTTTCAGGACCTGAAGCCCTTTGGGTTCTTAAAACAGAGAAAAGACCGGGACATGGACTCAGAGCTTTACATTTAATAATCTCTGACATGTGTTGGATAGCTTCACTGGGTAACCTAGTTTTAATTTCTTTAGAGCGATTACACGTAACACTATACCCATTTAGGCATTATTGTTTAGTTGGAAAAGGCATTTACTATACGATTATCATTTTTAGTTGGCTGGGAGCTTTGACTCTAGCATGTGTTCAACACATCATTCGCATGAATGATTCGGCCCTCGCAGATCGATACCCCTGGATAATTTATGTTGTTCTTACCCTTACAGTGCTAACAACATCTTACGTTATAATAATTTCAAAATTTATTAGAAGACCTCATGTCCAGCAGTTAGGGTCAGTTATGTCAGCAGAAAGAAAACTTTCAGTAACTTTATTCATAGTTACTGCTGCCTCTATACTTACTCTTCTTCCCTGGGTAATAATTATTTGTATCTCGATAAGTTCAGACCGTTACTTATGGAGTAAGTTCACACCTATGAAGATAGCATCAACATTTTATCACCTTAATTCTATCTTTAATCCAGTGATCTACGCAATTAGATTGCCAGAATTCAGGAGACCTTTGAAGGAGGTTTTCTGCAAAAACACTTCGTATTCAGTAAGGCGGGACCAACCTATTGAACTTCAAGCAATGTAGACATGGACTGTATGGACAGTTTTGTGGATTAATCAATTATATGCAAATATTAAGCATCCATCGAATATCGACTATTAAGATCCCTCAAATGTAGACAACAGCTTTGTTTAAAAATGAAGATTGTATTCCACCAAAGGAAATTTGCATGAAACATTAATAAATCGACAGGGTATTTTGGTCAACATTCATCACTCACTTGTCAACAGTCAGCGATCTGACCCAACAGATCATGATACAAACAAAGTCTAAAGGCTCCCCCGTCTTTTTTCTCTCCCAAGCTACCCTTGGCTTGCTTCTTCGCTCGCCCATTTTCTTTTTCTCTCCGGTTAAAAGGGGAGCCTGTTCGCTGGCTACAACCTACCCAGGGAATAAATTAAAGGCTTTGTCAACTAAAGTGAATCAGAAGGGATAATTACGACCAACTTTTTTAAAAACCCTGATGACATTTGAACAAGGTAAAACAGCTACTCGAGAAAGGTTAACCCCTTCTGGCATTGTGGGTAGTGTTTTTAAATTCCCGGTTCCCAGCTTGCCTCAGCATTTCAGGAAAAGCTTAGAAAAGGGTGTATGTACTAAACCTTGCGAGTCTGGATAGCAAAAAATTAAGTTCGAAAGCCACAGTGTCAAGAACTTACCTCATTTTAATACTGTTATTGATTTGAAGCAATATTAATATCTGATGTTGTTATGTAAAAACAAACAAGTGATAATATAAGGAAAAAAGGAAACTCCTTCCCAGAGAGTGAGCTCAGCTGCTTCAGCCAAAAAAAACTTATTAATTAACTCTATTCAAAGGGCTGCTTCTTCACTTACTCTTTTTCCTTAAGCCTGGTTTTTATTTGTCGGGAAAATACCAGACGATCAGAGATTTTACTGTTTCCTGACTGTCCCAGATTTTGCCGACTAATGAAAACTCAAAATCGTAGATATTCCCGATCGTCTGGGATGGACGGGGACAAATCTGGACAATCGAGAGGGTTTCCATTTTCCCGACACGTCCCAGATTTCTGCGATAATCGGCGATCATTCCCGACAAATGAAACTCACATTACCCTCCGGGACGTCGGCGATGGTTTTCGCAGGTTACCAATCTCCTATTTGCTGGGCTCCAGTCCCCTATCGCAAATAAAAACAAATAAACATGGCGTTTCTCGAAAATTCGAGCGATTGTATCTCAGATCTCTTGCCCAAGAGGGAAAGAATAATGATATGGTGTTTTTAGTTGGCTTCTGCCTTTCCAGAATAGAAAACCTTGCATTGACGAGTGAAAAAACTCAGACGTATTGAGAACGACGCAGCATAAGCTCGTATGCATTCATATTGCTGTATAAATGCTGTTAAATTTGTGTTCAAGATTCAATTTTTGGCGAAATTTCATTTCCCGCCAAATTCATAATAGGGAGAAACTGGGGAGGACTTCTGAAGATTATCCGATATATAGGTAATCTGGGATGGTCGGCAAAAAGTAGAATCCCTATTCGTTTGGGATTTTCCCAAGATATGAAAAACAGGCTTCATCCGATATACGGGCAGAATCTGGAATGGCCGGCAAAAAGTAAAATCGCCGATCGTCTGGGATTTTTCCGACATATGAAAAAACATTCTTTACTTCAGTGTGTTTACTTCACTCATGGCGGAACAATAGACCTTTCTTCTGAATTTTTTTTTATTTTTTATCTTATGGCATGGACAAATTAGGAAAAATCCCTCAACTCTGCTGAAAAGAATGCATTTAAATTTATAAAATTGCTAAGTTTGAAAGTGATTTGTTGAAAACGTACGAAGATAGAGCTCCCCAAAGTCGCGTGGGCCCCACCATACAAACGTCTGAACTTTAGCAACTTTGCGGAGCTATTAATATCTTCGCTAGCTAAGACGTATCACTTTCAAACTTAGCAATTTTACACTGTGTTAAAGCGTTCTTTCCATTGGTGCCGACGTATTTTCCCTAACTGCTCCGTGTCAAAAGTTGAAAAAACCGCGCAAGGGTCATTGGCATAAAGTGATTACATTCAGAAACGTGGCCAGTTTTTTTTTCCTTTTAAGCCCTAGCTGTAAAAGTCCTATGAATGAAGGCGGAATCACTGTGAATAAAATGCAAAACAGAAAGAGGCAACATGAACATGGAGAGAATAGTGCACCTACAACTCTTAAAGCTGCTAAAGTACCAAAGCTAAATGTAAGTTTTTGTGTACCAATAACCCCACACTTTGTGCAATACAGCAAATCAGGTAGTCTTCTAAGGCCCGAGCGGCTGCGAAAAGAGACTATCAAAATTAAACAGACGGCCTGGAATCCATTTTTAATACATATCTATATGTTTCGGCGGTGGTGGCGTGCCCGAAGATAGTTAATGTTTACGACTCAGATATTGACTTTCCTTAAGTTAACTCCTTATGCTTATGTATTTATTTAACGTGGCCGTGATGAGTGGTATGAGATAAATTAGTTATTTAACGTCTTCTTGTGATATACCGTGAATAGCCCACTCATTGCTGCTTGATTTAGTTTTGCATAGGCATTAGTCAATCGTTGAGTAATTAAAAGTATTTTTTATTTATTTTATTTTATTATTTTGCCACACAGAATAAATTAAAAGTAGAATAGAAAAGATAATAAATAGTTATTAATATTAAATTTAAAATGAGCATACACCTTGGAAGGAGTGACTGTGGCGGGGAAATCTCCGAGAAGCAAAGCTTATGAGGAATAGAAATTTAAATACTAGGTGGCATTTAAAAATAAAGAAAAAAGACGTGTATTTCAAGTATATAAGTGTGCTTAGAGAAAAATATAGATATAAGCTGTTAAGGTATTTAGGTTGTATCTTGTCTGACCCTTAAAAATGGTTTGATCACACGCTTGAATATATTAAAAGTCGGGGCGTTTTTGATGTTGCTCGGTAATGGGCAACATCAAAAGTAAGCTACTAACAGTACTAAAAGATTGGAGTCGCCTTTTCATGTGCGTTATTTTGATCGTTATTATTATTATTATTATTATTATTATTATTATTATTATTATTATTATTATTAGTTAGTAGTAGTAGTAGTAGTAGTAGTAGTAGTAGTAGTCGTCGTAGTCGTCGTAGTAGTCGTAGTAGTCGTAGTAGTCGTAGTAGTAGTAGTAGTAGTAGTAGTAGTAGTAGTAGTAGTCGTAGTAGTCGTAGTAGTAGTAGTAGTAGTAGTAGTAGTAGTAGTAGTAGTAGTCGTCGTAGTCGTCGTAGTAGTAGTAGTAGTAGTAGTAGTAGTAGTCGTCGTAGTCGTCGTAGTAGTCGTAGTAGTCGTAGTAGTCGTAGTAGTCGTAGTAGTCGTAGTAGTCGTAGTAGTAGTAGTAGTAGTAGTAGTAGTAGTAGTAGTAGTAGTAGTAGTAGTAGTAGTAGTAGTAGTAGTAGTAGTAGTAGTAGTAGTAGTAGTAGTAGTAGTAGTAGTAGTAGTAGTAGTAGTAGTAGTAGTAGTAGTAGTAGTAGTAGTAGTTCTAACTCGCACAGGTGTGCATTGTTCTGGAAACAACAATATTTTCCACGCTTAGACTGATCCCGTCCGAGACTCAATACGGTGGACGTTCCAAGAAATGCAGACTTACAAAGTTCTGACCGTATTTGAAATTTCAATTTCCTTCAAGTGACCCCTTAAGTTCTTCGGCATCACTCCTAGTGCTCCCACAACGACTGCTATTACTTTTGATTCGCCCTCCAAAGTCTACGCATTCTCCTTCTCTCTCTTTACCTTCAACACTGCTGTCGCTAGGTACCGCAATATCTATGATGAGGACTTTGTTGTTGTTCTTAACATGGTCAGTTATGTCAGGCCTACGGTGATCTATCTCACGATCGGTTATTATTATTATTATTATTATTATTATTATTATTATTATTATTATTACTACTACTTTGTTTTGATTGCCCTTTGTCATTTTGCATCATACACAGACTGCTGCCTCGCGACCACTTCACTGCCCAGCCAAAGATAACCAAGACCCTTCTTCTATTCCTGATGCAAAACGCAAGCACATTCCTCATGTTAAAGCATTGAAATCCAACGCAGCGGCAAACAGTAACCAGCAAGGTTAGGTTTATATCTCTAAAGAGATGTCCACACGAACCGAGCCGGGTCGTCTAATGTCCAAGTCGAGTCATCTACATAGAGTTTAGTAAAGTGAGAAGTGGCGTAGTTGCCTTTAAGCCATTAAGCCCGGGCTTAACAAGAATTTGGGTCAAAATTGCTGGATAAAAGGACGTGAAACTGCAATTCAATGTCTGTTGCCGCGATTGGCATGCAAAATTGGCACATACTTCACTAGGAAAATCTGTCGGTGAACGCCATATTGGTTTTCAATTAGATTCGTTGTAGGGGTCCCCTTTGATAGCTCCAATCATTTAGGTAAAAAAAAAAAAAAAAAATAGTTTTGTTGTGGTGGCTACCACTTTGAAATATCAATAAAGTAGCCTAGTGGCTCCCATAACGCCCTGGTTAAGTACTTTTTTTCTGCATTTTACTTAGCAAGTGCGTTCTAAGAGTCTCGTGACTAAATTAAAACTGCAAATTAAGATACTTTCCCTATTGGCCTTTGGGGACTTATAAGGAGGTCGAAACGGATTTTTGTTAGCGTTTGGCAATACTTAGGCCCGATTTACGTAAAGAAAACCTGTCCCTGGTAGAAGGACCACCCTCCCAATCTATTCATCTTTAGCGAGCGTTTATATAAGAAAAAAAAAAGTTGACCCCTTTGCTCGATCCAACAGCGCTTTCACATACTCTGATTGTTTCACCGTGAACGAGTTCATCCGGCAGGGCGAGCCAAAGACGAATTTGCCAGGCTAGATGGTAACCCTATCATCATAAAAGAGAGGCGGGTGACCTTTCTAGGCGAGCCAACTCTTTGCCTTTCGTGTAAACGGTTCGCCACGTTTTGTAAAGGAAATGTATGAAAAATTCACTCGTACAGCCAGGGTAGCTCGGGTGAGCAAGTGACCTTTCTACCCGAAACATTTTTTGCCTTATAAACAGGGCCTATGAAAAAGGGGGTGTGAAATTTGGAAGATGTCGAAAACATTCACACGCCCTTCAAAAAGCCTCTGGAGTTCTTTTATATTCACCAATTTGTGCCGTGGCGTTTAAAAAAAAAAAAAGAAAAACGATAATTTACAAGAAAAAAAAAAACAAAGTAAATAATAATAATAAAAAGACTGATATATCTATATCATAACTGTCGAATATCCTTCGCAAAGAATATTCCTACTAATATTATATTTAGTGACCAGTGTATTGATTAAGTTTCCCTAGTGTGCATGGAAGGTGTTACGAGAGTAGGTTTTGTGCTTTTGTTCGGCTTTGATTTGTACACTTAAGAAATTACTAATGGAACGTTTCCTGCACAAATATCAAACCTATGAATAATTTTATGATTAAACATTTAATAGCCAAACTTGAAGCATCGAAAAAGTGTTCTCCTGTTACCTCTTCACCCACTTTATTCGCTTTTCCTTCCTCGCCGTACACGTTTCATCACACTTGCGGGGCCAACGTCGCAGTGACATGCGGGGACAAGAAAGCCAAGAAGAAGGGGAAATCTTTGAAACTAGTTACTTCAATTTGTTGTAAAACTATGTTCTGGATTGCCTTCTGTATAACATAAGAAAGAATGTAGGTTGAGTTTGGTCGTCCGGGTGAACGTAGTCCTGAATAGGACTGTTGTTGTTGACAGTGACTGACGTTTCCACAACCTTTGCGGTAGTCATCTTCAGAGTCAAAGTGTGTTAGATCACGTCAGTTGATGGTATTATACTCTGGTTATTGATCTGATTGGCCAATTACGTCGCGATGTTATTGGTCGTCTGTCAGTTAAGCCGTGATGTTATTGGTTATGAAGACTCTTAATCAGTAATTGGTGCGTTTCGATCCGTGTACGATGAAGATGGCTACCGCACAGGTTATCGAAACGTCAGTCACTGTCAACAACAACAGTCCTATTCAGGACTACGTTCACCCGGACGATCAAACTCAACCTACTTTTGAAATGACTTCTGGGTTCAAACCTTTCACAGAAGAAAGAATCTCACTTTTTTTCCTCTGTGGTGATACGGGCTGTCATTATCAGATCAATAACCAGAGTTTAAAACGGTGATTTCGGCACGAGTTCTGTACCGACGCTAAGCTACGCTGCGACGACGATGTGAAAAGTGAAGCGTCACATATTGGATACTAAATAGGTTCTGTGCCACACTTCGCTGCAGTGTGAAAAGGTAGTCGGACCGTTGCAGAAGTAAATCTTAAAAACGAGCGAGGAGTGAAATCCACTGAGAGAAAGTTAACGTTCTGGAGTGAGGATTGGGATTGCGTTTACAAACCCTTTCGGCCAACCGCTCCAGCACAGTGTTAAGTGATCATTATACATTTCTGTCCGGGAAACTGTCCACCTACCCCTCCCCTAAGCCAACATTTTTCCCCAACTGAGAAGTAAGTGTTAATGTTGGCTTAGGGAAGGGGTAGGTGGGCAGTTTCCCAGAAACGTATAATGTTCACAAACGGATCCCAAGACTTGTTCAAGTTCTGCGCCGTTGCTGTTCATGCTATACCGGATAGGTTTTCTTATTCATGGTGTACACATAGCCTTACTAGTTTCAACTGCATCTGACAGTTTTGTTTTGCTCTTATATAGCACTCTTCAGTGTTCCGATGAAAGCATTGTTTTAACAAGCCAACCTCTACAAGATGAGGAACTATTCGAAGTTCGATTGGACAGTATAGCTGGCAGGTGGTCAGGCAGTTTGGTTTTTGGTGCCACGACTGTCAATGCGGAGAATTTCCAGTTTCCTAGATTAATAACGTCCTGCTCAACAGGAACAACGTTTCTACTTAGCTCCAACAAGATGCTAATAAAAGACAAGGAAATGGCTACAATACCAAAGGACCTGACCAGTTTGTCGGTTTGTATTACTCGCCTCGTTTTGGTAACTGACTACCGTGAACTACCTCTCGTATGCCCCCTTTCCCATTCATAAACCCATGTTTTATAAGCGGCAGTTTACGGCAGGGCATTCTTAGCTTGGTATCCACATGACTAATTTCGTGTGTATTAGACAACCCTCAGCGTTGTATATAACCTATTTCAAAGGTGTTTGTCACTTGAACCTTGCTTTAATTAGCTTAATGGTCTTATTACTTGCACGTGTCATCCGTTGTTCGGTAGTGGTTGGTGATGAGAGAAATAGGATTAAAAAGAATAAAAAAAAAGCAACAAAAACAATAACAACAACCATAGATTGGAGGCGTGCATTCTGTGCCGCCACTTATAGAAAAAGGATACTCTTTCGTTAGTATAACCTGCGATCAGGTGTCCTTCTTCCCTTTTTGTTTAGGAGATCCCACCCAACCAAAAAAAAAAAAAAAAGCCTGATCGCAGATTATCGTTAATGAATTCCTGTAGCTTTCACAACTGATGGCACAGTATTATACGAAAAGGTTATTTATTTTATTTTTTTCTTTATAAGATGCACGGACATCTTTTTAATTACCATTTACTAAAGTTTACTAATTTTGGTGAGGCCTACAAAGTTTCAAACAACAGCGATGAGATAACAATATTTGTCCAAACCGGGTTTAAACGCCCTCCATTTTGTCTACTCATGCACAATAAGCTGGAGGAGTCACTATAACTGGTATGTTTGAGCTTGTTTGAATACAATAAGTTTTCTTAACCGCTGTTGATTCTACTAATCCAGCTTTATTTCGCTAACAAGTTTCAATCATTCCGCACAACGTTGCAAGCCACAAATCAGGTACGGTAGGTCTAGACAAGGTTGTGATAAATTGTAATTACTAGAGTAACTCTCTCAGCTAACCATGTCTTCTTTAACTGGGCCAAAAGCTAAGTTGTTACTAATAGATTACAGAGTACTTATATCAAACATGAGTACTTATATTAAACATGATTCACATAATATAGGATTATCCAACAGATGAGGTCAGTGTACTGATAGGTGATTTGTATTTATCAAGCTACGTTAAAACCTATTTGGGCGCAAAGTCGTAAATCGTCGCTTTCATAAACTTCCTTTAGGTATGGAAAGACTAACAGTACTCGCCTCTGAAAACCCTTAACTTGTTTTTTTAAATTATAATAACAGTAATAATGATAGTGATAATGACACTGATAGTGACGATAATGATGATGATGGTGATGATGATAACAACAAGAAATAATAATAATGATAATAATAATAATAATAATAATAATAATAATAATAATAATAATAATAATAATAATGAACAAGACGAGTAAATCACCAGTTTAAAGTAAACGCGGGCCTGGTCTACGCTGATATGAGAGAGGTATTGGATAAGGATAAAGGGAATGAGCGCCCAAAGTACATGCCGGTTGACGAGAAAAATGCGGAAAGAACGCACGGTTTAATGGATGGAGCCCAGAGGGACGCACGCGCAGGAAGTAGCAGAACTATAGACAATTTGCTGATTGACAGAACTGTGACCTTAGATTGTCATCGGCGAAAGTGTAACGTGAGTTTGGCGCGGATCGACGTCAAGAAGATGTACGACTTGGTAGACCATGGTTGGTTGGAGGAAATGATTATCCTGCACAGATTCCCTGTTTGGTTGTCAAGGACGGTCGAGAAGTTAAGTAAGAGCTGGAACACAAGGGTGGTGGCGACTATAAAGCAAGGACGCGAGACATCTGAGCCAATAAGGTTCCAAAAAAGGCCTACCCCAGGGTGACGCTCTCTGTCCCAGGCTCTTCACGGTTTGTTTCAATCCCATCGCATGGAAGATCAGCGCCACTAAGGGTTATCTAAAGGTAACAGACCTCCTGTATATCGACGATCTAAAGATTTTTGTGTCTTTGGAGAGTAAGCTAAACCGCGTTATGGCGACAACTAAAAGCGCGATGGAGGATGTCAGACTTCAGTGGAACCCAAAAAAGTGTGCGGTCGTTGATGTACGAAGGCGGGTATAGACCCATACCCATGATGCCTCGGGGCCAAGGGTAGATGAGAACATCTGTGTTTCCGACCTCGAAGAGGGCAATCAGTACAAGTTCTTGGGTGTCTTGGAGACAGCGAAGAAAGAGGAGAAGATGTCGTTGGAGTGCGCAGCTATGGAGTTTCTTCGCAGATGTCTATCATCTGGTCAAGTTCCCTGTCTGATCACAACCGTGTAACCGCCTCGAGCCAATTTGCATTACCAGTGTTGGGTTACCTAATGTGGTTGCGGTTGGAAACAATGCCCAACACATACAGTGGCGGGGATGTTTGAGCTCTGTGAGGCTGTATGCCTGCCAGAAAACGCACATGGACACGACGGGTGAGGTGATTTGCAGGCTATGTGATAAGGCCCTTGAAAGTGTCGCCCATGTCCTGGATGGTTGAGCTGCCCTTGCACAGAACAAGTACGTTACCCGACATAACGCAGCCCTGAAGATACTTTTGTTCGAGGTTCTGCAAGACGTAGGCCTTGTAGACTCAGTGCCACCTTGGTAATCGCCACTGAAACCGTAGCGAGTGTATGAGGCGAGCAGTGCGCTAGCATTCTGGGATGCCCCTCTATTTGCGGAGCACCAAGAAGTTAGAGCCAACAGAGTAGATGCTCGCATTATCAACCACGAGTCAAAGCGAGCCATCACGCTGGAGATGAGCTGCCAATGGGTTACAAACCGCGATAAAAAAGAGGAGGAGAAAACCACGAAATGCGGACCGCTCCGTTGGGAATTGAAGCAGAAGTAACAAGGATATGAAGTGAAACAATACAATATCATAATGGACGTACTAGGGGGATGGTGCCGAGACTTAGGGCCTGTTTACATGGAGGTGGGGGACCCCAGGGAGGTGAGGCAACCCGCTTAGGTGGGGTAAAAAAATACCCCTCCTTTACATGCAATCATTACAACCACGCCATCCCGGGGTGCACTTTCTCGAGATTATTGAATGGTCGCCAAGCACTTAAACAAGAAATATGCTGGCGAATCACGTGCTTTGGCGATTAATGCTCTTCTACACTCACTTGCTGCTCTTGCTACAACCTTCAGTGCTGTGGCTTTCTATTTTTTTTCTTTTAATAATGATGCAAAACTACCGCCAAAGTGAATTCTGCTTGAATTTCATGCAACCCGCCTAGGTTACCCGGTCTGGTAGACCGGGCTACCCGCCTTGGCGGATCACCCCTCCTATCATGTAAACGTGATCAAATTAAAATGAGAGATCATATGGACAGGCCGGTTACCCCACCTAAGGAGGTTACCTCACTTACCTGGGGTCCTCCACCTCCATGTAAACAGGCGCTTAGAAGCCTAGCTAAAGGAGTTCTTCTGAAGTAAGAGTAAGGGAGTTTTTCGTAACATGCAGAGGGCTGTACTTTCTGGAACGCTAAACATTGCTAGGACGTATAAAGTTTCAACATGAACAATGAATATCGCATTCAAATTTATTAACTCTCTTCCTTTAACATCTTTTGGACTTTAAAAGTTAAGAAGTAATCGTCGATGAATTTTTTTAGCCGAATAAGTGATATGTTGGAGATTTTTTTTTTTTAAAAGGAGTATTATTGATGGTGATAATTTTTATATATATTTTAAAATTTAAAATTTATATTTTTATGCTAAGTTTAACGGGCTACGCTCACGCACACCGTTATGCTATTTTAACTGTACACAGCTACTCTTGGCGTGCTTACCATTAAAACCTAACCCTTTGGTAAAGAGAATTCATTTTTTAATTTGAAGATGATTTTTTTTACTGGTCTAGCTGGCCAGTGCTGAATGTTAGCGTCCTCATATTACCGTTAGTCTATCTACTGTAATACTGCCCCAAGAAAGCAGAAGTTTGGTTTGCACTTGCTCCTATGCGATATGCCTTTTTTTTTGGTGTGTTTTTTGCTTTAATCTGTTTAGTCGAATTTGACACCCGCCTAGACGATTTTTGTGGCAGAGTAGACGACGCAGTTCCGCTACAAAAATTCCCGTTATTGATATTTTACGCTGATGCTCACTCCACTTTCCAATTACCCGTTAATTCCAAAGTTTAATACAATCATTGCTTACTTACAAACAGGACAGAAAATTTATAGTGTCTTCTATTATGAAGACACTTCACTGCCTTTCTAAGGGCTCAGAAGGTCGCCAGGCACCTTTTCCTCCACGATTAAGCGAGAAGATAGTTCCACATTTAAAGGCAGATGATATGGAAGTTGCTGTTTTGGCTACACTAACCTATTCAAATGTTGCGTCTCAAGGACAGAAAAGGTTGCTGGAATTCGACAGTAGGGTATGCTTTCTTCATGGTGTCACTTTTTTTGGGGGGGGGGGGAGGGGGAAGGGGATCGTCAACAAAATGTCTTTAGCAATTTCAACTTTGAAGACTGCTTTACCCTTCGTGCTGGAAGATCAAAAGATACTTTATCTTCGGCAAGTATATTGGTTTAGGTAGACCTTTTTCTTTGGTAAACTGCCGTCTATCGTAAGCTGAACAAAACAACCCGAGCTAAGTTTCCGCCATATTATTCCTCGATCACTGCAATTATGTTCGGCTCCTGTTGTTAGTCTTAGCTACAATTTTCTCGGTAACGTTTCGGTAATCTTCGCTTTCTGGGGCAACTTTAAGGCAACTTTTGGCATTTTGAGCAACTTTTGATTTTTGATTAGCCTTGATGAAATTTTAGACATTTTATGGGAATTTCAAAGCCCTATCATCCCATTTATCTTTGTAAGAAACTTCAAGTTCTTTAATGTTAACTTTTAACAACGTGCGAACTCAACTTTGTGCCCCCACGCCCTCCCCCTCGGTTGGAGTGTCCGTGGTATGTTGTCAGCGGTTCGCAAATGGTTTGCAAATATGGACAAACATCAAAATTTAAGATAGTTCAGAGGAAAAAATTCCAGCACCGACTTCTCTGCCACGAACAATATATAGGTTTAGCCAGGGCTAAAAGCGAAGCTCCCATTAATAAATTTATAATTTAAATCAAACAATAAACTTGTATTCCAAAATTCAGATAAGTTTACAGCACATTCATGTGACTTTTGAAGGAAAGGCTAAGAAAAATACTTTTGCAAAGAACCGCCAAGAGTGAACCAAATCTTACATCAAGTTTACAGCCTCATATGTACACCCAAAAACTAGCAACCATCTTCGATCACATTTAAGAGCCACAATGGGCAGGCTCTTGATCACCGTAGATTAATTAGTCCTGAAAAAAAATCAGGCCGAATTCTTTGCGTTCGACAAGTTTACTGCACAAAATCATGCCAACAAATCTGGGTGAGTGAAAACCAACCTCTTTACCATTTGTACATCACATCTGAGGTGAAACAGTGCTATGAGGCACTGTTTTTATCATACAGACCTCTGAAAGAATGCAGTATTTCACAATTGTCAATTGTCAGTTGTCTCAAATCTTATAAACGTGCATGAACTAAATAGCCGCATAAACTACGCTCGACTTCATTAAATTAGATATAAAAAACAAACATCAAATACAATAATTACTCAGGCTGACCATTTCGAGATGCAGCTCCTGAAAGGTATCAAGTAAGACCAGTATCGCTTCAGAGTTTTCAAGCAAGGTGAAAAACGAAAACGATGCCATCCGAAATCGGATTTCCTACTATGACAAGCGACGAATCTCTCAACCAAAACACCAATAAACAAACTAGCCACGAATAACAGAATACTTTTAATAGCAGCTGTATTTCATTTTTTTACATCCAGTAGAAAAAGACAGTTAAAAAAAATCACAAGTTGACACAAAACTCTGTCAGCTTCAGCCGTCAAAGAAAACAAGATTCAAGATGCTGCATAAATTTTCCGCATGAACTCACCTGTCAAATTTTGACCAATCAGAGCATAAAAATTGGACGTAGAGCGTGACCAACGCGTGACCTTGGGAAGAAAAAGGTCTTCCCCGCCTGTATTTCTAAATAAGTGGCTGAATTTTCGCGTCCAAGGTTGGTTTGAAATCAAAATCTTTATAGTGCGGGGCCATAGTGACATAAACATAACATATTTCATGACTTTTTAAAAAATAAACTTGAGCCTGCGATCATTTGAAAACTGGTAACTCGTCAGCGGATAACTTCAAAAAAGTACTCGACTTAGATGGGTCGACACCTGAGCCGGCGATACGGTCAGGTGGCCAGCCAGCGGATACTTTGTTTTGACAGATGTCCCTCGTGGGCTCCCAAAGTGGTTGGAAAGTAAGCATTGGTTGCCCTGTGGTGCGGACGGATGGTTAAAAGCAACTGTCTTCCTTGCATAGCTGGCTAAATTTTCGCATCCGAGGTCAGTTTGAAATCAAATTTTAACTGTCCGGCACATAAACACATATGAATTTTAAAATATATATATATATATACTTGAGCCTGCGATCGGTTGAAAACTAGTAACTTGTCAGCGGATAACTTTAAAAAATACTGACCTTGATGGGTCAACACCTGAGCCCGCGATACGGTCAAGTGATACTAGTCAGCGGATACCCTGTTTCGACAGCTGTCAATTGATCACAACGTTGATGTCCAAAATGTGTGCATTATCTGTTTTCCTGTGCTCCCAAACTAGCTAGAAGGTATGAGATTGAACATTGGTGCCCTGTGGTTAGGACGTACCGGCGGTGTACGGTCACGTGATTAACAAATTTCTGGGGTGGGTAGATTTCCTTAGCTATGGGGCTCCGCCCAGGCGCGCGCTTCAAGCGCGCGTGGAGCTCCGCTAAAAGCGACCGTATGACAGAACAGATCAATGCACTTGCATGAGGAAACCATTAAGGCAGCAGTTTGAAATTGCATTATTGCACTTTACCAGCGGCACCTGTACTGTGTTGTGGAAAAGGCAAAAATTGCTGTATTTTAAATTACTTAACGAGCAACTTTTGATTAACTTTTTAGAGGAGCCGAGCAACTTAAGGCAAGTTTTAAAACAACTGGGGCAATTTTTAAAAAAAATTTGGAGCAACTTGTGGTTGAGAGTACGGATTGTCGTCTTTTATGTATGGGTATAATTAAAGATACGGGAAAACAGTGTAGAGAAACTTGGTAAAGACAATCCCTTGACTGTATTTCCATTCTATGTCGTATTGTTCCTTAAAACCAAATTCCCAACCTTTCTGCAACAGCTTATAATTATCGCTCCCTTTTTCGACACCAGGTGCTAAGTTATTTCCTTGGGATGTTTCGCAATGCACTGGATCAAACAGACCTACGAAGCAAGTCGATGGCGACAGTATTGTCAGCTCAAGAAAGCAAATTAGTTTTGGATACCTTCCTTTTTAATAATAGAAACGTGGAGACTATGCTTGATAGAGATGTTGTTCCATTACTTTTTCATTCATCGCTAAAGGAAAAGTCACTGAAAAAGAGAAAGCTTTCAAATCACTTCTGGGCAGATCATATCGCGCCTGCGCGCATGGCAAACCGGGATTCAAGAAGCAGCGAAACAGCTCGGGTTAGAGCAAAGGACGCCCCAAACGACACAAGGTAACCTCTTATTTAACACATTTTTTGAAAGTGCTTGACAGCAAAATTGTCAGAAAAAATCACATTTTTTAATACTGCATCCCAGGGACTAGCACCGTATATGGACATATGTGAAACCCTTACAAGATTTTTGCCTACCCCCCATACGGTAAAGAGTCCACTAGATATGGTATGCAATAAACTTGTTTGCAATTATTTTAACTGCATGTTTGTCGGAGACGTGTAGAGGCCGTGAGAATGGTCCTTATATTTTGTAGGTGTCAGTAAGATGCAGAGGCGAACAGGGTGTGACGACCAGGAAATATGTCGCAGGTTTAAGTTATCACTTAAACTGTCAGGTACGACTCGACTTAACAGTTTAAGGAAATTGCTGGACACTCCATATTATATTTCTAGGCTAACAATGTGATGCAATTACTTGCTCAAAGCAATTGTTGAGATGAATGCTATTAATATTTAAGTTACGCGTCATCTATTTTTAAACAAAGACAGGAAACAAACGTGTTGCAATTCAAGGCGAAATGAAAGGTATCTTGTAATAGTTTAGGTATTGATTAATATTTGTTTCTATTTTCCCAGATGTTTTCTTTGACCAAAACTACGATAGATGTTACTGTATGAAATGTCACGACGCCCGAGGCGACAGTCTTTATTACAGTCGAGGAAAACCGCCAAAGACCTATGGTCTTCCCGTAGGATGGTGTCGAAAAAGTCAAAAACGCTTTTTGTAAGCTGGAACATTTTATGTAACATCATAAAGCTGAGTAGATATTTTCGTGAAGGAAACTTTATTTATTTGACTGGTTATATTATAGCGTTTTTCACGAAGCCTAGACTGAGAGCTTTCTTTCATCGTTCTCGGACTTTAGAAGGTTATTTAACAATTATTCGTCGAGCCCGAATTGGCTCTGAGTCAATAGCCCATGAAGCCGAAGGCCGAATGGGCTATTGACTCAGAGGCCATGAGAGCGAGAAGAATACTGAATTGTTTTAGTAAAATCCAACTGGTTGGTCATAAATATCGAGACAAAACAACTTTAGCTTGCAAAACGCGATTCAGCCGCCATTGTTTTGGTTTTCAAAGCGGGCGCTTTCCGCTATTAGCGGGCTATAACATATAGCCTAGTAGTAGCTCAACCAATCAGAACGCAGCATTGATAATAGACCACTAGTTAGATTTACCAAAATGTTTTATTCGAGTAATACGGATATGCCACCTGGATACCGTACAAATTTCAGAAATAACGGTGTTCATTCAGTTATGAGAGCAATCCTTTATTAGCTTATAATTGCTGCCTAGATGAAGGGATACCTCTAAGGCGAAAGTGTAGCATAGACAAAATCAATTACCTTTTCCGTACATAATTGTTATTTTTAGGGTCCACCACAGAGCTCTTGCCTTGAATGTGTTCAATAACTGGCACGCAGCATTCTATGGCACAAGAGTTGATAGTGTCAAGGCAATTTTGGAATGCGGTGATCTTCTTATACAAGGTGTGTCTTTGGGTGCCCAAATGCCAAGCCCCCATGGCTAATCATCACTGTTTATGTACGTGCTTCAATGCATATATTGTATAGTTATCTCAGTTAATTTTTATTTTTCCATTGTTTTTGGCTATGGTATTGTTGCTGGTGAATTTGAAACAAAGGAAAAATAAAAATTAACTGAAATAGTAATAATAAAAAATTACCTGCAACCTATACATGTATTTCCTGTAGTTTGTTTATCAAAGATATAATTATGGTGGGCGTAACACTAGACTACAGCAAAGAAATTCGAGGCCTCTTTTGCGTCTTCGTTTTTATTGTATCCTCAGCTAGATGGGATAACTCTAAACTCTCAGCGATTTTTGTATTGTCATAGCCTGCAAACTAGCTTAGAAATCGCCAGAGTCTTAATTCATCTGTGTTCAAGCCGCCAGTACCCATGGCGTGTACATCTCGCGATCATGAAATAAAGAGCTTTCTCTCAAGCTAGTAGTATTGTAATATTTTTAAAAAAAAAACATCAGTGTAATGAATTTTGTGTCTTCGCGCTAATCCCAGTTGATTTTTATGTAGGAGATGTAGCGCTTGGAGGAAGAAAGCTTAACGAGGAGGAAGGACATTTCAATGACAAGAGAAAACCTTCGGGATTTGATACAAAGCAAATCTTCGTCTCACCGAGTATACGCTACTCAGGACGTAACACCTACGCGAAACCCAAACGGTGAACCTTTTTTGACTTTTTGTACTTGTTTTGCGTCATGGTCCTGTTTATAACTTCGTTTGCAGTTGTTATTTTACGTGCTCTTGTTCTGCATACAATATTTGTATAGTCACATGTACCCTACTGGTTATCGAGAGGAGGCAGAGAAATCTAGGTGAACAACAAATACAATTTAAGCAGTCAATGTACATTATGCCACTTTCCTATACCCTATAGATAAGGTTACTATTATTCATTCAAAATGTTTCGCAGTTTTTTATTGGCTCAAATTCCCCGCCTAATTCTTCATGAGCAACCGATGTTGACTAATTTTTAAAGATAGGAGCAATATACCATCTACTGTATGGTATATCTGCGTGGAAACGAGGTTGATCGAAGGTATATTTCCTGACCACGAGGCTGTTTTGGCAATAATGAACTAAAAAATGGTGTTCATGTCTATGTGAAGACGAAATAGCTTAATTTCTGACTAAAACTGAATGGACGAAGTGCAAGAATACGCAAAACATATTGCTTGATTGACGCTATTTACTTTTTGAGGAGTATCTGCAAGAAAAAAATCATATGTTGATATTCTGAAAACTTGCCGAGAAATATAATAAGCCAAAGTTTTGCAGAGATACCACAAGGAGGTAAGCCTGTTAGAGTTGAGGAATATTTTGAATGAAGAATAATACAATTTTTCAATTCGGCATTTGTGCAATGAAGAATTATGCTAATCTTGGAGGCTGTTAGCCACTTAGGACGATAGCATTCTGCTCGATCGGTTCATCATACTCAGCCTCTTTCAATAACACAAGGGTAGATGACTTGAATTTCCTGAATTCCAGTATCAGACTAAATATCTTTACAATCATTTATTATTAGTAGCAGTCTTTTACGTACCAATTTGCAACATTCTATTGAAACCAATTGAAACCCGGAATCTTGATTATAAGGAAGATTCAAATTATTGCCATGATGTAATGCTAATTGAACACCGCAGATAGTTGTTTTAGAAGGACATTGGTACTTAATTTTATCGCCTTGGAATTGCTAATTTTTAAAATATCTTTTTTTGCTGTTTAGTTTTCTGGACCCTATGACGAAGAAGGCCTTGAATGCCAAAGTTGTTCTTCAACTGTATATCAACCCAGATAGCTATCAGGTTGGACCACAGACAATTGCTGCTACCTCTGAGATTGACCCTAAGTTTAGCAACCAGGAGATTGAATGGTTTACAAAGGAACGTGGATCCATTATTCTTTATGGACTGCTTGTTAAACTTGATGAAGCTGATTAAGGTTCTTTTTTTTTTTTTTTTAGGATTTTAAGGCTCATCGCCACACCATCGGGGGATGTTTTGCTTTGTTACAGTTTTGTTTGAAAATATGGGGCACACGTTTCAGCTACGTGAGACTTACGAGAGTGTCAAAAATCATTAAATTGAAACTTTAAAACACTTTTCAGTCCACCCGATTTGGGATTTATCAGATCGATTAGAGTGGTGAAAAAAAAAAGTTAAAATAGAAATAAAAGAAAAGAAAACGTTAATTAACACTCCACGTCGCGATACCAACCAGTATTCTAATGAATATAGAACATAGTTTCCTGGTTGGGGTAATATAATTAATTATAATTTCCTCGCGGTTTAAGCTGACTCGTGCGGAATCCAGAGAATTATCCTTTTCAGTTTTCGATAAATGCCTCGAAACCTGAATTTAATGGTTGACCTTTTACTTTTACGAGCATTCTTTGTTTGTTCGTCCTTGCGACCCTCTCTCCTGCCGTTAGGTGGGGCTAGAGTTGTGACAACGAGCATTCTTTGTTTGTTCGTCCTTGTGACCCTCTCTCTTGCCATTAGGTGGGGCTAGAGTTGTGACAACGAGCATTCTTTGTTTGTTCGTCCTTGCGACCCTCTCTCCTGCCATTAGGTGGGGCTAGAGTTGTGACAACGAGCATTCTTTGTTTGTTCGTCCTTGCGATCCTCTCTCCTGCCATTAGGTGGGGGTAGAGTTGTGACAACGAGCATTCTTTGTTTGTTCGTCCTTGCGACCCTCTCTCCTGCTGTAGGTGGGGCTAGAGTTGTGACAACGAGCATTCTTTGTTTGTTCGTTCTTGCGACCCTCTCTCCTGCCGTTAGGTGGGGCTAGAGTTGTGACAACGAGCATTCTTTGTTTGTTCGTCCTTGCGACCCTCTCTCCTGCCATTAGGTGGGGCTAGAGTTGTGACAACGAGCATTCTTTGTTTGTTCGTCCTTGCGACCCTCTCTCCTGCCATTAGGTGGGGCTAGAGTTGTGACAACGAGCATTCTTTGTTTTTTCGTCCTTGCGACCCTCTCTCCTGCCATTAGGTGGGGCTAGAGTTGTGACAACGAGCATTCTTTGTTTGTTCGTCCTTGCGACCCTCTCTCCCGCTCTATGTGGGGCTAGGGTTGTGACAGCGAGCATTCTTTGTGTGTTGGTTCTTTTGACCCTCTCTTCTTCGACATGTGGGGTAAGCGTTGTGATGATGGGTGCTTTTAGCTTGGCCTGATTATCAGTTACTTGTCCTTCCCAACTTTTTTCAAAATCATTTACCCCTTTTTCGTTTTGTTTCAACTAGGGTAACCATCTCAGAGCTGTTTTAATAAATTCATAAATGACTTTCTTGTTTAATTGGAGGACATGGTTATAATTTTACTACTTATTTGTGTACAATTGTCTTCATGTTTTGTGCTATTTTACAATGATTGTTGTACAAGTTGCAGATGTAGTGTGGATTGCAAATACTGATCCATGGTTTATGCGTTAAAGTTTTTTAATCTTCACTAGAAATTGCATAAGTTATAACTGTATTTAATACAATTAAAGAAGCTCAACCGTTTAGAACCAAGAAGTAAAATGTTCTAGCCCTTAATCAATATGTGTATGTTTAGAAATTAAAAAAAATAAAGAGCAGTTAATGAGGCGCTCTGCTTTAAGGAAAAAGCTTTAACATACAGACAAGAAGAGAAATGCAATTTCAACCATGTTTTCATAAGATATTACCAAATTTGGGAAAAGTTGATTTAATTAAACCTCTCTACGTGCCCGTGATGGATGATGTCAATAGCAACAATCCATTCATTCTTAGGGAGAGAATGTTTTTAAACAAAAAAAACACTTGTCTCTTGTAATTATATTTTATACCTCTTTCAGCTGGGTTTAGTAGGTTATCTTTAATATTCATCTAATGGTTCTTTTTTCCTTGTTTTTAGGTTTAAGTGATCAGTCATGGATCAGAGCTGTGTGACTAATTGGGTCCTTAGCAAGGTACATGAGACAGCAAGTGAATTTGAGTACATTGAAAAGGAGGACTTGTTCGCCAAGTTTCACACAGAAAGGCCTGAAATTTCCCGGGACGTTTTCTTTGCAGTGTTAGGGCGAGTGATGGGGCACACGCCTTTTGCGAATGTCATCCCGTATAAGAAAAAAGGAAAACCCATCGGGTACAAATATCTTTCCTACAAGACAGAAGAAAATGAAAATTCCAAATTTAAGACTTCTCAACAAAAAAAAAAAATACACAAAAAGTACACAAAAAAGAAGACCAGAAACAAAATGTGTGGTCAGATTGTGTTGTTCAGGGTAGTGTGGGTCAGCTCACTAGCAATTCAACCCTAAGTAATGACTTCAAAGTTATGCGTAATAAAGATAAAGTGGATTATTGTGGTGGTTATTCTGATGAAAATGAAAAAGAGGAAAATGTTGCCTCTGGGAATGTGGCACATGATTTTGATTTAGGCTCTAATGAATCTGAACAAAAAAAAAAATACAGAAAAAAATAGCAAAAAAGTGAAACAAAACAAAAATGTGGGGACAGATTGTGAAGCCCAAGACAGTGTAGGTGCACTCAATGGTGCTAGTGATAATTCAGCCCAAAGTAATGAATTTAAAGCTCTCTTTGATAAAGATAAAATGGATTATTGTGTTGGTTATTCTGAGGTTAACGAAAATGAATCTATGGACAAGGGGTTAGAGTTTGACAGTGACAGTAACCATAGTGAGTCACAGGAAATGGTCGAATCAATAGCTGATGGAGATGACAGTGACTCAGTGTCTTGGGGCGGATATGCAAGTGACGAGAAGTCACTTTCCGAGGACGGTTCTAGTCTTGTCAGTGGTGAGGCAGAGGTAGAAAACAGTAGTGAATGTAATGAGGTTGTTGCACCAGAAGGTAAAAAGGTCATGGTGAAAGGTTGTGAGGATGTTCCTGATGATAAAAAATTACGTACAAAGTTGAAAGGTAAAAACATGGGATATGCCCCAACCGTCAATTGTGGCTTTAGACGATCTGCGGTGGCATCTGATTTGTTTAATGGTGAACTTTTCTTCACAAATAGGAACTGGAAAGATCCTGCGAACAAAATTCTTGCCAGGAAACTTCCTGGAAATCCAAAATCTTGTAATGCTTTTCTTGGTTCAATTTTTAACAAAGGTTTGGGTGAAAACCTTTTAAAAAAGATTGGACCCTGTGGTAATCACAAATTAAGTACTGCAAGAGCCTTTCTTGCTGCTTGCTTTTCTTCTCCAGTTATTGGTTCTGGAGGAGCACATGACTATCTTCAATGTGGTATACCTGGTATATCCTATCCTCAGTTTTCCTGTGCTAAAAGTGTCTCATCCATCACATGTGAAATTTGTGTTCCATATCAGAAATGTCTAAGTTCTGAAAAGAAAAAGGACGTAAAAGACAAACAAAGCGTTCCAAAGCAACAAAGCTTAGACAAATATTTCAAACCCCACAATTGGAAGTCTTTGCCTTTAAACTGAAAGAGACCTCTGGTGCCATTAGCGAGTCAAAGAAACAAGTGAAGTGTCACTTCCTATGGAATCCAGAGGTCGTTAATCAATTTAAAGATGACTCGCAAATACGACGAACCACCGTGAAAGGAATGTTTCACAAATTGAAAAGAAAAAATGGAATCAGGTGCTTGAAAAAGGGACATGTGGGCTGTAGGCAGTTCAGTACTTGGAAAAGACGTCACCCGCTGGAGTACCAAAACTTGAAAGAAAAGGTTGAAAAGTCGCCAAAATCAGTTTACATTCCAAATGCAGAAACTATCTTTATTTGTGGTCAAAGAATAAGTGTTGATGGTGGGGTCAAAAGCTTAGATCCACCATGCTTAGGCGTTGCATTTACCACCGGGGAACACCCATACACTTGTAGTAACTGTCACCAGCAAACGCGGAGCCTAAAGAACTTAATGAAGAAAAGGAAAAAGGCACGCTATTTGGGCGAAAACCCTCGAGTGGGAAAGAAAGGGTTTCGAAATGATTATGAAAAGCAAGGTGAACATCTTAAGGCTTTTAAACAGGCTAAACAGGAAAAAAGGAAAGCTGACAAAACATCATTAGCCCTTGTTGATTTGATGAAAAAACCCAAAAGGTGGTCTGATGTTCTATTTGAATCTTGTCTCAAGGATGACGAAGCAAAGCTAGTAGCAGACCTGGCGAGGCTTCTAGAAACTGGTGTGTCACAGTCGAATCCAATTCAAGTTACTGTAATAAGAAATCTTGTCTCTAAGTTAAAGTCAAAGAACAACACAAAGTATGTGGACATTATAAAAGATATAAGTGCCTTACATAAAAACAGGCTGGGTCAGAAGAACTATGCTTTGCTTTCAGAGGTATTTGGCTTGCCTTGTGCCACTACTGCTTCCCAAAGAGTTACAACGACTAGATTAGAGCCCGGTTTTAACTTAGAAGCCATTAAAAGGGCTGCTTTAGAATTTGAAGGTTCTCCTGTTATAGAGTGCAGTGATGAAGCAAGAGCGTTGCGATTTATTGAACCCAGGCTTGATAAAAGTGGAAAGTTAGAGTTGTTGGGAAAGTGTTGGAATCCGGATGTTGACACGTGGCAAAACCAAATTGTAAATGTCCCTGAAATGGATCCAGCGAAGGGAGATGTGGACGAGTTTTCTGCCCTGAAGAGGCTTGTGGACGACCTTATTAAGTCTGATTCCCTTTCTAAAAGTGTTTCTGTTCACAACTTTACTGCTCTTTGTTCTACTGCTAAACCTGACATTGCACACTGTATGTGGCCAACCCCTAACAGTGGTTATAAGGCAATGCATCTCCTTAAATTTCTTGAAAAATTACGGTGGTTAAGTTTTTATAATGAAAATGGAACACCTAGACAGACTCCTTTATCTCTTCTTGGGTTTTCAACTGATTCAGCAGGATTTTCCCTTCATGCATCCGTTATCTCAATGACACCCACAGAACAACATGTGAAAGAAGGTGTATTCTTTTTGAGACTTGGTGTACCGGAAGAACGTTTCGCAGCGCCTTATTACTCAGATTTGCCTTTTATCTCTTTTCTAGACTGGGATCATGAGCGGCGGCTGTTTGCCAAGTGTCTTAAATACGAAACTCTTGATCTGACCCTTTGGAAAGGTAAAAAAGGTTCATGTTCATGGATGAGTATTCAGCATTTGAAACAACTAAAAGATATTTGTGAGAAAAGGGGCATATCGTGTGGATTTAGCTCTCTCGACCTTGAGTTAGGTAAATTTTTTGACCAAAACTCTGATGCTGCTGACCGAATGTTCACATTGAGAATTGCAGATCTTTTAGACCAACATGTTCCTGGTTCTCATGGTACGAGTCTGTATATAAGAGCAGTTTATGCTCTAATTGAACCCTTCCGAAACATAGAGTTCGGGACCCCCGCAGAAGTCCAAACGTCTGTATCAAAGGGAATCACGCTTTTGAGGTTGTGGAAAAAGGTAGTTGAGCTGCAAAAGCTTCGTTTAAGGGCATCCAAAGGTGCAAAATGTGACCCAAATAGGAGGGGTCACTTCTTGACTTATGGCTGTGAGACAACAGCCGAGATTCTCTTTGCTGCTGCCACGCTTTATAATTTGGCTTTGTTTTTGCACTTTTCACAACTTGGGCCTTCCTGGGCTTCACCGCGGAATACAGGGACACGGGCAACAGAACGAATGATCAGTGAACTGCAAAGAAAAACAAATCAAATACAATCCCTCAATTCACAGCCAACTTTTGCAGACATGCTTATCAATGTTTCAGCCGTTCAGTTCAATCAAAATGTTGAAAAAAAGCTAGCAGCTAAAGGCGTGAAAATTGCTCCTTCAACGAAAAGGCGCAAGGAAAACTACAACTTCCCAACTGTAACGCGTTCACAGCTGCCATTAGCCGATAAATATGAATATCCATCATCGTTTGCAGCTTTTCAGAAAGAGCAACAGAAAGCCCATGAAGAGGGTGTTAAAGAAGCTCAAACTCTTTTTGAACGGTATGCCCCTGCAGCTGCTGTTGAATGTTTGAAAGAATCTAATTCGTGGCAACGACCATACTCATTTGACTTTGTTGATGGCGTTAAGTTTGTTTCGGAAGAGTGTCCCTTACCTTCTACTTACAACAAACTTAACTTATCTTTTGGTGATTTGGTGAACATTGAAAATGTTGTGGAAGAGCAAGGTATAGAGGATGAAATTCATGATGTTTATGTGGCACCTATTCCATCTCCTGGTGACCTGTCAGCTTGTTCAGATGAAGAGGATGAAGAGCCAGATGATCAAAACAACGTTTCTTCAAAATCAAAAAGTAAATGGCATATAACCAAACTTGAAAATGGAAAGTGGTCAAAGGCACACTGCTGCCAAGTATCTCCCAGGTCATGCACCTGTTGATTCAGAAAATGATCTTCTCTTATTTAGTGACGTAGCAGTAAAAGTTAAGGTTAAAGAGACCCCTTGCTTTCAGATTTGCAAAATTGTTGCTATTAGGTCAAACGATGGTAAAGATTTAGTTTCAGCCAATTCAAAAAAAGAGAAAGATCTCTCAGTTCGCTTTACTTTGTATAGTAAAATGGATGGGTACTATGTTGTGCCATCTGAACTTCCTGTTTCTTCTTGGAGGCCTGTTTCTGGGATTCTGACTGCTATTGAGTTGGAGTGTTACGAGGGTAGATTCTCTCTTTCAAAAGAGAGTGCCACTTGGTTATCGGAAAAGGGATATCTTCCATTCGAGGAAGTCATAAATACGTCATCACGTATGCAAGATTTCCGAAAAGCGAGCGAAGGTTCTGACGAATCTGAGTTGTCTGATATGAGTGAAGGGCACAGTAAAGTCAGTGAAGGATATTATGAGGTTGAACAAATTGTTGATCGCCGTATTAATCCTGCAACACAAGCCTTTGAGTACCTTGTCCGTTTTAAGGGATACTCTGAATGTGAGGATCTCTGGTTACCAGCTTCTTCTTTCAATATGCCATTAAACTATGTGTCTGTATCTTCATTTGGTAGAAAGCGTAAGTGGCGTACAAATATTGATGAATCTACATCTGAGCACTGCTCAGAATCTCCCAAACGCAAACTTAGGAAAAAGTTTACCCAAACACCTAGGTCCTCCAAAGATCATCAAAATGACTCAAAAAAAGAGAGGCCCAAATCTTTAGCTTCCAACGTAGACATCACCTTTATTGCCGATCAAGATGTGTCATTTTGTGTTCAAGGAAAGGCTGGTGAAGTTGCAAAGCTTTTTGAAAAAGATCTCAAGGAAAGAAGCACCCGGTTTTGTTGTTCACGGGCAGATATTGCAGTCCAGAATTTTCCTAAAATTGTTCCTATTTCACAGCATGACGTAACCATTAGAAGTGGTACAAAAGATTGTTGTGATCCACTTACTATCCAATCTCTTCCTCCTCTCTCTGTGTACGAGCATTAAAATAGTGGAAAAGAAAGGTGACAACTACAGTCTTAGATTTGCTTCCATAGGAAACTTCTCAAGAGAGAGTTTGCCCATTCTCCATAATTACTATGTATTGAAAGATATAAGGAACAAATTTAAAGAAGAAAAGGCGTTCCTGGAAAAACGTTTAAGTGGTATTAGTGAAAAGGATAAAGAAACACTCGTGAATGCCATTCTATACAGGCGGACCGCCACACCTGCCTTACTAGCACGACGCAATGGAATTGACCTATCCGTCGATCAAGTTACTTGCCTCATTGGAGAGCGGTATCTTACTGATAATGTGATAAACTACTTAATGAGTATTTTTGTTGAGGAAGGAAATACCCTTTCGGGTAAAAACACCTGTCTTGCCGCTGATTCTATTTTGCTTTGCTGCAGTGAACGCATCATTGGTAGCTCTGTACGAAACTCTTGTTTTGGCAAAAACGTCACACAGTTGACAACAATTCTTCGTCCAACACATCTTAAAGAGAATTCTCACTGGGGTCTTTGTAAAATTGACGTTCCTGCTAAATCAGCTTTTTTTTATGATGGTTTCCACATGAAGCCTCCTAAACAATTGGACGTCGTTGTCAAGGCTGTGTTAAGAACCCTATACTCGCTGTCTAAGTCAGACATCTTCGATTTGCATGCCTGGGAACCTCTGCAGTTTAGACGGTTTGGAATGCCAGATCAACCATGTAGTGGAGATGGGTCATCGAGTTGCGGTGTTGCTGTATTGTTGGCATCGAGGAGCTTCTTTCAAAGGGAAGCGCTGACGTGGTCATACAAAGACACACCTTACTACAGGCGTAAATTCTTACTGGAGATTATTCTGGATGGTCAAAAGTAGTCTTTAGATCCGGGTGACTCGGATTTCGCTCGAACACGGGCGTTTACATGAACTATCAAGCAGAAGAAAAAACTTTTATACCTAGGCAGTTTCGTTTGCACCAGAAATAGAAGAAAGTGTGGGTGGGGGGGGGGGGGGGGGGGAGGAAGGGGGTGAGTAATTATGGCAATGTCGTGGACCTAGTTGTTCTAAAGGCGGTTTGCTGTAGCTCAGGCTTCATTATATTTGTCAAAGTTTAGAGCATTTCTTTTGTCGGTGTAAGATGCAGATTAAGGTACACAATATTAAGATGAAATAAATCATTTAAAAAAATAGTTTAAGGTAACCGCAGCCCAATTTTACCGTGAAAGCTTATACTCTCTTGCCTTATTTTGCAGGTTTCGGTGCCTTAATTAAAACAAATTTCCTCTGTTCATCCAAAGGTAGATTTTTTTTGTAGTTGGTTCTTATTTATAAAGTCTGTTATGCACTTACTATTTGGAAAGAGTCAGATAGAAAGCAGTGACTTTGTGTTGACTAAATGTCAAAAAACAATTAGCGCTAGTGTAAATAAGACTCTTAATAGGCCCGTTTCAAACGTTGTGCTACTGCCAGACTGAACTCAACTGTTGAAATTAAATTCGACTTCAGTACGTGCAACTGGCGTGCAGCACGTCGCGCTTCTACCGTGCCAAACTCAATTCATAAATTATAAATACATCAGAATACATTTTAAAAGTTCACTAAACCGCTTTTTTTTACATGTACTTCTCGTTTTCTGCAACAGCTATTTTATCCGACTGAGTTAAATTTGACACGACTGAAACCATGCAGCTAGTTTAGCACGGCAGTTGCACGACGCTTGAAACAGGCTTTACCGAACATAGTGGCATGCAGTCCACTTTCGCGAAGACATACAACATTGGAAACAGGGTCGGTCTTGAGTTACTGAAGAAAGGAATGGGACTACCTTGAGATGCTTGTTTTAGGCTCGGTGCGAACAGTTCGTTTAGGGAGATTAAACTGTAGTGCTTCAAGTTGACTAACTCTTGATGACTCTTTTGTCTAATGTCTGTAATTTCATGGCAAAACTTTGGGCGGAAAACTATTTTCTTAACTTGTTATCATCAAAGTTTTGTTAATTAAAAAGAAAAAGCACGATGAAACGAGATAAAACTAACAAGTAATTTGCATTTGATCCCTGAACGCTGTAAGGCCTAAGCCAAACGTCCACCTTTCATTAGACGAACCAAACTCTTATTTAGGTCGACTTCAATTAAGTTAAGATTGTCTCTTGAGTCAGAGGGCATCGAACTTAAGACCAAAAAGCAATTTTAATAAATTTTGTCGCCCAACGAAGTTGAATATTCATTATCAGACAAATTTTTTATTAACTTGTTTAGTTTGTCGCATGGGAGGATTGGCGTTTGTCCCGAAGACGATCTTCAGACGAGTGGACGGATAGAACGTGTTAGACGGTACAAACTCATTCAGACGAAAAAAGGCTTAACTGAGCCAGACGTCGAACTAAACTTACTACGTTTTGTTCGTCTCATGAAAAGATCGAAGTATGGCCTAGGCCTATGATATTTATGACCTAATTAAAATTTATTTTCCCATCCCGTTCGTATTGTTTTAGGTTTTTTGTGGAAGCACCAACTGCAGAACAAACTTATCGGGGTGTAAAGGAGAGGTATCTTAAGGTTACCAATAGTCACATTAAAGTGTAATATTTGCATGTTCTTGGTAACTGCATTCTTTTCGTCCATCTTACATAACAGTTTTACACAACTGTTAAAAAATTCTTGTTTAAAACATTCGGGTTTTGGCGGCTCACCGTTGTCAAAACCTATTAAACAGCCTGATGTATTTTATTCAAGTTGGACTGAATAGAATTCACAAAAGGTACATCTCGGGAAGGCTTACTGACATTCCTGTTTCATTGTAGTTGCTGTTATTCTTGGTTGACAAGCGAGAGATACGGCTGTGTGGTATGTATTTTTTCCGCATATACTCGAATAAGCGCCGCAATTTCCAAGCAATCTTGCGGCGCTTATTTGAGCACAGACATTTTTTTTTTCTGGCTGGTAAACCAGGAAAAGGCCGCTCTGCTGGCTGGGAGAATAGCCATCTAACCTGCTGTGAGTGAGGAACAGATAAATTCTTTCCAGCAACACAGAAAAGCGCTTGAAAATACCTTAAAAGCGTCTAAATTTTCGTTTTCTGTAGTTAACGGCTCATTTCCAGAAAAATATTCGTTGGGTGCCCCTGGAAACGGAGGCTTCGCTTTTAGCCCTGGCTAAATCTATAGATTATTGTTATCTTTTGAGAAGATAAGGCATAGACTAAATGGTGGGTGCATTTCCAAGTAAATGGCAAATCAGTGAGATGTACAAGAGCTTTAAAGACCTTCAAACTAGGAAAACTACTATTTGATATATTTACCATTTAAAATTTCTTGTCTCAAAACGAAGAAGAAGTTAAGGGAAACACTATGGCTGGTTCATTTGCATTCCGCTCAGGAATACATTTGAACTTTTGATGAAGAACACTTGCTCAAGCTAACCAAGGTATAGACGGGATAATCGTAGCCTTTTTTTTTTTTGAAAAAAAGGGGAACAAAACCGAGCATGAACACTAACCCTATCAGTAGCCTCATTTCCATTTGTCTGTTTTGTTCCTTTTTTGCTTTCCCGTTCCTCGTGCTTCTTTCCCGTACTCTCTCTTGCCCGTTTTAGTAAACCTTTTCCATTCACGTGATCAGTATCTATGCAAATTTGGAACATTAAAGAAGGCATTTACACAATAAAAAATTTAACTCCCACAGGAATTGATGGGGACATGTACATGGCAGCCTTTATGTTGTTTAATTTCGTCGACGTCATGTACATTTTCGCTATATAAAGAGCAACTCCTCAGAAAATGTACAACAGCAGGGCCAAAACGCGTCAAAACTGACGGTTTCTTATACAGAACTTTGTAAGTTTTAGTTGTTGACTTGTTTAAGACTTATTGCCTTCAGGCAGCTGGCCATTTAAATATTTTAAAACTGGTAAGCTTCATTGATATTGTTGATTAATTCATTGATATATTTATTTACGCGCAAACTGTTTTTTACTAAGCAATATTTTCTTTGTCAAAATTTAAAAAGTAACTGGAGAATAAATTCAAACCACTCTATTTGTTTTCTTTATTGTCAGTTATACATGTAGCCATAAACCATGCCCTCCAATAACTCCCTCTACTTATGCAAATGAATAATAAAACATGTCAAACAACTACTATGCGACAGAAGGTCTGTAACTACTAACAAAAGAAAATACGGAGGCTTTTTACCACATTAAATACCATTTTAATCAATCGGTAGGCATTTTCTATTGACTTTTCCCAGCTGAGACTTATCGTCTTCAGACAGGCCATTTAAATGCTACAAAACATAGAAAGCCATATTATTTATTTATTTACGGACAAACAGTTTTTATTAAGCCTTATTCTTTTTTGGCATAGATCAAAATACCTAAGAACAAAAGAAAAGTGAAAGTAAAAGAGGATAAATTCAAACCACACTATTTCCTTGTTGTTTTGCTGTTATACATGTAGCTATAAACCATGCTCTCCAATTCACCCCTCAATGTCTCATTTTGAGTTTGCATACTAATGCAAATGACTGACAAAACAAGTCAAACAACTGCCATCCGGCACAAGGCCTGTAACTAATAAAAACGGAAAATCGGTTTATTACCACATATAATACTATTCTAATCGATCTGTAGGCGCAATTCACCAACTTTTAATGACCTCATCTAAACGCCATCTAATGTTTATCAACCGATTCAACCGAATGCGTCCGCTTTATGCCGGCAGAGTATTGCAAGACTGTTTGAAGTGTGATCATTCTCACCTTTCTGATCTGAAGTGGAGAAAAAGGTAGAAGAATGTCTACTAGTAAGTTTAATTTAATTTACTCGCTTTCTCTCTTCTATCTCGTTCAAATGAAAATGCAGCTGTTATTTTTTTCGTCGCAAGAAATTTTTCTTAAAAAAAAGGAGGCTGGCTATCATATTATGGGGGCACATTTCAATTTTGCCTAAATGTTTTCGTTCAGGGTTTCGGGAAAAATATGCTTTAGGTAACTAAAACAAGGTAAAGGAAGAATCAAATCATGCGCATGCGTTGGTTCGTGTCTTGATAAGGGAATCGGTTTAACAGTTATTGTGCTCGGCGATGTCGGTAAAGAAAGTAAGGCTAATCTACAGTACTATTAAAAATATCATATAGCTTACAATGTACCGACATGAAAAAAATTATACTCCGGGATCGATGGTACGAACAACTGTCACATGTTCACACTGCCACTAAAAGGCTGGTACAGAAGCCTGTCCGCAACGTAACTATCCATTTTCGAAATCGGCGTGTACTGCCTCAACTTTAATGAAACATCGCACTTAAGATTTGTAGTAAATTTGAAATTTATAAAACAGTTTCTCACATTGTATAAAAAATGGCGTCATATTGTAACAATTCCCTTTCACTTTGAAATAAACGTTTTGCGAGTGTTTCAACTTGCTTGGATATAGAGAATACTTCATGGAAAGTGCTGGCGTACGGTATTTACGCACGAGTTGTTGACGTATCAGAAATCGAACGAGTGAGCGCAGCGAACGAGTAAGATTTCTGATACAAAAACAACGAGTGCGTAAATACCGTACAAAGCACTTTCCATGTGGTATTGTGTTTATTATATACATACTGAGACATTCATCATTTTGGCGGCTTTTTTATTTTAAATCTTTCAAAAATGCTAAAATTTACCGCTACACACTTACCGCAAAATGACAACGAAAACGAAGTATCAGCTTTTTAGTAAAAACGTTTGTTAAAAACATAAAGGACGGTAAGGATATGAGGTAATCCAAGAACTATAAGTAATCTTAACTGTTTGTTCTCAATGCACAATTGAAAATGAGTAAATTTTAGGAAAATGGCCGGTTTCAATATCATAAACTTAAGCCTAAATGAAAGGCAAAGTAACTCCGACAAAAAGCACAACAAAAGCTTACGTCTCGTTCTGTTTTTCCCTTTCCGTTGTTGTTTCGCAGGCTCTCTACCGTTTTTTTCATCGACAGTGAAACAAACGAAACTATTCCACTCCATTTCCGAAATGTTTTTCACTATTTTAGCGAGGAAAACTCTTTGAGTAAAACTTTTCTCATTGAATGTGTGCGAAGCGGCGCTGCAAGCTGCAATAAAAGGCGGGAATTTTGGCGCGAAACTCACACACCTCTGTGGCTTCTGATTGGACGTATCATTTTTCTCACACGTGAAAAAACATCGTTCGCGATTCTGATTGGACGTATCATTTTTTTCACGTGTGAAAACCATCATTTGCTCCTCTGATTGGCTAGAACTAATTTGCGTACGAAAATTTACGACATAGCTTTTTGGTGAGTATTTCTCAGTATCTATATAATAAAACAATATATTATGCTACCCTTAAAATTAAAGATGATCTCGTCATCAAGCATGTAACTTACGAATAATGCTTTTATCTCCGCTCATTTCTCATGGACTCACTTAAATTATAGTTTGTTAGTTTTGTGACTTACAAAATTCGGCCTCGTTTTGTAAAAAGCGGTTTACATAGAGTGTATGAATATCACTAAAAACGTCTCGGGTGCATGATAAGACACGTGATTTGAAACCCAGCAAAACTCCCTTCTTCTCACTCAATATATTATATATTAGTTGTGTCAGGATGCATTAATATACCTCAAGTAATCTTATCAGGAAAAAATATTAAAGTGAGACTTTACTTCCCTAAAAACCGTTTTTGAACCGTCCGCATAGGGTTTTTTTGCGACATAAAAATAACATCAAGAAAGCTCCTATTGGTCGTTTCCGCCTTTGCTGTACGTTGGTGATATATTCTTGATGCATCGATCGCTGGTTGAAGGTGCAATATCCTTGGCTGTTCTAGCATTTACTTAGTTTACCAATGGCTTTTACATAGATAAAACGTTCTTTTAATTAGGAGGGTATACTGGAGATTGATCGCCAAGGGTTTGAAAGACATGATAAATATAACCAGGCCAGTCAAGATTAAAGTATCATCATGGCTAATTTAAACAACCATTATAAATACAGAAAAAAAGTACCTCTAAATGTCGGAATTGAAAAAAAAAAAAAGTAGAAATCAATAGCCTCTTAATAATGACAGAAAAAATATTTTCTAGACCCAAATCTCGCACTGAGAAAACATTTTTTAAAGGATCTTGCAAGTTTGATTTTATGAAAAAACTGTCCGTAATTAGCAACATTTCCTGCAAAAAACAATCCAACTTGTTATTGCACTTGTGGCTCGGCGCAGTTATTCAAGGTCAATACCTCCTACATCTGAGAATAAACTCCTTGCTATAAACAAAGATTTGGAAAAATGCGGGGGATGAGCACAGTTGAATTAGGTAAAGATGAAAACTTGTTATGATAAGGTTTCAATGACATCGCAGTTGTCATAGCAACGGAATGACGCAATTACCTATTTTAGGTGCAGCAGTATTTCTCGGCAAATTCGTTCAGGGGAGCTTTTTCCAACAATAGCAGCCTCGATGTCCGTGAGATTTAAGTGAAATCTTTAAGAGCGTTATCGAGATATTTTGGGATGGAGTTTTTATGATTAGAAATACAGTAAAAAATGGATAATCTTGCAGTTTGGCCGTTATCTGCAGACAACAAAGCGCTTTTGACATTGGCTTTGACCTCATAGTAGTTACAATCTCTTTAAAAATGTGTGTGAAAGATCGTAGAGATAGGTCCAGTCGATTGCTAGAAAGAAGGATTTAATTATTATGTATCGAAGCGCTCTTGCTGGCGGTTTGTTAACGTTTTGGTCTACTCGGACAAATTGGCAAATAATTATTAAACCGCTAAATGGAATTTTTTGAAAAAAAATGAGAATCCTGCCGATGAAACTTCGTTTTAGGAGAAGTTTGAGTCTGAATATTATTGATATATCGAAAGGCAATAAAATAAGGGCTACGATTCGCTAATTTTTTATCGGAAGTTTCCTGTTTACAAAAGCCTCTTCTTATTCAAGGGTATTGTCTCCCAAGTTTAATTTTTACGTGAACAGCAGTAACTAACAATGCATTCGAAAAACGCAAAAATGCTAGCTATTGTTGTGCACGAAAATATGAAACTTGGAGACAATACCCTGAATAATGATGGCTCTCAGTTGTAAAAACAAAATTTCTGACAATATTAGCGAATTGTAGCCCTTATTTTACTGCCTTACAATATTTCAATAATCTTGAAACTAAAAGGTCATATAAAAGGACGGTTAATCTCAAGAATCGTTATGAATAACTATATCGAGCCACCTTAAGGACAGGGAACTGTTTGTCAAGGACATTAGGGAAATAACACTTTCTCTAAATGTCCAATCGGACGCAAATCGAGCAAAACTTTTCAGTACGCGACTTTGCATGTCTGTTTTCTGTAATAATTCCTTATTATTATTTTTTCGTATTCCAGATCCTATTTAAACACAATGGAAAACAGTACTGAAATAATTGTTTAAAGGATATCTATTAAAGCGACAATGGACATCTGGATTCCAGTGTGGCTTACACAGTTTATCATGGTGTTTATAATCAACGCCTTCACTCTCGTCGTCTTTGCAAGGAGCCGCCATCTACGCAGGCACAACACGTACTTGATAATGAACCTAACTGTGGCTGATTTACTGATAGCAGCCGTTTCAGGACCTGACACCATTCTGTTTCATATACGAAACAAAAAACGGGAAAAAGGCTTCGGGGTTTTACATGTATATTTAATAATCTCTGATATGTGTTGGATAGCTTCACTGGGTAACCTAGTTTTAATTTCTTTAGAGCGATTGCACGCAACACTGTACCCATTTAGGCATTGCTTACTTGGGAAAAGCATTTACTATAAGGTTATCATTTTTAGTTGGTTCGGAGCTTTGACTCTAGCATGTGGTCTACAAATCAGTCGCTTGAATAATCCCGACCTCGGAGATCGATACCCCTGGATAATTTATCTTTGTCTTACTCTTGCAGTACTCACAACATCTTATGTTATAATTATGTCAAAATTTATTAGGAAAGCCCATGCCCAGCAGTTAGGGTCAGTTATGTCAGCAGAAAGAAAACTTTCAGTAACTCTATTCATAGTTAGTGCTGCCTCTATACTTACTCTTCTTCCCTGGGTAATAATTATTTGTATCTCGATAAGTTCAGACCGTTACTATTGGTTTCAGTTCACACATGTGAAGATAGCAATAACATTTTATCACCTTAATTCTATATTGAACCCAGTGATCTACGCAATTAGATTGACAGAGTTCAGGAGAGCTTCGAAGGAGCTTTTCTGCAAAAACAATTCGTATCCAGTAAGGCAGGACCAACCTATTGGACTGCAAGTAATGTAGACATGGACTCTTTATACAGTTTCGTGAACTTTTATTAATTACGTGTTAACATTAAATGCATCCATCGACAATGAAGATCCCTCCAACGCAGACAATAGCTTTGTTTAAAAATAAAGATTGTGTTCCACCGAAGGAAATTTGCATAAATAACTGATAAATCGCAGATATTCATCGCTCACTTGTCAACAGTCAGTGATCTGACCAATCAGATAATGATACAAAGCAATTCTAAAGCCTCCATTGCCTTTTGTTCTCATCCAGGCTACAGTAGGATTGCTTCGCTCGCCGATTTTCTTTTTCGCCACGCTCCACTTCCGCGCCTCTTCGCTGGCTATATAACCTACACAGAGAATGAAATAAAAGGCTTTGTCAACTCCAGTCAATCAGTAGGGGTGATTACGACCAACCTTTAATACTGAAAATTAAAAAAAACCCCTAACGACATCTGATCGAGGTAAAACAGCTGTTTCGTGAAAGGTTGTCGGGAAAACGCGTTTAAGTGCACGCGTTAACCCTGTATGGTATTGTGGGTAGTGTTTTTAAGTTCATGCTTCCCAGCTTGTTTCAGTATTTTAGGGAAAGCTTAGAAAATGGCGCAGGTAAACACCTTTGTCAGTCAGTGAAAAACAACAAATTAGGTTCGAAAGCCACAGTGTCAAGAAGTTATCTCATTTTGAAGCAATATACATCTGATGTTGTTATCTAAATTTCAAAAGTGATAAGGAATCTTCTTCCCAGAGAGCGAGTTCACCTGCTTCAGCCTAAAGAAAACTTTCAGTAACTTTATTTAAAGTGCTGCTTCTACTACCCTTACCCTTCAGTGGCAGATCCAGACCTTCAGATTAGGGAAAGTGCAGAGGGTGAGGGACAAGGCGGCGGTCACCCAGACCCTGAGGTAAGGGGGATAGGGGGCCCTTTAGGCGTAAGTTGTTTGGTCTAAAAAAAAAAAGCTAAAAGCTAAGCTCTCGATAATATTTATAGTTTGTTCAAACAAAATATAAAATCGTGTAATGCTAAGCGGCGAAGGCGACGCTGGAGAACGGTGAAAAACAGTAATAGGTCTAATTAGCAAAAAAAAGCAACTTTGCACGTGTAGCACACTTTTTTTTTGTTCATTTCTTTGCCGCTGTTTTGCACGACTACAACGTGAAACTTCCAGAAACTTCTTAGTCGCACGTTTCATGGAAGAAATGTAGTACGTGTTCTCGTTCACATTTTTTTTTTTTCACCTTGCATTGGTGGCCACTAGCTTTTCTCATTTTGTCACCGCTGCCACAAAATTTTCATATTGTTCTTCCAACAAAAAAATCTCTCCTTTGTTTTTTCTCTCTCGCTCTAGATCTCTGTCGCCCTTTTTCTCGTTGAGCTTCGCTGGCCTGCCGCCTACTTTCTCTTTTTCTCTGTCTTTGTACTGCTCTTTATTCCAAATTTGTGGACTTTGCAATGAATCTAAGATGAATACTTTAGATGACACGGATATAGAAACAATTTCCGCTTTCCATTTCGTCTTTATTGACTCTGTCTCTGCTTTACAAGTCGCCCGTGGCTATGCTATTTCCCGCCAAAATTCTAGTTACATTTACCTCTAGTTACATTTGGGTTGCCATAGCTGTTGATTGAGTCATTTTTCATTGGTATGCCTGTGGTGTGGACGGACGGTCGCTCGGGCAGTCGTTGTACGGGTCACGTTATTACCAAATTTTCTCGGATGGGTAGATTACTTCATTTTCTTACCCATGGTGCTTCGCGCGAGAGCTCCGCTATTATCAAGGTCCTTGTTGGGTGTATATAGTTTTTCGTGGTTCGAGTTGGTGAGAAGGTTTCATGACTCATGCATGCAGTGAAAAGTATTACAGACTGTTTCTAGTGACTTATATCATTCACACCTTTACAAAGGGAAGTAAAGTGTGAGTAATTAAAAAGTTTAATATTTTCAGTATCTTTCTTTCTTTCTTTCTTTTTATTTATTTATTTATTTATTTATTTATTTATTTTCTTTTATATCAAACGAAATAACAACAGGCAGCTGTAAATTAAACCTCCCAAGAGGAAGTGTTTAAAGAATTTTCAAGGACAAATGGAAATAAATTTATCTGCGTTTGAACTCTAGACAACAGAAATTTTCCCTTCGTCATAGTTAGAAATCTTTAACAATAATCCCCTCAAGAGTTAAGCGTCAAAACCTTCCAGAAAGTTTAAGTCTGCATAATAGATCGTTTTCACTGTCACGCAACAAAAAAATAAATTGGAAACCGTCCAGTGGAAGAAACCAAGAAAATGAAATGTTACCAAAGACTAACATATAAACAATTTGTCCAAGTCCCAGGTCTTTCTGGCCCACAGTTTCCGAGTTATTTGCCGAAACGTTTCACGCACCTTTGTAGAGCTTTGTATGGGTACGCCATATTGGTGTACCGTTTTGGTCCACCAATATGGCCGCCGGAAATCAACAAAACATCTGGAGTTCACTTTTTCTATAAAAGCTCTTTCTTTTCACTCGAGAACCAGCCTACGTGCGCATAAACATATCCTGTAATACTTGAAATGGTTATACTGCTGAAAATCAAGAGAAGAGACTTTTTTCAACGAGACAGCATTCCTGTTTTGGTGTCACGCACTGTGGAAATTCGGAAGTTCAAATTGCTGTATTTTCGAAATGAAACATGCTACAGGAATGGAAACTTGTACAAAGATTTATTTTTTGTTTATCTTCAACCTAGTGTAAATAAGAATTCGTAAAACCTCGCTGTTTTGACTTAACAATTTGATGACGTCACTGTGAAAACCATCTATACGGAAAATGATTCCACAAATAATTGAACATCTGCTACTTAGCACGAGCAATATAACTACAGGAACAAGAAACTACGAACGCTTATTACCATATTTAATACCATTGGTCTAAACAATCGGCAGTGGCGGTAATGTCACAAACTTTGAAGACTTCAACCTGAAACTCAGGGGCTAATCTGCTAATTAAGGCAATTTTTATCGACGCGTTGTTCCAAGGTTTTCTGCTTTGAGTACACGGTCCGTATGAAATTGTCTTGATAAAGAGGTATTACAACAGACTGTTTCTAGTGATTATCCCACCTTAACAGAGAACAGTGTGTAAGTTCATGAACATTTTTCTCTTTTTCCAGGCTTTTTTTTCCATAAAGTACAGCTGTAAATTTATCTTCGCAAGAGGTAGTTTTCTCGCGGAGAGAATAACTAAGAGCCTCCTCAGTATACACAAATTCTTTGGGGTATGGTCTAGTCGTTTAAGAGGGTGTCAATGGGCCGGGGTATAGCTGTCGTCAGTAAACAGCTCAAAAATCGCTACTCTCTCAGTAAGCAGCGAAAAAAAAAAAAAAAAAAACGCTTAGTCAATTAATTTGCATAACATGGTCCCGCAGACGTTTATGGCCGTTCCTAGCGTAGTTTTCTACAAATCCGTTATCCTAAACACTCCCAAAATTGAGTTTTATCCCGCTTCCAGTTTGCAATTTTCTTGAACATCATATCGAAGCAGGCTGAATATCATTTTTTTTTACAAGAGGTCTTACAAATCCAGCCTTACCAATGCTTTTATCTGTCTGCCATTTCGCGTTTTCAAGGTTGAAGGCACCACAACATCACTCTCCATCTCCTCATTCTCAGATAGTTGAAGCGAAGATAAATTGGAATCAAAGTCAGAGTCATATTCTTCGGCGACTTCCTGTTCCTCTTTTTCAATGACTTCTTCTTCCTACATTGGTAGGTTTATAGCCCACGCGGACTGCCATGGACAATATGCCAGCTGAAAATTTTGTTGTTTGCTGCCTAACAGTAAGCTGTCGAACACACTGTCCATGTTCACTCGCCCATTCCCTCATTTTGGAATGCTCGTCTTGTCCATGGGCACTACGGGAATTGTATTTAATTTTGCAAAGCAGAAAGACCTATTGCAAACTCTGGAATGGGATAATAGGATTTCCGGTGGGTGAAGTAGTTGGTAGACCAGTTTGTTATTCGCGTAAAAAAATTCTCTCATTGCCTTTCCAAAATCTCCGCAGTGGTCTAGCAAACTTGGTGATGGGTGTTTCATTTTCGTGGTTGCGTGAAGGTTCTCCACAACCAAGTTCAATAGAGACTGTAGCTTGATCGCGTTTGTAGCATCTGGAATCATAAATTCTGATGCTTTTAGAACACGAGTAATGCTAATTAACATATAAGCTCACAAGATTGCATGGTCTTGTTGGCCACTGTGCTCTCTGGTCCATTTGTGATTCTTTCTGAACCAATCTGTTATTGTACATCTGAGATACAACTTTTAAGGAACCTTATACCCCTGTAGACAGGTTTGCGCATCGATCTACAAAGGTGGACCTCCATACCGGTCTGGCCTCGCAAATGAATTCCAAAGTTAAGGAACAGTCCCAAAGGCGTGTTAGGAATTCAACCGTACCATCCAAAGGGGTTACAAGCTTGACACACACTAGCTGAATCAGTCACATACTGTGTTCTTCCCTCACAGCAATTACCACGAAACGTCACGGGAAGACGGGAAGCAAGTTAATATTCACAAAAAGTTTTTTTTTTTTTTTTTTTTTTTTTTCATTCCTTACTCTAAATAAACGTGCTATTCTTAGAAAAGCCTCATCTGTGTCTACTTTGCTTCATATACGCTTAAAAATCACATGCTTTTATACGCTTGTCAGTAAGTATTTTGTAATTTATACGCTTACGATAGCCAAAAAAGGCCTTTATACTTGAAGCAGTTAACCCCATTGGCACCGGCTCATCTTGTGCAGTCCCATTATAGAAAGTAAAACATCGATTAAATACTATGAACGTCAAGATGTTAGTAGCTTTAACACATCACTTTAACTTTAGTCATTCTGGTACAGGTGCACCTAGCGGGTATGTATTTAAAAACTATACACTGAGGGCATCCTCATGAATCACTTTCAAAGAAGAGTATATCATTAATACCAACATGCCCTACGCTTCAAGAGGGCAGAGCGTTTGAAATCTTTGCTTTTCTGTTGTTCACGCTGTCGTCTATCCTGTTTTTTAAACCCTCGGACTTACAATTTCATAAACAGTAAAAGATCGAAACATGGCTTCAGAGCTTTATATTTAATAGTCGCTGACACTTTTTGGATAACCTAATTTTAATTTCTATAGGGCGATTACAAGCGACACGTATATCCATTTCGGCATTGTTTAGTTGGGAAACGCATTTGCTGTAAAATTATCATTTTTAGTTGGTTCGGAGCTTTGACTCTTTCGCTGAAGAGTATCCAATACCAACACATCCTACGTTTCGAGAGGGTAGATACCTTGGAATCTTTGCTTTTCTGTTGTCGCTGTTGTTGTTAATACTGTTTTAATTCGTTTTGTACTTAATTCCGTTTTCTTTTATTACTCCAGATCCTATTCAAAAAGCAGGAAAATAAAACAACGACAACAACTGCAACATATTGAATTCAACGATGTCGACTAATGAGACAAAAAACATCTGGTTTGCAGTGTGGCTTACTAAGTTTCTTCTGATGTTTATAATCAACGCCTTCACTCTCATTATCTTTGCAAGAACCCTCCAGCTACGCAAGCGCAGTACGTACCTGATAATAAACCTGACTCTAGCTGATCTACTGATAGTAGTCGTTTCAGGACCTGAAGCCCTTTGGTTTCTTAAAACAGAGAAAAGACCGAGACATGGCCTAAGAATTTATATTTAACAATCGCTGACATTTTTTGGATAGCTTCACTGGGTAACCTAGGTTTAATTTCTTTAGAACGGTTGCACGCAACACTATACCCATTTAGGCATTATTGTTTAGTTCGAAAACACATTTACTATAAGATTATCATTTTTAGTTGGTTCGGAGCTTCGACTCTATCATGTGGTTTACAAATCAGTCGCATGAATGATGCAGCCCTTGCAGATCGATACTCCTGGATAATTTATGTTGTTCTTACCCTTGCAGTGCTAACAACATCTTACGTTATAATAATTTCAAAATTTATTAGAAGACCTCATGTCCAGCAGTTAGGGTCAGTTATGTCAGCAGAAAGAAAACTTTCAGTAACTTTATTCATAGTTACTGCTGCCTCTATACTTACTCTTCTTCCCTGGGTAATAATTATTTGTATCTCGATAAGTTCAGACCGTTACTCATGGATTCAGCTCACACCTATAAAGATAGCATCAACATTTTATCACTTTAATCCTATATTGAATCCAGTGATCTACGCAATTAGATTGACAGAGATCGAGAGCTTCGAAGGAGCTTTTCTGCAAAAGCAGTTCGTATCCAGTAAGGCAGGACCAACCTACTGGACTGCAAGCAATGTAGACATGGACTCTATATGCAGTTTCGTGGACTTTTATCAGTTATGTGTAAATATTAAATGCATCCATCGAATATCGACTATTAAGATCCCTCAAATGTAGACAATAGCTTTGTTTAAAAATGAAGATTGTATTCCACCAAAATAAGGAAATTTGCATTAAACATTAATAAATCAGCAGGGTATTTTTGGTCAACATTCATCACTCTCTTGTCAACAGTCAGCGATCTGACCCAACAGATCATGATACAAACAAAGTCTAAAGGCTCCCCCGCCTTTTTTCTCCCCCAAGCTACGCTTGGCTTGCTTCTTCGCTCGCCGATTTTCTTTTTCTCTCCGGTTAAAAGGGGAGGCCTTGTCAACTAAAGTGAATCAGAAGGGGTAATTACGACCAACTTTTTTAAAAACCCTGACGACATCTGAACAAGGTAAAACAGCTACTCGAGAAAGGTAAACCCCTTATTTCTGGTATTGTGGGTAGTGTTTTTAAATTCCCGGTTCCCAGCTTGCTTCAGCTGGCTACTGCAACTGATCAGTGTATTTTTCTATCTACTGTTACCCTTCCAAGATTAGGTTAGATACACCTAATTCCAATAAGGTTGTCATTGAAAAAAGCAATAAGTAAAAAGCAAAAAGTTAAATAGGAATTAAATTAGCATATAATTATCATAGCTTGCAACATTCACAACACACACGCTTACAGCTGAATATTAGAGAAATTATTTGCATCAGTTTCTTAGTGTCATTCTCATGCAACTCAAGGCTGAATCATCTAGCGAATTTCAAACGGGCTCGAATTACAAAGCACATCGGATAACTACCAAAGAACTAATGGCTTCTTTTTTTTCAATAAATATAGCCTTGGGTAAATTCCAGGAACGCGTCGCGTGTTTTAGATTAGTGCTAATACTAAAAAAGCCAGTCTGCGTATGGTTTGCAGTGCACAACACCATCTGATCACAATTTTCAAGCAACAAATTAGAGGCGTAGGCAGGACTTTTCATCGCAGAGAGGGTAAGGGGGTCCTCCGCCAGTTCCTCACCTGAGCCACAAACCAAGCTTCGTTTGTCAGGACATAAGAGATTGGCGACTGAACGTGCGACAACTGAGACATAACATTGCTCGCGTCAATTTACCTTTTTCATTCTCGAATTGTGCGACTTCTTTTGATGGAGAATGTTGGCTCTAAAATGACTATGGCGCCTGTCTATCTTACAGCGCGGAATTACAGAATTATCTCTTACTGTTGTGAATGAATTCTTAAATAATTGTTAAATACTGAATTAAAATACGCAAATGTAAATCACATGGCTAATTTATTCCTATTTGGCTTTTTTGCTTTTTGTTTTTTTTTCTATGACAACGTTATTGCAATTAGGTGTATGTGATTTAAAGTCACATGATAGATAGCTTAGACCACTCAAACGGAGCCTCAGTTCCTTGGTCGTCTCTTAGTTCTCTTGGTTATTTGTTATCCATCATATTAGGAATTGTTTTCTCACCTAAGCTTCTTTTAATTTTCAGGCGGTGGAGAAAAACTGAATAACTCTAAAGACCTAACGGATACTGCTTTTGTCATCAATCGCATGTCCGCCGCGGTCATTTTCCTAAAGGAAAGACGATACCATGACAATTATTTGTTGGTAGTTGGGGAACTGACCAAGTTTTTTTTAAAACCCTACGAAGAAACACAAAACCAAGATCAGAGCTCCGACAAAAGTACGGTGACCAGTTGTCCAACGGGAATGCTCTATATTTTCTCGCAACTTTCCTTTCCCGTCTGTTGGATGAAGACATTGCGTCTCGGGGCTGCTGCTTTGGATCTGCGTTGTTCTCAGTATCTTTCGGTACTTTTCAGCTGCTAGTTCAAAGCTGGCAAGGCGAAGCTTGTTAGATGTACTAGAAAAGGGTCTGGACGGAAATTTCATTAAGTGTTCCACAAATGAGGTATGGTAGGTCTAGACATGGTTATGATAAATTGTAAATACTAGCGTGACTCTCTCAGCTAACCATGTCTTCCTTAACTGGACCTAAAGCTACGTTGTTACTAATAGATTACAGAGTACTTATATTAAAGAGGAGTACTTGTATTAAACATGAGTACCTATATTAAACATGATTCACATAACATAGGATTATCCAACAGATGAGGTCAGTGTACTGTTAGGTGATTTGTATTTATCAACCTACGTTTAAATCTACAGAAGCGCAAAGTCGTAAATCATTACTTTCATAAACTTCCTTTAGGTATGGAAGACTAACAGCGCTCGCCTCTGAAAACTCTTTTAAGAGTTAAAAAACAAGTTAAAACTTGTTTTTTAAATAATAGTAATAGTAATGATAATGTTAATGACAATGATAGTGGTGATGATGATGATGATGATGATGATGATGACAATAACAACAACAACAACAATAATAATAATAATAATAATAATAATAATAATAGTAATAGTAAACAAGACGTGTAATACACCAGTTTAAAGTAGACACAGGCCAGGTCTGAGAATGAGTGCCCAAAGTGCATGCCGGTTGACGACAAAAAATGCGGAAAGAAAGATGTTTGAGAATATCGAGGATGCGAGCAGCTTTTAGAAACAGCACTGGAAAAGTCAAGGGACCGGGAAAAGAACCGCCCAGTGGTTAAGGATATATAATCTGCAATTTATAGCCAAGTTCTTCCCCCATCAGAGAAGGCCTGGAAGCTAGACACCGTAGAAGCTACAAAGGTTCTAGCAGCGGAAAAGAACTGGAGTGCCCCGGCCGGGTCCAGACAGGCTGACCAAGTTTTTGTGGAAAAAGTCAAACATGCTCTATAAGGGGGTGGCTATGTCGTTACAAACCATCGCGAATACCAACATAGAGTATCCAGCATGGTTCTCCGAAGGCAAAACCACACTACTCCCGAAACCCGGAGAATTCACCAGCGATAACCAGAGCCCGATCACCTGTTAAAATACTTTGTATATGTGGTTCACGTCGTGAAAATGTTAGGACCTGCGAATGAACATCTGGAAACGCACGATTTAATAAATGGAGCTCAGAGGGGCGCACGCGCAGGATGTAGTGGAACTATAGACAATTTACTGATTGACAGAACTGTGACCTTAGATTGTCATCGCAAAGGCGTAACCCGAGTATGGCGTTGATCGACGTCAAGAAGGTGTACGACTTGGTAGGCCATGGTTTGTTGGAGAAAATGATTATCCTGTATAGATTCCCTGTTTGGTTGTTTAGGTCGGTAGAGAAGTTAAGTAAGAGCTGGAACACAAGGGTGATGGCGACTACAAAGCAAGTGCGCGAGACATCTGAGCCAATAAGGTTTCTCAAAGGCCTACCCCAGGGTGACGCTCTCTGTTTCAGGCTGTTCACTGCTTGTTTGATTCCCATCGCGTGGAAGATCAGTGCCAGTAAGGGCTATAATTTATCTAAGCCCATGAGTGTAAAGGTAACAGACCTCCTGTATATCGACGATCTAAAGATTTTTGCTTCTTCGGAGAGTAAGCTAAACCGTGTTATGGAACCAACCAAGAACGCGATGGAGGATGTCAGACTTCAGTGGAACCCCAAAAAGTGTGCGGTCGTTCATGTACAAAGGCGGGTACAGACCCATAACCATGATGCCTCGGGGCTAACGGTAGATGAGAATATCTGTGTTTCCGACCTCGAAGAGGGCAATCCGTACAAGTTCTTAGGTGTCTTAGAGACGGCGAAGCAAGAGGAGAAGATGTCGTTGGAGTGCGCAGCTAAGGAGTTTCTTCGCAGAATGTCTATCGTCTGGTAAAGTCCCTTGTCTGATCACAACAGTGTAAACGCCTCGAGCCAATTTGCATTACCCGTGTTGGGTTACCTAATGTGGACACAACAATGGCCGCTGACAAAGCTTAAAAAGTTAGATAGAGAAGGGCGCAAGATAGTTGTTGAGAATGGTGGGAAACATCCCAGCGGTTCAACTGCCATTCTATACATGTCAAGAAAGGAGGGAGGTAGTCGGTCTGTGCTCGATCGAGGAGGAGTTTAAAGTGACGAAGATAAAGGCGGCAGTGAAGTTATATGGAAATGGTGACCCAGCGATGGCGATGGTTCGTGAGTTTGAAGAGAGAGCGGAAGAGTTAGGTCATAGCTCGTTATAGCTAAAGAGGCATCAAGGTATGCAGAGGAGATGGGCCACCAGTTGCAGCTAGAGTACCGAAATCCAACCTGCATAAAGTATAATAGTGGATAAGTGATAACAGCACAGAAACTGAAAGCAGAGCTGAGAAGGTTTTTAGAACAGAAGACATGGGAAGCAAACATTTGAACCGAACTGGCAAGGGAAACTAATCTCCGCGAGAAGTGAAGACGAGAGCCTTAACTTCGAGGGCTGTTTCTGGTGGTTAAGCAGTTGGAAGCAATGCCCAACACATACAGTGGCGGGGATGTTTGAGCTCTACGAAGAGTTATTACCTACGAGGCTGTATGCCCGCCAGAAAATGCACACGGATACGACAAGTGAGGTGATGTGCGGGCTATGTAATAAGGCCCTGAAAGTGTCGCTTATGTCTTGGCTGGTTGTACTGCCCTTGCACAGAACAAGTACTTTACCCGATATAACGCAGCCCTGAAGATACTTTTCTTCGAGGTTCTGCAAGACCCAGGCTTGTAGACTCAGTGCCACCTTGGTACTCGCCATTTGAAACCGAAACCAGTGTACGAGGCGAACAATGCGCTAGCATTCTGGGCTGCCCATGTATTTGCGGAGCACCAAGAAGTTAGAGCCAACGGAGTAGACGGTCACATTATCAACCACGAGTCAAAGCGAGTCATCACGCTGGAGATAAGCTGCCAATGGGTTACAAACCGGAAGAAAAAGGAGGAGTAGAAAACCAAGAAATACGGGCCGCTCCGTTGGGAATTGAAGCAGAAGCATAAGGTCCTCATATTACTATTAGTCTATCTACTGTAATACTGCCCCAAGCAAGCAACCAGAAGTTTGGTTTGTACTTGCTCTTATGCTATATGACGTTTTTGGTATGTTTTTTGCTTTCATCTGTTTAGTCGAATTTGACACCCGCTTAGAAGACTTTTATGGCAGAGTAGACGACACAGTTCCGCTACAAAAATCCCCGTTATTGATATTTTACGCCGATGCTCACTCCACTTTCAAATTACCCGTTAATTCCAAAGTTTAATACAATGATTGCTTACTTACAAACAGGACAGAAAGTTTATAGTGTCTTCTATTATCAAGACACCTCACTGCTTTTCTAAGGGCTTAGAAGGTCGCCAGGCACCTTTTCCTCCACGATTGACTTATAATCGAGAAGATCGTTCCACATCTAAAGGCAGATGATATGGAAGTTGCTGTTTTGGCTACGCTAACTTATTCAAATGTTGCGTCTCAAGTACAGGAAAGGTTGCTTGAAGTCGACAGTAGGGTATGCTTTCTTCATGGTGTCATTTTCTTTGTTTTGAGTGGGGGGGAGGGAGGTAGGGAGGGGATCGTCAACAAAATGTATTTAGCAATGTCAACTTTCAAGACTGCTTTACCCTTCTTGCTGGAAGATCAAGAGATACTTTATCTTCGGCACGTATATCGGCTTAGGTAGACCTTTTCTTTGGTGAACTGCCCTCTATCGTAAGCTGAATAAAATAGCCCGTGTTAATTTTCCGCCATATTTTTCTTCGATCACTGCAATTATGTTCGGCTCCTGTTGTTAGCCTTAGCTACAAATTGCTCGGTAACTTTTTGGCAACCCTCGTTTTCTGGAGCAACTTTGAGGCAACTTTTGCCATTTTGAGCAACTTTTGATTTTTGAGGAGCCTTGATTAAATTTTAGACATTTTATGGGAATGACAAAGTCCTATAATGCTATTTACGAAATGGTAAACGTGCAGCGTGCAACCATTGAGTTATGGATGCACGCGGGAGGTTGCTAAGCACGAAAGAAGCGTAAGATCGCCTCGTGCGACTCTAGCTTCTTGTGTGCTTAGCAAACCTTCCAAGTGCATCCATAACTCCATGGTTGCACAGCTGCAACGTTTACCATTTCTTTTACAACCTAATCAAAAGAGAAAAACATTATTTTCCATTTGCCTTCGGTTGAGTCATCGGTCCAAGTTCATGTATGCTGCCATCTGCGCGCGGGTAAACAAATCATGTTCTATGTTTTTCAAAAAACTTGCCTTTGAGTTTTTCTTTCGCTGAATCAACCGTTCTCCGTCTTCAGGTAAATTGCAAAACGTTTTCTGTTGTTATTGTGAATGGCATCTGTCTACTTGCTCTTACGAATAAAAACGTTGAGGGAGAACTATAGCTGCAACTATAAACACCAACTGAAAAGACTCTAAAAAATAAGCTAAAACTAAGTAAATGAAATAATTATCAAGCTTATTTATGTGACAATTTTTGCAATAAACGTAAAGTAGAAATGAGAAAATTTGACTGTAATTCCTTTAGAATAACAAGTAACACTAATTTAAAAAGAAATTAACCACCTTTATATCGAAATCTGTCTTGGGAAATCTAGCTATGAAAGTCAAAGTTGCAACTGAAATTCGACGACACACAGCCGGCGCTGCAGTTGTTGTTTTTCGACCGTTCTCTGAACGACTGTTATGAATGAACAATGAGGAACAAAATAATACACACAGAAGTTATTTTTTGAAAAATTTATTTGAAAACCCAAATGTTTCTGTACTCAAATGAAATTCGCTTATTCCAGCGTGATGTGCCCGTTTAAACTGAACTAAAATTTTTAATCGATTCGATGAAAACTTCACAACAAAGCTGTCTCGAATTTGAGCGTGTTTCCTAAAATATTTGCTTAAATTTAACAACAGCTTGACCAAAAAGTCAACAACACGATGCTAATTGATAAATTTACATTTCAAACAGACTTTCTCTTCTATAAATAAACACACAAAATGTACCTCAAATCTTCGTTCGCTCGATTTTCCTTCAGCCGATTCTAGCTGCGAGGAAAACAGTGATCAATTCATCCAGGGCAAATTTGTCGATAGATCTATTGTCTTTTTTCCTTCAAAACGACAGCTTAGTATTTTCTTCAACTTCCACCTCTCATCTGTGCATTTCATTGGTGTATTTTACCGTCAGGAGAGGAGATTTGTTGAATTTGCCTCAATTTTACGGCACTTGCTCAGTTTCTTGGCGTGCACCCACGGGCAAATGGTAGTGGCTAACTGACCAATCAGAGCGCGCGATTTACTTTTGTTATTTTATAATTATCTTTGTAAGAAACTTTCAGTTCTTTAATGTTAACTTTTAACAACGTGCGAACTCAATTTTGTGTCCTCCACGCCCTCCCCCTCGGTAGGAGTGTCCCTGGTATGATGTCAGCGGTTCGCAAACGGTTCGCAAATAAGGTCAAACTTCAAAATTTAAGATAGTTCAGAGGAAAAAATTCCAGCACCTACTTCTCTGCCTCGAATAAAAACGACCCTATAACAAAACAGAACAATGCACTTGAGGAAACCATTAAGGCAGCAGTTTGAAATTGCATTACGTATTGTACTTTACCAGCGGCACCTGTGTTGTGGAAAAGGCAAAAATTGCTGTATTTTAAATTACTTAACGAACAACTTCTGATTAACTTTTTAGAGAAGCCCAGCAACTTTAGGCAACTTTTTAAAACAACTGGGGCAATTTTTAAAAAAAATTTTGGAGCAACTTGTAATTGACGGTACCGATTGTCGTCTTATATATCTAGCCGAATTTTTGAAAACATACCTCAAAATGGACCAGAATATTCGCACAGAAAGCTGGCGATAGCCAGCTTTCTGGTCACTGCGGTCAGAAAAACATAGGGGGCTTGCTGTCCTGGTTGGTCTCATTGACAAGTTCAGTCCCTGAGCTAACTCGCCATGGGTTGGAAAGGGGCCTCCGTGTCAATCCCTAGGGTGGGAGGGTGCTGCAAGAGCGTTGTACCTTCCGTTAGTCCTGGTCTGGGAGAGTCAGTGCACTGGTCATGTCTGCCTTTAGTTTGTCATGTCAAATTCTTGTAACGTTTGAGGCCCATTGGCCAATGAAAGCATTCCCCTCAAGCACGTGCTAGGCTGGGGGGGTGGAGGAAGTCAGGGGGGGTGGTTTAACCTTGAATTTCTCTGCTTAGAACTTGCCTAAGTCTCAAGCGTCCTCCGTCATTCAGGACCTTTAAGCAGCTAGAGTGTATGGACAAGTCCAGAGTGTCTTTTTGATGGACTTGAATGTTTCTTTTGCTAATCAGGAACCAAGAAGAGAGTCACCTTAAGAGAACCATGGGTAAGAGCTGAGTTTCTTGGCCATATTTACTTTAGTTGAGTCAGTTTAAGGTGTGTGGGCTCCTGGTGTCCGATGGTACGGTTTTCATAAATCCGGCTAGAATATATATATATGGGTATAATTAAAGATACGGGGAAACAGTGTACAGAAACTTGTTGAAGACAATCCCTTGACTGTATTTCCATTCTATGTCCTTTTTTCCTTAAAACCAAATTCCCAACCTTGCTGCAATAGCTTATAATTATCGCTTCCTTTTTTGACACCAGGTTTTAAGTTATTTCCTTTGGATGTTTCGCAATGCACTGGATCAACCAGACCTACGAAGCAAGTCGATGGGGACAGTATTGTCAGCTCAAGAAATCAAATTAGTTTTGGATACCTTCCTTTTTAATAATAGAAACGTGGAGACTATGCTTGATACAGATGTTGTTCCACTGCTTTTTTCATTCATCGCTAAAGGAAAAGTCACTGAAAAAGAGAAAGCTTTTAAATCACTTCTGGTTATTTCAAGTAAAAGCTCCAGAGGCAAAGGACAGATCATATCGCACCTGCGCGCAAATTATGGCAAACCTGGGATTCAAGAAGCAGCGAAACGGCTCGGGTTAGAGCAAAAGAGGCCCCAAACGACACAAGGTAACCTCTTATTATACACATTTTTGAAAGTGCTTGACAGCAAAATTGTCTGAAAAAATCACATTTTTATACCACATCCCGGGCACTAGCACCATGTGTGAACATATGTGACGTCCTTACAAGAGTTTTGCCTACCCCCTATACGGTAAAGAGTCCCCTAGATATGGTATGCCATAAACTTGTTGGTAATTATTTTAACTGCATCTTTGTCGGAGAGGTGTAGAGGCCGTGAGAATGGTCCTTATATTTTGTAGGTGTCAGTAAGATGCAGAGGCGAACAGGGTGTGACTACCAGGAAAGATGTCGCAGGTTTAAGTAATCACTTGAACTGTCAGATACGACTCGACTGAACAGTTTAAGGAAATTGCTGGACACTTCATATTATATTTCTAGGCTAACAATGTGGTGCAATTACTTGTTCAAAGTAATTATTGAGATGAATGCTATTAATATTTAAGTTACTCGTCATGTATTTTTAAAAGTACCAAGATAAAGAGTAAAAACAAACGTGTTGCAATTGAAAGCGAAATGAGAGGTATCTTGTAATGGTTTAGGTATTGATTAATATTTGTTTCTATTTCTCCAGATGTTTTCTTTGACCAAAACTACGATAGATGTTACTGTATGAAATGTCACGACACCCGAGGCGACAGTCTTTATTACAGTCGAGGAAAACCGCCAAAGACCTATGGTCTTCCCGTAGGATGGTGTCGATTTGAACTTAAGTAAGTCAAAAACGGTTTTTGTAAGCTGGAACATTTTATGTAACATCATAAAGCTAAGTAGATATTAGCGACCTTTAGCAATGAAGACGAGAACGAGGACGAGGACTGGTATGACCGATTGGGGCCTGGAACGAGAACGTCGTCCACGGCGGTATTTCGGGGGGAAACAAAAACATTTAGCAAACCGGTTACGGTACGTGGATGAGTCTCTTCCTACAGTGAAAGTCACCAGGGAAAATGTCTTTCAAAGAATTTCGTGACCTCCTTGTACTTCTCTACAGCGATGAAATTATTTCCGATGAAGAGTTTTTGCTACTTTACGATAGTTTCATCTCAAAGAATCCAGATTTTCCCCATGAAAACTATCAACGGTTTGATTTGGATTCTATGAACTCCGCGGAGTGCAAAGCAGAGTTTCGTGTCGAGAAATACGATTTCCCTCGCCTTGTTGCAGCCCTCCAACTACCACCGGTGTTTAAATGCGAGCAGAGGAGTATTTGCGACGACATGGAAGGCCTATGCATACTCCTCAAACGAGTTGCCTACCCGTGCAGACTCAGTGATCTGATTCCGCGATTTGGCCGACCGGTTTCTGTTATAAGCCTGATCTCAAATGATGTCATCGACTATATTTATGACGTTCATGGGCACCGTATAACACAATGGAATCGAGATCTTCTGAATCCTAGGGCTTTGCAGCGTTATGCAGAAGCTATATCAGGAAAAGGAGGCCCCCTTGACAACTGTTTCGGTTTTGTAGATGGAACAGTCCGACCCATCTCAAGACCAAATGAGCGTCAGAGAATTGTGTACAATGGCCACAAGAGGGTCCATGCATTAAAATTCCAATCCTTGTCCCTACCAAATGGACGTTTTGACAACCTATTTGGACCAGTTGGTGAGTTTGTAATAAAACGTTAGTGTTTTAAACTTAAATAACCCCCCCCCCCCCCCGAAAAAAATTCTCCTCTCATGTTTGATTTTAATTTCGTTTCTATAGGGGCGTAAACACGACTCAGGGATGTTAAACGATTCTGGACTACTGCGGGACCTTCAACAGTATGCCTATAATCCATCAGCTCAAGCTATGTGCATTTATGGAGATTTGGCCTACCCTCTCCGAGTTCATCTCCAAACACCGTTCCGTCGTGTCCCACTTACACCCCTCATGCAGGATTACAACGAGGCTATGAGCGCTTTACGGATTTCTGTAGAATGGTTATTCGGTGACGTCATTAATTCTTTTAAATTTCTTGACTATAAAAAGAATTTGAAGATAGGCCTTAGCAGCGTC
>OZ037993.1:7545204-7597704 GCA_964035705.1 Porites rus
TTTATTTGACGGGTTATATTATAGTGTTTTTTACGAAGCCTAGACTGAGAGCTTTCTTTTCATCGTTCTCGGATTTTAGGAGGTTATTTAACAATTATTCCTCAAGCCCGAATGGGCTCTAAGTCAATAGCCCGTGAGGCCGAAGGCCGAATGGGCTATTGACTCAGAGGCCATGAGGGCGAGAGGAATAATTGTTTTAGTAGAATCCAACTAGTTGGTCATAAATATCGAGACAAAGCAACTTTAGCTGGCAAAACGCGATTCAGCCGCCATTGTTTTGGTTTTCAAAGCGGGCGCTTTTCGCTATTAGTGGGCTATAACATATAGCCTAATAGTAGCTCAACCAATCAGAACGCAGCATTGATAATAGACTACTAGTTGGATTTTACCAATATGTTTTATTCGAGTAATACGGATATGCCACCTGGATACCGCACAAATTTCAGAAATAACGGTGTTCATTCAGTTATGAGAGCAACCCTTTATTAGCTTATAATTGCTGCCTAGATGAAGGGATACTTCTAAGGCAAAAGTGTAGCATAGACAAAATCAATTACCTTTTCCGTCATAATTGTTATTTTTAGGGTCCACCACAGAGCTCTTGCCTTGAATGTGTTCAATAACTGGCACGCAGCATTCCATGGCACAAGAGTTGATAGTGTCAAGGCAATTTTGGAATGCGGTGATCTTCTTATACCAGGTGTGTCTTTGGGTGCCCAAATGCAAAGCCCCCATGGCTAATCATCACTGTTTACTGTACGTGCTTCAATGCATATGTTGTAGTTATCTCAGATAATTTTTATTTTTCCATCGTTTTTGGCTATGGTAGTGTTGCTAGTGAATTTGAAACAAAGGAAAAATAAAAAATTAACTGAAATAATAATAAAAACAAATTAACTGCAACATATACATGTATGTGCTTTAGTTTGTTTATCAAAGATATAATTATGGTGAGCGTAACACCAGACTACAGCAAGGAAATTCGAGGCCTCTTTTGCGTCTTCGTTTTTATTGTATCCTCAGCTAGATGAGATAACTCTAAACTCTCAGCAATTTTGTATTGTCATAGCCTGCAAACCAGCTTAGGAATCGCCAGAGTCTTCTTTCACCTGTGTTCAAGCCGCCAGTACCCATGGCGTGTACATCTCGCGATCCTGAAATAAAAAGCTTTCTCTCAAGCTAGTATTGTAATTTTTTTAAAAGCCATCATTGTAATGAATTTTGTGTCTTCGCGCTAACCCCAGTCGACTTTTATGTAGGAGATGTAGCGCTTGGAGGAAGAAAGCTAAACGAGGAGGAAGCACATTTCAATGACAAGAGAAAACCTTCGGGATTTGATACAAAGCAAATCTTCGTCTCACCGAGTTTTCCCTACTCAGGACGTAACACCTACGCGAAACCCAAACGGTGAACCTTTTTTGACTTTTTGAACCTGTTTTGCGTCATGTCCTTGTTTATAACTTCGTTTGCAGTTGTCACTTTACGTGCTCTTGTTCTGCATACAATATTTATACAGTCACATGTACCCTATTGGTTATCGAGAGGAGGCAGAGAAATCTAGGTAAACAACAAACAATAATAACATCGACAACAATACAATTTAAGCAGTTAATATACATTATGCCACTTTCCTATACCCTATAGATAAGGTTATCATCATTATTCATTCAAAATGTTTCGTAGTTTTTATTGGCTCAAATCCCCCGGCTAATTCATCATAAGCAACCGATGTTGACTAATTTTGAAAGATACGAGCAATATACCATCGATTGTATGGTATATTTGCGTGGAAACGAAGTTAATCGATAATCGAGGTATATTTCGTGACCACGAGGCTGTTTGGGCAATAATGAACTAAAAAAATGGTGTTCATGACTATGTTAAGACGAAATAGCTGAATTTCTGACTAAAACTGAATGGACGAAGTGCAAGAATACGCAAAACATATTGCTTGATTGATGCTATTTACTTTTTGAGGAGTATCTGCAAGAAACCTTGCCGAGAAATATAATAGGCCAAAGTTTTGCAGAAATGCCACAAGGAGGTAAGCCTGAAAAGATTTTAGAAATATTTTGAATGAAGAACAAAACAATTTTTCAATTCGGCATTCGTTCAATCGTGCAGGCTGTTAGCCACTTTGGACGATAGCATTGTCCTCGATCGGTTCATCATACTCAGCCTCTTTCAATAACACAAGGGTAGATGACTTGAATTTCCTGAATTCCAGTATCGGACTAAATATCTTTACAATCATTTATTATTAGTAGCAGTGTTTTACGTAAGGAAGATTCAAATTATTGCCGTGACGTCATGCTAATTGAAAACCGCAGATAGTTGTTTTAGAAGGACATTCAGGTGCTTAATTTTATTGCCTTGAAATTGCTAATTTTTAAAATATAATTTTTTTTTGCTGTTTAGTTTTCTGGACCCTGTGACGAAGAAGGCCTTGAATGCCAAAGTTGTTCTTCAACTGTATATCAACCCAGATAGCTATCAGGTTGGACCACAGACAATTGCTGCTACCTCTGAGATTGACCCTAAGTTTAGCAACCAGGAGATTGAATGGTTTACAAAGGGACGTGGATCCATTATTCTTTATGGACTGCTTGTTAAACTTGATGAAGCTGATTAAGGTTCAGTTTTTTTTTTTAGGATTTTAAGGCTCATCGCCACACCATCGTGGGATGTTTTGCCGCTTTGTTACAGTTTTGTTTGAAAATATGGGGCACACGTTTCAGCTACGTGAGACTTACGAGTGTCAAAAATCATTAAAATGAAACTTTAAAACACTTTTCAGTTGACCCGATTTGGGATTTATCAGATCGATTAGAGTGGTGAAAAAAATTATTAAAATAGAAATAGAAGAAAATAAAACGTTAATTAACACTCCACGTCGCGATACCAACCGGTATTCTAATTGCACCCTCTTTAGTAGGAATATATCTTGTAAGTGAATATAGTTTCCTGGATGAGGTAAATTATAATTAATTATGGTTTCCTTGTGCTTAAGCTGACTCGTGCGGAATCCAGAGATTTATCCTTTTCAATTTTCGATAAATACCTCGAAACCTGAATTTAATGTTTGACCTTTTAGTCTTTAGTCTGCCTTACGATGTTAATATTCGCTGACCACGTTGCTTTTAAGACGCGAATTCCTTTTGGCGACTTTAATTTGAAAGGGGAAAATTGGATTGATTCATATTGAACCCTCTGATATCGGTTGTTCCATCAACGGATGATCGACTTTAGCTTCATAAATAATTTAGCTAAGACTATTCTGTTTTTCTAGTTGAGTCTCTACTAGATCCAGGCTTGATAATTCATGATGATCTGAAATTGCATTTCCTGATATTGAGTGTGATTAAAACTCAACTAAAGAAAGCCGTATTAAAGCTAACTTTCATAAATCGCCCACTATAAGAGGAAACATAAGTTCATTACCTTGACTACTGTCATAAAGCGTAGCGTTTCAAAAGCTAAGACTTTGACATTTCTGCTATTGTGTTATTTCCTTTTTTTTTTATTTCTTTGAAATTGTTACTAATGAGCCATGTTTTAGATAATACTCTGAAGTGAAAACAAACCAAAATTAGAGCTAAAGAGAGAATGTATTTGAAGTTAGATGATGTTGGCTATCTCATATAAAGTTTTGATAATGTGAATCTTTTAAATTATCAACGTTAGGCTTTGAATGCATTATTCCACTGCTGTTATTCCTGAAAGTGTAAGTTATGGGTGAGGTCTCTTTCCCTCAGCAAGGCCGCTTTTTAATTTGTTTGCTTTAAACATCATTAAAGAAAAATCTCACTTTTTTGAACAAGCATAAAATTAGCTGTGAGATTAACAACAGTATTTAGTTTCAATTCAAAAGAAAGCGGTTTTCTGGAGTGAATTTTATTTTAATATTCTCTTTGTTTTTGTTTTCACACAGCAATGTTATGTACTGGACTGAACAGCACAATATTATACTGTGCAGAGAAGTAGTGTTTGAAAATCCCTACTTATACAAAAAGGGGTCTCCCCAGCGCAGTGAAACTTGGAAGAAAATTGTAGATGTTCTAAACAAATGTGCTTCCCCGCAATTAAATGTTGACCACAGAGCCATTCGGGACCACATCAATGTCTTGGTAAACAAGTACAAGAAAAAAATTAGAACTGAAGAAAGAGCATCAGGAATATCCCCAGATGAGCCAAGTGAACTAGATGAGCTAACACAACAAATTATTGCACTTGAAGAGAGTGCTCCCACAGATATCTGTGGTAAGGATAAAGCTGACAAAGCTAAAGCAAAAGATGTAAGAATGGAAGCTATGGAAAGGCTTTCCCAAACCAAAAAAAGGGTGTCAGAGGAAGCCGAAGAGGGTGAGGAAAAACCAAAACGAACAAGAAGAAAAACTGGAGATGCGATCGAGTTTCTAAAGGAAAGAGCACAGCAGAGTGCAGAAATTAGAGAAAAGGAACTTGAGCTGGAAAAGGGAAAACAGGAACAACAACTTAAAGTCCAACAACAACAGGCTGATATGCTAAAGCTAATGCACCAGCAACAACTGCAAAATCAACAGCAACAGCAGCAGTTTCAGCAACAACAGCAACAGTTCCAGCAGCAACAAATGCTCATGGTGCAGCAGGTCATGGGCGTCATGAGTAAAATGCTTAACAAGTTGATGTTAAATTTCTATTTATAGATGTTTATATGTTTAAGATTTACATTTTTACAAAATGTTGAACTCGGAGTATCATTTGCCACCCCTTTGTTTAGATCTGCTTGTTGTTACATTTCCTGCAAATAACACACAACAACTGTTCAATCAGGATTTTATGCAAGATTTTATGTAGACTTAGGCATTGACAGGTGTTTTTTCTTTTTTACATTATTTTAGCTAAAGTAATCGACTAGTGATGGTGGGTCAAGGCCAAAGTAGTAAGCAGTCGTATTGCGGTAGAGACATGTTAAAGCATTCCGCAAAAGTGCACAAACAATGTACATTTATCCTACATGGCTGAGGCCAATTTTGAGATTCTTTTTGTAATCGAGAAACTTGAAATAATTTATAAGGTCTCCAAACAACCATTCCACACTTGTACGTACAGAACTCATAGATGCATTAAACTCTTCCATTTGTCTTGTTAACACCCCATTTCTGAAGGGGCACTGCAAATGGGTACGTAGAGGATATGCCGGATCCCCGTAGATACACATCTCCAGCAGGGGAAAAGGCGAACCGTGCCAGGTCAACATAGAGGCCAGATCTTTCCAGCATTCTCGCATCATGCATTCGTCCCTCTAAACAAGAGCCAAAAAATTAATTTTTGAACCACAATCAGTCACACATTGGCTTGATTAGCTTGGTAGTAGTAGGCCAAAAACAACATAGGATTGGCTGGCTATTATTCTTACAGTACAGGTACTTATGGCCTATAAGTCAGAATTTATAAATTATTTGTCTGTGGTGACGGGACAACCATTTCCTCTAATAACAATTGAAAGTGGGAGCTACTGAAAATACCTCTGATTTGAGAGACCAGGAGGGAGTCATCAAGAAACATCAGATTAACACTATGAGAAAAGAAATCAATCTAACTTTTAAGTTCACATAAGTGATAAAAATGTCTCTCCAAGTTAAAACAGCTACGGTACTATCCCACTATAAAAAATGAATGAATATACCCTTACCTACTGGTCCAAACAGATGGCCAATCAATCCATTTGGTAGGGCCAAGGATTGAAATTTAAGGGCGTGAACGCGCTTGTGGCCATTGGCAACAGCTCTCTGATTGACTCCTGGTTTTGATATGGGACGAACCGTTCCATCAACAAAGCCGAAACAGTTTTCCAAGGCGGCACCTTTGTCATGAATTGCTTCAGAATAAGTTTGCAGTTGGTTAGGAGACATAATGAAATGATTCCATTCGGTAATCCTATGGCCTTGAACATTGTATGATCCATTCAGTGACTTCACTGCTAGTCATGCTGAGCTCGGGCACTGATCGATCAAAAGTAGAAATCATATCAGACAACCTACATGGATAGCTAAAGCGCTTTAGTATAACACAAAGTCCTTCTGTTGAATCACAAACGGTACCATTCGGACATGTGAAGGCATCAGGCATCTGTAAAACATCCACCAGCAATGAGATGTCACTCTTTTCAAATCTGAATTCTGCCTTACACTCTGCGGGGTCTTTGTTTTCGAGGGAAAATTTTTCGTAATCCCAGTGGCGAAACGGAAGGTTTTGTGGAGTGAATTCTTCATACAGCACGGCAAATTCTTCGTCATCTATTAGCTTTTCTTCCAGACTAAGGAGCAAAGCTTCCTGTAAAGTCTTAAGTGAGTTTTGAGTCATTCTTGTAGGCAAGGGTGAAAAGCGTTTTACTGTTTTCCAGACGATGACTAGTCTAAATGATCGCGTTCTTTCTTAACTACATATTTCCCGCGCTTAGTTCGCGGTGCTCGCCCCAGTCCCACTCTCGGTCCTCGCGTTTTCCAGACCACCGCGTGGTCGGTTCTTAAAGTCCCTAGTATCTCTCAATTGCAAGGTTTATCTTTGTTTTAACGGTGGTAATACTTAGTTTTAGCCATAAGGCTAAAAGCGAACCGTCCATCGATATTCTTTTAATTAATTAAAAGCATTGATTTTAAACCAAAAAGAGAAAACTGTAAATCAAATTCGATCACAGTAATAGTCTTGCAAAGAATTCTTACCCGTGAATCCCATATAAATTCATACATTTAATGCTTTCCCTTTGAAAAGGGTAACTTAAAAGTTCAAAAAAACAACACACTAAATCTGGAGTGCAAAGAAGTCCGTGATCAGTTTTAAGAAAACCTTGGTTTTCCCGTACATTTTCTGTGATTCGACAGTACTAGAATTACAGAAAATGTATGGAAAAATTGAGGTTTTCTAAACACTGATCGCGGACTTCTTGGCACTCCAGATTTGATGTATTGTTACGTTGAACTCGCAAGTTAGTCTTTTTAAAGGGAAAGCATCAATGCATGAATTCTGGTAGAATTAGCTGGCTTTGAATTCTAATACAAATCTTCTAATTTCCCGCCATCTAGCCCAGATTACCCATGATGCAACTGTAAGCGTGAACTCCTCTATTGACATCAATTCTTCATTACATGTCATGGCATGAATAATTACGCCTAACTTTAAAACAAAACAAATCAAACGAGACAAAACTGTAACAATTACTCAGGCTCACCTTGGATGCAGCTCCTGAGTAAGCGAGTAAGTGTGGCCCGAATCTTTTCCTATACTCTGCTGTAAAAGCCCTTATGTTCGATTTGAATCCCATGGCGAAGCCCTCCTCAAACCAGCTGTATTTCATTTTGTGTTGGCAGTGGAAGAACAAGAATAGTTAAAAATTTGAAAACTTTACTGAAAGATTAAACCTGTTGTCCGCCGTAAGAGCCTGCATGAACTGTTACAAACGCAACCATTGATGAATCCCTTTGCGATGCGACACTTTCCCTCGACGAAAAACCAAATCAACAATTCAGTTTTAAAAATCTGAAAAAAGAAGACAGCAGTTATATTTCATTTTGTGGCCACAGCACAAGAACACGACATTTAAAGGACTTAACTGAAATGCAAAGAATACTAGGTTGATCCTGAAATATGAACAAAAGCGTGACCAAGCAAAAGATTAAAGCCTTGACGAAGTCGAACACAAGAAACTTCAATTAAGATTTTTACTCAACCAACCCCGTTAGTTGCCCCTAACATGGTTAAATTTTGTGCCAAAATGAAACGCAACGTCAATGTCTGGGACTCCCTTCCCTACCCTACTGAGTTTTCCCAAAATGGACACTTAAGCGTCGCAGAAAAATCTTCTTGCTATAGAGCTCAATCCATTGTGAAAATTCGCACCATAAGAAAAACGCGGGTTGCCTAATTTCAATTCGCGCCTGAAAATTGCCAGTCACTTCACTTAGACTACGCTGATGTCATAACCAAATTTTCTCGCGTCGATAGGTTTCCATTTACCTTTGGGAATGGGGTTCCGCTCGCGCGCTCGTGAGGCTCCACTATAAAGAGCCGGCTTCGTTACTACCCAGAAAAACAAATGTTAACTCTACTACATGTTTACTTAAAACAACAACAACAAACAACAATAATCACATCCATCTGATGTGAGCAGTACGAGTTATGGGTTTTTAAGACCCGTGCGATTTTAGCCTCCGTTCACACGTATCCGTTTTTATTTAAAAACGGATATTTTTTTCTCCACTTTGGCCTACCTTCGTATCCGGTAATAACCTGAGATCAGGCCCAATTTTAGCAGTTCTCATACATTCTCTCTTACGTGGTCGCGCTAAAATTGGACCTGATATAGTCTCAAAAGTTTGTGGTTTCTATGGTTAGACTTTAGCCGCAATGCTATTTGGCTTTTAGAACAATGCCACAGGACCTGATTGGCTGTTGGAATCACCGACCGGAAGTTGAAAATCTTCGCCGTGAGCGGAGAGAACTATGTTGCTGTCTTTTTATTGTTTTTAGTTTGCATACTAATGCAAATGACTGACAAAACAAGTCAAACAACTGCCATACGGCACAAGGCCTGTAGCTAGTAAAAACGGAAAATCGGTTTATTACCACATTTAATACTATGCTAATCGATCCGTCGGCCCAATTACCACCAACTTTCAATGGCCTCATCTAAACGCCATCTAATGTTTATCAACCGATTCAACCGAATGCGTCCGCTTTATACCGGCAGAGCTCGAGCATTGCAAGACTGTTTAAAGTGTGATCATTCACACCTCTCTGATCTGAAGTGGAGAAAAAGGTAGAAGAATGACTATTGGTAAGTTTAATTTACTCGCTTTCTCTCTTTTATCTCGTTCAAATGAAAATGCAGCTGTTATTTTTTCGTCGCAAGAGAATTTTCTTTAAAAAGGAGGCTGGCTATGGGCGCACATTTCAATTTCGCTAAATGTTTTCGTTCCGGGTTTCGGGAAGAAAATGTTTTAGGTAACTAAAACAAGGTAAAGGGAGAATCAAATCATGTGCATGCGTTGGTTCGTGTCTTGATAAGGGAATCGCTTTCACAGTTATTGTGCTCGGCGATGTCGGTAGAGAAAGTGAGACTATAATCTACATTACTATTAAAAATATCATATAGCTTACAATGTACCGACACGAAAAAATTTATAATCCGGGATCGAGGTACGAACAACTGTTGCGTGTTCACACTGCCACTTAAAGGCTGGTTTAGAACCCTGTCCGCAATGCAAATATCCATTTTCGAAATCGGCGTGTACTGCCTCAACTTTAATGAAACATGGCACTTATGCTTTGTAGTAAATTTGAAATTTATAAAACAGTTTCGCACATTGCATAAAAAGTGGCGTCATATTGTAACAATTCCCTTTCACTTTGAAATGAACGTTTTGAGAGTGTTTCAACTTGCTTGGATAAAAATAGATTAAGCTGCCCTTAAAATTAAAGGTGATCTCGTCATCAAACATGCAACTAACGAATAATGCTTATATCTCCGCTCATTTCTCATGGACTCACTTAAATTATAGTTTGTCAGTTTTGTGACTTACAAAATTCGGTTACGCCTCGTTTTGTAAAAAAATGGTTTGCACAGAGTGTATGAATATCACTAAAAACGTCTCGGGTGCATTAGTCTACATGATTAGACAAGTGATTTGAAACCCAGTGCTGGTTGAAGGTGCAATATCCTTGGCTGTTCTAGCATTTACTAAGTTCACCAATGGCTTTTACATAGATAAAACGTTCTTTTGATTAGGAGGGTATATTGGAGATTGATCGCCAAAGGTTTGATATTACCAGGCAAGTCAAGATTAAAGTATCATCATGGCTAATTTAAACCAGCCATTACAAATACAGAAAAAAAGTACCTCTAAATGTCTGAATTGAAAAAAAAAGAAACAAAATGTAGAAATCAGTTGTAATAATTATAGAAAAAAATATTTTCTAGCCCTAAATCTCGCACTGAGAAAACATTTTTTAAAGGTTCTTGCACATTTGATTTTATGAAAAAACTGTCCGTAATTAGCAACATTTCGCGCAAAAAACAATCCAACTTGTTATTGCACTTGTGGCTCGGCGCAGTTATTCAAGGTCAATACCTCCTACGTTTGAGAATAAACTACGTTGCTATAAACAAAGATTTGGAAGAATTGCCGGGGGTGAGAACAGTTGTATTAGATAAAGATGAAAATTTGTTATGATAAGGGTTTCAATGACATCGCAGTTGTCATAGCAACGGAATGACGCCATTACCTATTTTACGTGCAGCAGTATTTCTCGGAACTGGGAACTGTTTTCCAAAATCGTTCAAGGGAGCTTTTTCCAACAATAGCAGCCTCGATGTTCGTGAGATTTAAGTGAAATCTTTAAGAGCGTTATCGAGATATTTTGGGCTGATTAGAAATACAGTAAAAAATGGATAATCTTGTAGTTTGGCCGTTATCTGCAGAAAACAAAGCGCTTTTGACATGCAATTTAACCACATAGTAGTTACAATCTCTTTAAAAGTGTGTGTGAAAGATCGTAGAGATAGGTCCAGTCGATTGCTAGAAAGAAGGATTTAATTATTATGTATCGAAGCGCTCTTGCTAGTGGTTTGTTAACATGTCGGTCTACTTTGACAAATTGGCCAATAATCTTTAAACTGCTACGTGTAATTTTTGGAAAAAATTAAGAGTCTTGCCGATGAAACGTCGTTTTAGGAAACGTTCTTTAGTCTCAATATTATTGATATATTGTAAGGCATTAAAATAAGGGCTACGATTCGCTATTTTACTGCCTTACAATATTTCAATAATCTTGAAACTAAAAGGTCACATAAAAGGACGGTTAATCTCAAGAATCGTTATGAATAACTATATCGAGCCACCTTAAGGACAGGGAACTGTTTGTCAAGAACATTAGGGAAATAACACTTTCTCTAAATGCCCAATCGGACTCAAATCGAGCAAAACTTTTCAGTGCGCGACTTTGCATGTTTCATTAGCCAAATTATTTTTTTCAGTTCATCAGCAATCATTTTGAACATGAAAGTGTCGTCAAGGTGACACCGAAACGTCGTTCGTTCTTACCCGCGTTATTTTTTACTTGTTTCTGTATAACTAGACCTTTGCTTAATATAAATATTTTTTCTGTACTTATTCTGTAATAATTCCTTATTATTATTTTTTTTATTCCAGATCCTGTTTAAACAGAAAGGAAAACAGTACTGAAATAATTGTTTAGGGGATATCTATTAAAGCGACAATGGACATCTGGATTGCAGTGTGGCTTACTCAGTTTATCATGGTGTTTATAATCAACGCCTTCACTCTTGTCGTCTTTGCAAGGAGCCGCCATCTACGCAGGCGCAGCACGTACTTGATAATGAACCTAACTGTGGCTGATTTACTGATAGCAGCCGTTTCAGGACCTGAAACCATTCTGTTTTTTATACCAAACAAAAGACCGAAAAAAGGCTTTGGGGTTTTATATTCAATAATCTCTGACATGTGTTGGATAGCTTCACTGGGCAACCTAGTTTTAATTTCTTTAGAGCGATTGCACGTAACACTATATCCATTAAGGCATTATTGTTTAGTTGGAAAACGCATTTACTACAAGTTTATCATTTTTAGTTGGCTGGGAGCTTTGACTCTAGCATGTGGTATACAAATCAGTCGCATGACTGATGTACCCCTCGCAGATCGATACCCCTGGATAATTTATATTTGTCTTACCCTTGCAGTACTCACAACATCTTATGTTATAATTATGTCAAAATTTATTAGAAGACCTCATGTCCAGCAGTTAGGGTCAGTTATGTCAGCAGAAAGAAAACTTTCCGTAACTTTCTTCATAGTTACTGCTGTCTCTATACTTACTCTTCTTCCCTGGGTAATAATTTTTTGTATCGCGATAAGTTCAGACCGTTACTTATGTCTTCAGTTCACACCTATGAAGATAGCAACAACATTTTATCACCTTAATTCTATATTGAATCCAGTGATCTACGCAATTAGATTGCCAGAATTCAGGAGAGCTTTGAAGGAGCTTTTCTGCAGAAAAACTTCGTATCCAGTAAAGCAGGACCAACCTATTGAACTGCAAGCAATGTAGACATGGACTGTAAAGGCAGTTTTTTGGATTAATAAATTATATGTAAATATTAAATGCATCCATCGAATATCGACTATTAAGATCCCTCAGATGTAGGGAATAGCTTTGTTTAAAAATGAAGATTGTATTCCACCAAAGGAAATTTGCATTAAACATTATTAAATCGACAGGGTATTTTTGGTCAACATTCATCACTCACTTGTCAACAGTCAGCGATCTGACCCAACAGATCATGATACAAACAAAGTCTAAAGGCTTCCCCGCCTTTTTTCTCCCCCAAGCTACGCTTGGCTTGCTTCTTCGGTCGCCGATTTCCTTTTTCTCTCCGGTTAAAAGGGGAGCCTGTTCACTGGCTACAACTCACCCAGGGAATAAATTGAACGCTTTGTCAACTAAAGTGAATCAGAAGGGCTAATTACGACCAACTTTTTTAAAAACCCTGACGACATCTGAACAAGGTAAAACAGCTATTTCAGAAAGGTTAACCTCTTCTGGTATTGTGGGTAGTGTTTTTAAATTCCCGGTTGCCAGCTTGCTTCAGCATTTCAGGAAAAGCTTAGAAAAGGGTGAATGTACTTAACCTTGCAAGTGTGAATAGCAAAAAATTAAGTTCGAAAGCCACAATGTCAAGAACGTACCTTATTTTGATACTGTTATTGATTTGAAGCAATATATCTGATGTTGTTATGTAAAAACAAAAAAGTGATAATATAGGGAAAAAAGGAAACTCCTTCCCAGAGAGTGAGCTCAGCTACTTCAGCCAAAAGAAAACTTATTAATTTACTCTATTCAAAGCACTGCTTCTTCACTTACTCTTTTTCCTTAGCCTAGTTTGTATATGTCGGGAAAATACCAGACAATCAGGGATTTTACTGTTTCCCGACTGTCCCAGACTTTGCCGACTAATGAAAACTAGAAATTGGAGATATTCCCGATCGTCTGGGATGGAGGGGGACAAATCTGGAGAATCGACAGCGTTCCCATTTTCCCGACGCGTCCCAGATTTCTGCGATAGTCGGCGATTATTCCCGACAAATGAAACTCACATTTTTCCATCGGGAACGTCGGCGATGGATTTCGAACATTACCAATCTCCTATTTGCTGGGCTTCAGTTCCCCTATCGTAAATAAAGACAAATAAACATGGCGTTTCTCGAAAATTCGATCGAGTCATTTCTATCTCGAATCTCTTGCCCAAGAAGGAAGAAGAATGATATGGTGTTTTTTCCTTTAGTCGCTGTCGGCGACATTCTGTCTGCCAGTGCTTACTTCTGGGCCGTTTTTTTCAGTGTGAGGCTTTGTTCCTCCACTTGTATTTGAGGCGTTGACCTCATTTGTTTTGTTGAGGTTTTGTCCTCATGTTGTATCAAGGCTTTGTCCTTGTTTTTTATATTGAGGCTTCGTCTCATATTTTATTTTGAGGCTTTGGCCTGGTATTATATTGAGGCTTTGTCCTCATATTTTATTTTGAGGCTTCGTCCTCATATTTTATTTGAGGCTTTGTCCTCATATTTTTTGTTGAGGCTTCGGCCTCGCATTTTATTTTGAGGCTTTGTCCTCATATTTTATTTTGAGGCTTCGGCCTCGTATTTTATTTGAGGCTTCGTCCTCATATTTTATATTGAGGCTTCATCCTCATATTTTATTTTGAGGCTTCGGCCTCGTATTTTATTTCGAGGCTTCGTCCTTATATTTTATATTGAGGCTTTGTCCTCATATTTTATTTATCCTTATAATACTTTTTGAGGATTCGTCCTCTGGCTTTTAGTGGATTCGTCCACTCTTGCTTTTGGGGTTGTTGTCAACCTCTTATTTATTTATTATTTTGGCATTTATAGGGGAGTTTTTTGCGTCGACTTAATGTCTGACAGACTTTCCCTGCCACATTTTTATTGTGTTATATAGTGGATTCGTCCATTATTTTTATTTTGAGGATTCGTCCTCTGGCTATCAGCGGTTCGTCCATGGTAGCCTTTGAGGCTTTGTTCCTCAGTTTGAGGCTTTGGTCCTCATTGTTCTAGGCCCCTGTTGCTTTGTTTGTACTGCTTATTTGATTTGTTTGCAGTGATATGTGTGTGGTTCTGTTTGTTGTATTTTTGTCTAGGGTAACCAGATGCCAATATTATTTGGTCTGAATTTCTATTCACATTTTTTGCCTTTTTTGTCTATTTTTTAGTCTTTCTTCGTGCAATCCGTTATTTTGGTTTACATGCAGCTACATTAATTTTAATCTCCGGTTTTGTTGGCTCCCCTGTTTTGATATGTGTGGACATTACAGTCCTGCGTTTATTCTGATGGGACACTGTAATACGTTGCTTTATGCTTTACTCTCCATGTCACATCAGTGCTTTTAGCTTTGTTGTTTTTGAGGAATTTACTGTTTATTCGTTTTGTTTGGGAGATCCTGATTGATTTATTAATTGGTTACACATTGTTCTTTAATCGTAGCACATTCTGGCTTGTTTAAAGAAGTTGTTTTAATAGTTTTTTTTTTTCATTTTACTTCAGGTGCTAAGGTATACACATGCAGCTCCCTTTCATGGATGCCTTTTCAATGAAGCCAGTCTTGAGCAGAGTACCAACCAGCTTTATCCAACCATCTTCAGCTTTCCCTTGGCATCTCTCTTAAGAAAGTCAATAGCTCTGCATTCTCTTTGGTTCCTCAATTCAGTTCAACATAGTATGCCAGAAATGTTCAAAAGAGTTGTACACATTCTGCTGATCATTTTTCCAGGAGTTGCATCTCTAGTGCCGGGCTACTCAACAGCAGCTGCTGCGTCCCTTGGCATGTGGCACCTGCGTGTACATCTACTTGGGCAGAACTTTTCTCAGACTACTTTGGCTTCCTGGGCATTGTGATTGGGTATACATGTAGCTCAAGTGTATAGGACATGTATGTCATTTGATACTTATGTGCTGGGCAGTGACATTGTAATATGTAGAATTCTCACCACATGAGTCAGGGTCATTCTGCCATCTTGCAGTATATTAATTTTTTCACTTTATTCACCTGTTAGTTTCCTAGGTGATTTCTGCTTATAGTATAGTTTCAAGGTGACTGTGTGAGCAGGGGCCATACAGCCATCTCACCGATTTTCATTTGAATCAGTTACATCAGTGAGTTCCGTCAGACTTTTTATTAGTATCATTCAGGATGACTGTGTGAGCAGGGGCCATACAGCCATCGCACAGTTTTATTGTAATCAGCTACATCAGTTAGCTATTTCAGACTTTTGATAAGTATAATTTTGCATGACTGTGTGAGCAGGGGCCATACAGCCATATCACAGATTTCTAAATTTAATCCGTCCATTATGTCACTGAGTTGTGACAATTTAGAGTAAATTGTTATTATTTAAATTCATGTTTACTGTGTGGGCAGGGGCCATACAGCCATCTTACCGATTTCATTTTAATCAATTACATTAACGAGCTATTTCAGCTTTTTGATAAGTACAATTCAGCGTGACCGTGGGAGCAGGGGCTATACAGCCAGATCACAGTTTTTCAAATTAAATCATTTCATTATGTCACTGAGCTATGACCATTCAGCCTAAATTGTTATCATTTAAATTCATGGTGACTGTGTGAGCAGGGGCCATACAGCCATCTTACCAATTAATTTTCACTTCTAATTATTTCAAGCTGGTTTAACTTTACAGCTTTTAAACACGTTTGAGCTTCGTATCGATGTGGCATTAGTGAGGCCGATATTATAAGTTGACTGTGTGAGCTGACAGGCTATGCAGCCATTTCCTTTATTCTAGCTACAGTAGCCCATTTCTGTTGGTTACATCAATCCACTTCTGTATCCAAGACTTAGGAAAACATTACTTAAAACTCATTTGCTTATGTAGGCCATTTTATTCCCATCTAGTGTCCAGTGCTTAGTGAATAAGTGCAATTTATGATGGCTGTGTGAACAAGGGCCATACAGTTATCTCATTCATTTTCACTTTTAAACTGTTAGTTAACTTAAGTGATTCACACTTTTTGATCTGTGTCAGATACAATGACAGTGTGAGCAAGGGCCATACACCCCTCACATTCATTCAAACTGGTACATTTCTGTTGGTTACACTGATCCATTTCAGTAAGCAGGGCTTGGTAAACAGCCTTACCATTCTATTACTATATGTTTATGTGCATAACCTCCACTGAACTAAACTGGTGGAACTAAGCTGTAAGTGACAGTGACAAAGAATGTATACAATGTCCTTTTGCTATGGACACACATGAGCTGTTATGGTGCTAGCTGACTCTATTGTTGTAAGGTGTACACGGTTGGATGATTATAATACATGTATATTCATCTCAGCTCTCGCACATTGACCTTTTTTATTTTTAATGTGGTATCTTCCTTACCTTTAACCCCCAGAGGTTTTGTGTGACTGCATTGGTTGGGGGATACGTTCCCAATTTTTCCCATGTGGTTTTTCGGGTTTTCGTATCAGGCGGCGCACACCTTTTTCCATTGTACATTTTGATTTGTAGGTACCAGTAGTTTCTGTTGGCGGTCGTCTTGCTTTGGCCTTGGGTGGGGCGGCCCTTTCACTCGTTCCTTGCTCTGGGCTGTGGCGGGTGTGCCCTCACCTTTGCTGGGATAATGTTCTTGTGTATCTAGTTTTCCCAGCTTTATATGCTTTAATTTAATAAACGGCCACTCCCGTGGCCAAAATATCCCATAATGGGATTGTGATTATTTTGTGTCCCAGCAAACAGAGCTCACCCAAAGCGAGACTCCGCCAACATCAATAACTTTCGTAATATGTAAAGGAACATGAAGCATAAATGAGATTTATTTCTGAAAGAAATAAATGGTTTTATGCTTAATGTGACTGATCATTATTGTATTTCTCCAGCTACCAGCAAAGGAGGGTTTCCTGTCATCCGGGTGATTTGTCACGAAAGTGTCATTTATGTCACGGGTCATGTAAGTCACAGAAGCGAGGCACAAGGCCTCCTTCCTCGCATTACAAGACAGTCAGAAACATTTTTCCCTCCCTTCCCTCCCATTAGCTTTATTTTACCCTAGGGAGTGGCGGGTGTGCCCTCACCTTTGCTGGGATAATGTTCTTGTGTATCTAGTTTTCCCAGCTTTATATGCTTTAATTTAATAAACGGCCACTCCCGTGGCCAAAATATCCCATAATGGGATTGTGATTATTTTGTGTCCCAGCAAACAGAGCTCACCCAAAGCGAGACTCCGCCAACATCAATAACTTTCGTAATATGTAAAGGAACATGAAGCATAAATGGTGTTTTTAGTTGGCCTCTGCTTTTTCAGAATGGAAAACCTTGCATTGACGAGTGCAAGAACACAGATGTATGGAGAACGACGCAGCACGGCCCGTGTGCATCAATGTTGCTGTATAAATGCTGTTACATTTGTGTTCAAGACACAATTTTTGTCACACATTCTATTTCCCGCCAAGTTCATAATAGGGAGAATCTGGGACAGTCTTCTTGCGATTATCCGGTATATAGGCAAAATCTGGGATGGTCGCGAGAAAAAGTAAAATCCCCGATCGTCTGGGATTTTCCCGACATATGAAAAACAGGCTTTATCTGATATATAGGCAGAATCTGGGATGATCGGCAAAAAGAAAAATCCCCGATTGTCTGGGATTTTTCCGACATACGAAAAAACAGCTTTTACTTCAATAAGTTCACTTCACTCATGGTGGAACAATAGACCTTTCTTCTTATTTTTTTTGTTTTGTTTTTGTTTTTGTTTTTTTTTTTAAATCTTATGGCATGGACAAATTAGGAAAATTCCCTCAACTCCGCTGAAAAGAATGCCTTTAAATTAATAAAATTGCTAAGTTTGAAATTGATTTGTTGAAAACGTACGAAGATAGAACTCCTCAAAGTCGCATGGGCCCCACCATACAAACGTCTGAACTTTAGCAACTTTGCGGAGCTATTAATATCTTCGCTCGCTTAGGACGTATCACTTTCAAACTTAGCAATATTTTCCCTAACTGCTCCGTGTCAAAAGTTGAAAAAACCGCGGAAGAGTCATTGGCATAAAGTGATTACATTCAGAAACGTGGCCAGTTTTTTTTTCCTTTTAAGCCCTAGCTGTAATAGTCCTGAAGGAGCAAGCACTATGAACTGCAATGTTATGAAAATCCCATGAAAATGTCATTAAAAACGCAGGAAAGCATTTTTCAGGGCCCTGAATACAGATATTTCATTTTCATGGCCTATTTTTCAGGCCATGAATTTTCTATGAAAAGTTGATAATGGTTTTTATGGCTCATGAAATTGCCATGAAATATCTGGCATTAGGGTTCATGAGCCATGAAAAGCTGGTGTGTTGTAGATTCCATGGGCCATGAAAATTACACTCAGAGATTTCAGGGGCCGTGAAAACTGAGAAATGATAATTTCGATTTCATGGGTCATGAATATACCATTAAATCTGTGCCATGTTTGGCCATAAATCCATATACATTGATTTCATGGGCCATGAAAATCTAAGAAATCAGTTCCCTGGATAGAATCACACCCCGAAATATATAAAACTACTGTATAACATTAAGTGACTGTAACATTAAACTTCAGAATCTTTGGCCACGTTGTACCATGAAGGACACTCTTTGCTTTTGATGCTTTACAGCTAATATGATTTTTTCACAAAGAATGACACATTAAAATTGTCAACAAACAAAACAAAAAATCTCCAAAAGCAGTCATATATGAGCTTCACAGACAAACGAAACCTCTTGATTACAGGCATTGACTAGAATAAAGTCAGTACCAGTGTCTGTAATAGTGACCAGTGATCACCTTAACAAAACTCTCTGGGCTCAATTAAACTTTCTTTGACGTTACAATCTTAAAAATTGCCTTGATGGTGTTTAGTAAAATACGATGATATTATGGTTCTACAGCCAATTATCAATGTAGCAACATTATAACATCACACTTGAACATATTGTTCCTAAATTTGACACCAGACTAAACCGTTGCATGATTATTGTTAGATGTACAGAGTGTTTATATTAATAAAAAAGCTATGAAATATATAATATTTAACTGGATTTATAAAAACATATATTTTCTCATAGACGGTTGTTTCTAGTAAAGTCACGGGACTTTCCTATTATAACTAAAAGTCTGTCCTCAAAGAAAATATACACCTTACGGTAAAATTTCCATCATATATTGTGAGGCTATATAAATGTAAAGGGTACACATAACTGTTCGTTCCGGCCCGTTTAAAAAAAAGAAAAAACGAGGAAAGGAAAGAAAATATAATGGGCTTACTGGAACACTTAAGTCCCTAAGTCGGCCTAATTTTCGTCTTCCCTTTAAGACAGAAATGATAACCCTAGCAATCGTAACCGAGTGTAAATTGCGCCTACTAGAGAGACCTACAATTTCTCATCTTTTTTCAACTCAGGTTTGTTTACGGGATAGTTTTTATATGAAAGTGGATCATCACAGTTATAGACGCAACTTTTGCAGTTACGAAAAGAAACCTGAAAAATTTGAAGCTGCGAAAAAGTTGCGTCTATAACTGCGGTGATATCTGCGATAATCAACTTTCATATAATTCTTCACGCCGCAGTTCATATATATGACTTTCATATATAGTCATAACTTCAGAATTCTTTTTCTTAATCATTTAGCCCCCCCCCCCCCCCTCCCTCCCTCTAACGGTAAACTGATGCCTAAGGCTCCTTATGTCATTGGTTTAAATTTGATCGCTTTTATCATAAGTCTAGAAACGGAGGCTTCGCTTTTAGCCCTGGCTAAATCTATAGAATTCTGTTATATTTTAAGAAGATAGGACATAGACTAAACGGAGGGTGCATTTCCAAGTAAGTGGCAAATCAGCGAGCTGTGCAAGAGCTTTAAAGACCTTCAAACTAGGAAAACTGGTATTCGATATATTTACCATTTAAAATTTCTTGTCTCAAAACGAAGAAGAAGTTAATGGAAACACCTTGGCTGGTTCATTTGCATTCTGCTCCGAAATACATTTGAGCTTTTGATGAAGAACACTTGATCAAGCTAACCAAGGTATAGACGGGATAATCATAGCTTTTTTTTGGAAAAAGGGAACAAAACCGAGCATGAACCCTAACCCTATCGGCAGCCTCATTTCCAGTTGTCTGTTTTGTTTCCTTTTTTCACTTTCCCGTTCCTCGTGCTTCTTTCCCGTACTCCCCCTTCCCCGTTTTAGTATACCTTTTCCATTTACGTGATCAGCATCTGTGCAAATTTGGAACATTAAAGAAGGCATTTACACAATAAAAAATTTAGCTCCCACAGGAATTGATGGGTACACGTACATGGCGGCCTTTTTGTTGTTTAATTTCGTCGACGTCATGTACATTTTCGTTTTATAAAGATCAACTCCTCAGAAAATGTACAACAGCAGGGCCAAAACGCGTCAAAACTGAAAAAACTTTGTAAGTTTTATTTGTTGACTTGTTTAATTAAACCTTATTGCCTTCAGGCAGCTGGCCATTTAAATGTTTAAAACTGGTAAGCTTCATTGATATTGTTGATTAATTCATTGGTATATTTATTTACGCGCAAACTGTTTTTTATTAAGCAATATTTCTTTTTGTCAAAATTTAAAAAGTAACTGGAGGATAAATTCAAACCACACTATTTCTTTTCTTTATTGTTATACATGTAGCTATAAACCATGCCCTCCAATAACCCCCTCTACGTATGCAAATGAATAATAAAACAAGTCAAACAACTACTATCCGACAGAAGGCCCGTAACTACTAACAAAAGAAAACATGGAGGCTTTTTACCACATTAAATACCATTCTAATCGATCTGTAGGCATCTGCTATTGACTTTTCCCAGTTGAGACTTATTGCCTTCAGACAGGCCATTTAAATGCTATAAAAAATAGTAATCCATATTTATTTATTTATTTATTTATTTATGCGCAAACAGTTTTATTCTTTTTTGGCATAGATCAAAATACCCAAGAACAAAAGAAAATTAAAAGTAAATGAGGATAAATTCAAACCACACTGTTTCGATTTTTTTTTTTTTTTTTGAGTTTGCATACTAATGCAAATGACTGACAAAACAAGTCAAACAACTGCCATACGGCACAAGGCCTGTAGCTAGTAAAAACGGAAAATCGGTTTATTACCACATTTAATACTATGCTAATCGATCCGTCGGCGCAATTGCCACCAACTTTTAATGACCTCATCTAAACGCCATCTAATGTTTATCAACCGATTCAACCGAATGCGTCCGCTTTATGCCGGCAGAGTATTGCAAGACTGTTTGAAATGTGATCATTGGCACCTTTCTGATCTGAAGTGCAGAAAAAGGTAGAAGAATGACTATTGGTAAGTTTAATGTACTCGCTTTCTCTCTTTTATCTCGTTCAAATTAAAAAAAGGAGGCTGGCTATGATATTATGGGGCGCACATTTCAATTTCGTCTAAATGTTTTCGTTCAGGGTTTAGGGAAAAAATGCGTTAGGTAAGGGAGAATCAAATCATGTACATGCGTTGGTTCGTGTCTTGATAAGGGAATCGGTTTAACAGTTATTGTGCTCGGCGATGTCTGTAGAAAAAGTGAGGCTAATCTACATTACTATTAAAAATATGTACTGACATGAGCAAATTTACACTCCACGATCGATGGTACGAACAACTGTTGTATGTTCACACTGCCACTAAAAGGCTGGTACAGAAGCCTGCCCGCAACGCAACTATCCATTTCCGAAATCGGCGTGTACTGTCTCAACTTTAATGGAACATGGCACTTAAGCTTTGTAGTAAATTTGAAATTTATAAAACGGTTTCGCACATTGTATAAAAAATGGCGTAATATTGTAACAATCCCTTTCACTTTGAAATAAAGGTTTTGAGAGTGTTACAACTTGCTTGGATAACAATGTATTATGCTACCTTTAAAATTAAAGGTGATCTCGCCATCGAGCATGCAACTTACGCTCATTTCTCATGGACTCACTTATTTGTTAGTTTTGTGACTTACGAAATTTGGTTACGCCTCGTTTTGTAAAAAAACGTACGGTTTGCATAGAGTGTATAAATATCACTAAAACCGTCTCCGGTGCATGATTAGACACGTGATTTGAAACCCAGCAAAACTCCCTTCTTCTCACTCAATATATTATATATTAGGTCTGTCAGGATGCATTAATATACCTCAAGTAATCTTATCAGGAGAAGGTGAGACTTTACCTCCCTAAAAAACGTTTTTGAACTGTCCCCGTAAGGGTTTTTTGCGACATAAACATAACATAAAGAAAGCTCCTATTGGTCGTTTCCACCTTTGCTTTACGTTGCTTTATTCTTGATGCATTGATTGCTGGTTGAAGGTGCAATATCCTTGGCTATTCTAGCATTTACTTAGTTCACCAATGGCTTTTACATAGATAATATATAGATTTAGCCAGGACTAAAAGCGAAGCTCCCGATAATAAATTCATAATTTAAATCAAACAATAAACTTGTAATCCACAGATCAGGGCACATTCATTTAACTTTTGAGGCAAAGGCTGAGTGATTTTAGAGAAAAATCAGAATTTGACCGTCCAAGAGTGAAACAAATTTTACATCAAGTTATTTGTACACCGAAAAATAGCAATCATGTTCGATCACAGTAGATTAGGCCTGGAAAACAAATAGACCTACTCGTGTATTGTATTTGCATTAGCTGTAGCATCATAATGTGGCATTCACCAGTCTCTCCAACATTGCTCCGTTAGAGAGACTATGGATAATTGGACAACCCCGAAATATAATTTTAAGAAACAAATGCGCCACGATAGTCCTTGGTGACAGCCAATTTACACGTTGCATTCCTCTGTCTAAAAGAGAGGCCAAAATAAAAATCAGGCCGGATTTTTTGTGTTCGACAAGTTTAGTTTACTAGTAAATCTTGGCGACGAATCTGGTGGCGTGTAAACCAGCCTTTTAAACATACTTTTTCTCATCACGTCTCAGGTAAACAGTACACAGACCTCGGACAGAATTTGTTCTTTTTTGCCCTATTTAAACCTATAATTCTGCAGTTTTTCACAATTTTGCAAGAGAATTTGCACTCATTCAATATCCACGACGATCTAAGCACGCGCTTCCTTTGCACAACAAATTGTAGCATTGAATTATAAAACGTTTTCTGTTAGAAAAATCTGGTCCTATGTGATATGCAGGGTAATAATTATGGGCTTTTAATGAAAACGATAAAAAAATTCCCAAAATCACTTTTCGGCCAGCCGGACGGGTTCTCACTTTTGACAGGCACCAAATTTGCAGTGCGATTAATAGAGTTACCATTTACGCTTTAACATGATAGAGAAATTGTTATGTTTAGGTTTTATTTCCCTTTATTCATTAAACTGTGTAAGATTTTGTTATGTGTAATCTTTCAAAGCGAGTGGTATTTACGCGCGGCGCTTTGAGTATTCCTGCATGCGATGTTTATGTTCGACTGGAACCAACCGGCGCAGCGATGAAAATTGCGAGAGGGACTACTAACAATCAATAAGATAAGTTTAATTCGGGAAACATGTACAGAGACAATAATTTTCATTCACGAAGAGAAGTATTGAGAGTAAAGTGTCTCAGAAAATCATGAGTCAGGCAAGCATAAGCTTATTTATGTTTTAAGCCGGCTTCCCGGTGTTCGCCCTTTTTCAAGATGAACTCGAGGTAAGAAAATCGCTCAGAGCTTTCTGTTTACAGCCAAAATCATAACTAAATAATCTTCGGAACCTTTTCTTTGAATTTGCGGGTCAAAAAATGTCTAAAAGCTTTTTAAACCTGATACTATTGTAGGTTAGATCATTGCTCGTGTTTTAACTTAAGGTGATTCCCTGGTTTTGCATTGCGCATCTCTTACTGCGCATAACAAGATGACCTCCGTAAAAAAAGAGCATGTGAAGTAACATTATTAAAATGAAGTTGACCGAAGAGAAACGGTCTTGAAATTTTTGCTTCCGGTTGTTTCTTGCCGAGATGAGACTCAATGTGGTGGGAATGTGCATAACGTAAGCAGTACGCGTGTTGCTGAGTTCGACTTCCTCACGGAGAACCTCGATAGTGGATGTTTAATTTGTGCTTATTCACTTTGATTTTCATTTAAACGCTTTCTTAAATTGTCTTAAATGTGATATCTCGATGTAAATTCTGTAAAAACGGATTTTTTAATACTTTCTTCCCCCTTTCACATACATTCTATTTTGAAACTCGCCCCAGTCCTCTCTCAAAAATCAAGGAAAATGCATTTGGTGCGCACCTTCTGCAACTCTACCGCAAAAACGAGTACGGTGACCCCCATTTTTTATTTCATGATTTTAATAAGGACAGTGCTTCCTTTCGGTGAGAAAAAAATTGGCACAAATCTATGTTCAGTGTTTTGGCAATTTTACTTAATTGTACTGATTGAGCTATCAGGTGTCGAATAGGGCGTGTCCAATTTAATTCTACTTTGGAGCGTAAAGTAAAAACAAGGGCATTAAAAGGCATTTTTATGGTACGTAAGTGGATAAACAATACATTAAAGTCAAATCCTGTGCGATACCACATGCATCATTGAAAACATCTGTCCTTTTTGTCTAGTTTTGCGCTGCGCGCGGTTTTTGTCAAAGGGTCCAAAATAGCCGTATTTGTCAGCATTGTGACGTCAAAACGAGCACGGTGACCCCCACTTTTTATTACTTTTTTATCATCTTCTTGACATGTTACATCAGTGTACCAAGTTTCATCTACAATCTATGTTAGGTTCTTTTACTAGGGAATCACCTTAAGCCGCATAAACCATACGCTCGACTTCAGGAAACCGAAAAAAAAAAAAACACACATCAAAAACAATAATGGCTCAGGCTTACCAGTCGAGATGCTGCTTCTGAAGGTCATCAAGTGTTCCAGAATCGCTTGAGACTTTTCAACCCTCTTACGCCTCAAGCAAGGGCAAGTGAGTAAGCGCGTTTTTGAAAACGATGCCATCCGAAATCGGATTTCCAATGACTTTGACAAGCAGTGCATTTGTCAACAAAAAGCGCAATATACAAACCAGCCACGAATTACAGAACAATCTTGATAGCAGCTGTATTTCATTTTGTACACCAAGTAGAAAAAGACAGTTTAAAACATCACAAGATGACACAAAACTCTCTCAGCTCCAGCTATCAGTAAGCAAGTTTCCAGACGCTGCATAAATTTTCCGCATAAACTCACCTGTCAAATTTTGACCAATCAGAACATAAAAATTGGGCGTAGAGCGTGATCAACGCGTGACAGTGAGAAAAGTCAAAAGCGATTGCCTTCCCTGCATGTAAATGTAAAAGCCGGTTGAATTTTCGTGTCCGAGAACAGTTCGAAATCAACATTTTAAAAGTGCGGCTCATGAAACACGACTTATTTCACGACTTACTTTTTTATTTTTTTAAAAAAATTGAACTTGAGCCTGCGATCATTTGAAAAGTAGCAACTTGTCAGCGGATACCTTCAAATATTACTCGAACTCAGAGGGTCAATACCTGAGCCCGCGATACGGTCAGGCGATACTGGTCAGCAGAAACACTGTTTTGACAGCTGTCAATTAATCAAAACATGGATGTACAATATCAGGTTGCAGGCTCCCAAACTAGCTAGAAAGTGTGAGATTAAACATTAGTATGCCTGTGGTGCGGACGGACGGAAGGTCGGGTGGTCGGTGTACGGTCACGTGATTGCCGAATTTTCTAGGATGGATAGATTTTTTATAAAGCTATGGGGCTTCGAATTGAGCCCGTGATCAAATAAAATATCAGCGCAAAACTTTAAACACTACGTGACCTCAATAGATACAAAAAATGAGCCCGCGATCCACTCAGGTGATGATGGTCAGCGTATACTCTAGTTTGACAGCTGTCAATTAGCCTTCATTAGAATAGCGAATATTCGAATTAACAGACTACGAGTGTGAGTAGGACATTTCCGTCCGGCATGTAGTGGAAAATGCCAGATCGTGCACCTGAGCAAACCTGAGCCCTCGTTATTAGTTTTCTGATAGTGGTCTGCACATGTCCCATTTTGACAGCTGTCAATTGACCTTAATTTGGCTTGCCGATGTAACTTTAAACGACAGTCAGCCAACTGACAGCCTTGCCCGGCGTAGTTTCGTTTTTATGTTGAATTGGTAAGTGTGACATATTATATCAGCTTATATATAGGGGCAAAACGAATGGTCTTTTATCTGAGCCCGCGAGACGGTCATGTGATAATTGTCAGCGGATGTCTGATTTTGACAGCTGTCAATCTAATCGTACTCATACGGATGGCTTACATAACTAAGGGCTAGTCAAGTTGTGCAAGATCTATTGTGACATTTGACATCGGCTTACATGAGGTGTGTGTACGGACGGGCGGGCGTACGCTACGTCATAACCAAATTTTCTCGGATGGATAGTTTACCAAATTTTCTTACCCATTAATTATTGTGTATCGAAGCGCTCTTGCTAGCGGTTTGTTAACATTTTGGTCTACTTTGACAAATTGGCAAATAATAATTTTTAAACCGCTAGATTGAACTTTTGAAAAAAATGAGAATCCTGCCGATGAAACGTCGTTTTAGGAGAAGTTTGAGTCTCAATATTATTGATATATTGAGAGGCAGTAAAATAAGGGCTACGATTCGCTATTTTTTTATCGGAAGTTTCCTGTTTACAAGTGAAAGTCTCTTATTATTCAAGGGTAGTGTCTCCAAGTTTAATTTTTACGTGAACAGCAGTAACTAACAATGCATTTAAAATATGCAAAAATCTAGCTATTGTTGTGCACGCAAATATGAAGCTTGGAGATGTAAAAACAAAAATTCCTGACAAAATAAATTAGCGAATTGTAGCCCTTATTTTACTACCAAGTGAAATTCTCTTATTATTCAAGGGTATTGTCTACAAGTTTAATTTTTACGTGAATAGCGATAACTAACAATGCATTTAAAAAATACAGAAATGCTAGCTATTGTTTTGCACGAAAATATGAAACTTGGAGACAAAACCCTGAATAATGAGGGCTCTCAGTTGTAAAAACAAAATTTCTGACAAAATATATTAGCGAATTGTAGCCCTTATTTTACTGCCTTACAATATTTCAATAATCTTGAAACTAAAAGGTCATATAAAAGGACGGTTAATCTCAAGAATCGTTATGAATAACTATAGCCCCTTTAAGGACAGGGAACTGTTTGTCAAGAACATTAGGGAAATAACACTTTCTCTAAATGTCCAATGGGACTCAAATCGAGCAAAACTTTTCGGTACGCGACTTTGCATAAAGCCTTTTTTTCAGATTATCACCAATCATTTTGAACTTGAAAATGTCGTCAAGATGACACCGAAACGTCGTTCGTTCTTACCCGCGTTATTTTTTACTTGTTTCTTTATAACTAGACCTTTCCATTGCTTGTATATTTTATTTCTGTGCTTATTCTGTAATAATTCCTTGTATTATTTTTTCTTATTCTAGATCCTATTTGAATAGAAAGGAAAACAGTACTGAAATAATTGTTTAAAGGATATCTATTAAAGCGACAATGGACATCTGGCTTTCAGTGTGCATTACTCAGTTTATCATGGTGTTTATAATCAACGCCTTCACTCTTGTCGTCTTTGCAAGGAGCCGCCATCTACGCAGGCGCAACACGTTCTTGATAATAAACCTTACTGTGGCTGATTTACTGATAGCAGCCGTTTCAGGACCTGAAACCATCCTGTTTTTTATACCAAACAAAAGACCGAAAAAAGGGTTCGGGGTTTTATATTTAATAATCTCTGACATGTGTTGGATAGCTTCACTGGGTAACCTAGTTTTAATTTCTTTAGAGCGATTGCACGCAACACTGTACCCATTTAGGCATTGCTTATTTGGGAAAAGCATTTACTATAAGATTATCATTTTTAGTTGGTTCGGAGCTTTGACTCTAGCATGTGGTCTACAAATCAGTCGCATGATTGATGTACCCCTCGCAGATCGATACCCCTGGGTAATTTACATTTGTCTTACCCTTGCAGTACTAACAACATCTTATGTTATAATTATGTCAAAATGTATTAGAAAAGCTCATGTCCAGCAGTTAGGGTCAGTTATGTCAGCAGAAAGAAAACTTTCAGTAACTTTATTCATAGTTAGTGCTGCCTCTATACTTACTCTTCTTCCTTGGGTAATAATTGTTTGTATCTCGATAAGTTCAGACCCTTACTTATGGATTCAGTTCACACCTATGAAGATAGCAGCAACACTAGTTTACCACCTTAATTCTATATTGAATCCAGTGATCTATGCAATTAGATTGAAAGAGTTCAGGAGAGCTTCGAAGGAACTTTTCTGCAAAAACAATTCGTATCCAAGGCAGGACCAACCTATTGGATTGCACGCAATGTAAACATGGACTATATATGCAGTTTCGTGGACTTTTATCAATTATGTGGTAACATTAATTGCATCCATCGACAATTAAGATTCCTCCAACGTAGACAATAGCTTTGTTTAAAAATAAAGATTGTGTTCCACCGAAGGAAATTTGCATAAATAATTGATAAATCGCAGGTATTCATCGCTCACTTGTCAACAGTCAGTGATCTACCAATCAGATCATGATATAAAGAATTTCTTAAGGCTCCCTCGCCTTATATTCTCTTCCAGGCTACGCAAGGCTTGCTTCGCTGGCCGATTTTCTTTTTTGCCCCTCTCCACTTCTTCGCTGGCTATATAACCTACTCAGAGAATGAAATAAAAGACTCCAGTCAATCAGTAGGGGTGATTACGACCAACTTTTAAAATTGAAAATTAAAAAAAAACCCTGACGACATCTGATCGAGGTAGAACAGCTGTTTCGAGAAAGGTTGTCGGGAAAACGCGTTTAAGTGAACGCGTCAACCCCTTGTGGTATTGTGGGTAGTGTTTTTAAGTTCATGGTTCCCAGCTTCTTTCAGTATTTTATTAAAAACTTAGAAAATGGTGTATGGGAATACCTTTGCCAGTCAGTGAAAAACAACAAATTAGATTCGAAAGCCACAGTGTCAAGAAGTTATCTCATTTTGAAACTGTTATTAATTTGAAGCAATATACATCTGATGTTGTTAAGTGATAAGGAATCTTCTTCCCAGAGAGCGGGTTCAACTGCTTCAGCCTAAAGAAAACTTTCAGTAACTTTATTCAAAGCGCTGCTTCTACACTTACTCTTCAGTGGCAGATCCAGATCTTCAGATAAGGTGAAGCGGAGAGGGTGGGGAGCAAGGCGGCGGTCATCCAGACCCTGAGATAAGGGGGGGAAGGGAGCCCTTCAGGCCTCAGTTGTTTGGTCTAAAAATAAAGGAGGGAGCGGGCCCCCAGGCCCCTCCCCAGGATTCGCCACTGTTCTGTTTCCTCTCTTCTGTGAGTTCACTTCACTCCGTTGGTATCATATCTCATCACAAGCGCAACAATAGATCAGACCGTTCCAAGAAATTTTTTTCTTTTCTTTTTTTTTTTTTTTCATCTTGTGGCATGGACAAATCAGGAAAAATCCGTAAACTCCGCTAAAAAAATGCCTTCAAATTAGGAAAATTGCTGACTTTGAAAGTGATTGGTTAAAAACTTTCGAAGATAGAACTCCTGAAAGTCGCGTAGGCCCCACCATACATATCTTTGCGAAGATATATCGTCGCTCGCTTAGGACGTATCACTTTCAAACTTTGCAATTTTACAAATGTTAAGCATTCATAACTCTCACATGCAATCAAAGTAAACAAATGGGACCCCTGCAACGTATCTACTTAAACAAGAAGGCTCTCTGCGACAAATTCAGTGTTCAAGCCATACGTACCGGATAGCTCTTGGACCGGCACGAAAACCACACAGGGCTCCTGTTCACACATAAGAACGGTGATGTCGTCGGCGCGATTTCTGTAACAGAGCGAAGCCTCGCCATTTGGTTCAATCACTCCCTGTCACGTGCAAGTACATGAGCTCATTTTAACACAATTCTTTTTAAGTCTAGGCTTAATGAGTAAGGGTAGCTGTGCTACTGACATGTTATTACCTTAAGCCGCCCGCCCATCGCTTATTGCTCATCGCTTTAGTTCCAAAGAGTGTAATAATCATTTGAAGCCAAAAACGACCATTTCTGGTCTTTTTGCAACGAATCGAAAATGGTAATTCTCCTATTTTTTTTTTTTTTTTTTTTTTTTGCTTTTTTGTTATTAAGGGGTACTTTTTACATTACTCTTTTCATTATAGCGGGGCTCCCGCGCGCGCGAAGCGCGCGTAGGACAGAGCCCCATACTCACGGAATATGGTCAACCTCTTTTCGCTTGGTTGTCACGTGACTGACCGAGCGTACGTACGTACGCGTCTACAGATTGTACTTATATCATTCATTGACTTATATCATTCACACCTTTACAAAGAGAAGTAAAACAACAATACCTTAATTCGCCTTGTACTTAGTTAATTACATACACACATGAAAGAAAAAAATATATATATTTATATTTATTTGTACTTAATAAGGCCTGGAGCTGAAATAATCCTAAGATTTTCTAGCCAGTTCTCCAGAATTTATTTCCAGAGAAGCAGTTTTAAAATACAATGCATTAAGAAAGAAAGAGTATATGCTTAAGTTATGTTAACTATGCTGCCCTGACAGCAAATAAGGTTTCAATTGTTTTTGGAATAGGTATGTGTTTAGAATTTTGTCCTAGATGGTACATGCAGCATATCCGATTTTGTTTCCCCGTATTAGTTCGCACTTTTTTTACGTAAAGATTCTGTTTCGATGCATATCTGGTATTGTATTTGTGGACATTACTGGCATATTGAAAATAGTTTGAGTACAGCTTTGGCAGGAGGCCTTTATGCCAGAGGTACGTGAATTTTAGAATCTGAAATCGATAAACATTATGTACCTTAAGAACGTCTAATAAATTTAGTACGGGAAGTGCACTTTCTGTGTGTTCACCATAAGTGGTGGCAAAGAAAATAAGCCTAACAGAATGGTTTTGCTTAGCTTGTATCTTATCAATATGTGTTTTGTATGCACTCCCCCATGCTAATATTGTATAAGAGATATATGGGTATATTAAGCTGAAGTAGATTTGTTTCATTTGTAGAAGAGTTAGATAATGTCTCAGCTTAGATATCATACCATTGTTTCGCGCAATTCTTGTACAGATGTATGAAATATGGTGATTGAAAGACATCGTTTCATCAAGCAAGACACCTAAATACTTTATTTTTTGCTTCCTTTGCAGAACATTTATTGTACCGTCTGCACTTTCAATCTTGATACTTACTTGGTCATCTTTTTTTCTTTGACGATTTAATGATCATGAAGTTTGTTTTAGTGAAATTAATTGACAATCTATTTACATCACACCATATTTTCACTTTTTTAAGTTCAGAGTTAACTATTTCCTCAAGATCTTTCAGGCTGCGGGCTGAGGCAAAAACGTTTGTATCGTCTGCAAATATTCTAAATGTTAGAGCATTTGAACAGTTTGGTAAATCGTTTATGTAGATTAAAAATAATACTGGGCCTAGGGAACTCCCTTGTGGAATACCGCACGTCATTGTTTGCTTTGACGAAACTGTATTTCCCATCTGTACATATTGCTGTCTATTTGTGAGATAGCTTGCAAAAAGTTGGAGAGGCACGCCGCGCATCCCGTAGCGTTCCATTTTTTAAAGTAAAATTGTGTGGTTCACCGTATCAAACGCCTTGGAAAAGTCCAAAAAGGCCACAGGAATACAAATTGTTATCTATCGCATTACGTAAATTATCAGCAATTTCTGCAATGGCTTGTGAGGTTGAATGTCCCTTTCTAAAGCCGAATTGGAACTCGTATAGGATTTTATGCTTTTCCAAGTAATTAACAAGCTGTTCACAAATGATTTTTTCGAAAATTTGGGTTAGTGCAGAGGGTGTAGAGATAGGTCGATAATTAAAAGGATCCATCTCCTCACCCCCTTTATCTATTGGTGTGACTTCTGAAACTTTAAAATTTTCCGGAAATATTCCTTGCAATAGAGATTGAAACCATACTTAATGCCTCATATATATGGTTTGCTGCGTATTTTATGCATCTTCTTGGAATATCTAATGCCGACTTGTCTACTTTCAAACTCATTATTTTGTCATATACTTCAGTCTGGCAAATGCCACGGAACATAAAACCATTTGGTGTCATAGTTCTATCTAAATACAATGAAGGGTCTATGTCATGTTTTGGTAGTTTATCTGCTAGGCCATTTCCAACATTTATAGAATGGCTGTTTAATTGATCACAAATACTCTGCTTGTCTATATAAATTCTATTGTCACGCAGCAGTTTCGTGATTGTATATTGAGTATTTTCTTGTTTTGTTCTTATTACTTTGCTAATTAATTTCCATGTACATTTTATGTTTTCTTTGTTCAGTTCAAATTGTTTACAAAAATAATTCTTTTTAGCTGCGTGGATAATCCTATTCAACTTATTACTATATGCTTTATACTCTTTTACTTTGCCTGGGTCCGTACTGTATAAATTAGTCTTTACTAATTTGTGTCTTTGTCTGATTGAGTGCATGATTGCTTTCGAAATCCAAGGCCTTTCTAAACGCTTTCGTTGCCGTTTTGATGCTTTGCGTAAAGGAGCATGACGGTCTGTGATAGCGGTCAGATTGTCTACAATAGCAGTTACACTTTCATTAACATCAGTTGATATCAAGCTTTTGAAGTCAACTGCAAGTAAATCTTGGTGAAAGGCATTTTCATTAAAATGTCTAAAGTCTCGAAAAAACCTTGGTTCATTATTTGTCGGCAGTGTGTTGGCCGTTGTACAGAATACTGGTAGATGATCAGAAATATCAGCAAGGTAGAGTCCAGATTTAATTAGCTTTTCGGGCGTATTCGTGTATATATGATCGATAAGTGTGGCCGTATGGTCTGCGTTTTTGAGTTAGTGTTCACAAAAACATAACCAGGAATATTCAAATTTGCACTCGTATTTTCATTAATTTTACTCTCTGATATTGCGATGATATCTGGCGTTGCCTTAACTGTGCTTAGAATATCATGCAGCAAGGATTTGTTTTTTCCCAAACTACGAATATTACATTGGAATATCGAAAACCCTTTTTGTTTACAAGCGTCATCAAATATTTTGCCAGACTTTTTAACTGAGTAATAGTGAGATTCAATGTAATTATCATTAGCGCACTTAAATGGGTCATTTTTGTCTGGTGAAACAACTATATCCCTTTATAAGTCTACTTTTCCAGAAAGTCGATCTTCCGAGTTACAAACCCACGAGCCTATCGTTTTTAGGAATTCATCATTTTCCAAATCTTGAAAAGGAAAAGAGTAATTTGGTATTATTCTAATACCGGTAGCGGAGTTATTATTATAGTGCGCTATTATAAGCTATGGAAAAAATGTGGTAATAAATACTTAGTAAAGAGTAACAACATAATAAAAGTAATACACCGGCTACACTACTTATCTTATAGGAGCGATTCCAATTCAAGACTGGTTTGGACGTGGGGGAAGGCTGCTCTTAAATTTATCGAGGGCGTCGTATAAATCAATTACCACTACGGTCGACTTATCTGATTCTTTAACATAGATTCGGCTGTTCTGAGTCCAGATATCTTTCCATCTGATCTTTTTCCTCAGCTTGTTAACTTCGCCGAACAGCTCTTTCTTGTACTTGGTTAGGGATTCGGATATGTATACTTTGCTTTCGGCAGTGATACTAAGATCGGGGAGGTCACTAGCTCTCTTGTCAATAAGCTTCCTTCTGTTCGTATAGAAGCTATTCCTCATATCCCTTCTCGTGAACTTGACTATTATCTTTGGTGGTGCGTCTTCTTTAAAAGTTGGCAATGGGTGAGAGGTCGATATATCTTCCTCCTTCACTTGTACGCCGATAGCTTGCCCAACCGCCATTACAAGCTGATTACACGTGTAACACTCACTCGGTGGGACGTCCGAAATTTCAAATGTAAGTGATTGAAAAAAGTTTAATATTTTCAATGTTTTTCTTTCTTTTTTTTTACTTATTTTGTTTTTATATCAAACGAAATGACAAAAGGCAGCTGTAAATTAAACCTCCCAAGAGGAAGTGCTCAAAGAATTTTAAAAGACAAAAGGAAATGAATTTATATGTGTTTGAACTCTAGACAACAGAAATTTTCCTTTTGTCATAGTTAGAAATCTTTAACAATAATCCCCTCAAGAGCTAAGCATCAAAACTTTCCAGAAAGTTCAAGTCTGCATAATATGAAAATGATTGTACAAATAATTGAACATCTGCTACTTAGGACGAGCAATATAACTACAGAAACAAGAAACTACCAACGCTTATTACCATATTTAATACCATTGGTCTAAACAATCGGCAGTGGCAGTAATGTCACAAACTTCAAAGACTTCAACCTGAAACGCAGGAGCTAATCTGCTAATTAAGGCAATTTTTATCGACGCGGTGTTCCAAAGTTTTTCTGCTTTGAGTACACGGTCCGTTTGAAATTGTCTTGATAAAGAGGTATTACAACAGACTGTTTCTAGTGATTATCCCACCTTTACAGAGAACAATGTGTAAGCTCATGCACATTTTTCTTTTTCCAGGCTTTTTTCCATAAAATACAGCTGTAAATTGATCTTCGCAAGAGAAAGTTTTCTCACGGAGAGAATAACTAAGAGCCCTCTTAGTATACACATGTTCCTTGGGGTATGGTTTAGTCGTTTAAAGGTAAGTTATGTGCTCATACTTGATCATGTCCAGATTGAGGAATCATGTGCAGTCCTATTGTAGAAAGTAAAACATCGATTAAGTACAGTCTATGAACGTCAAGATATAAGTAGTAGCTTTAACACATCGCTTTAACTTTAGTCATTATGGTAAAGGTGCACCTAACTTATATATATAGCTGGACTTACAATTTCTTAAAACAGTAAAAAGATCGAAACATGGCTTCAGAGCTTTATATTTAATAATCGCTGACATCTTTTGGATAGCTTCACTGGATAACTCAGTTTAAATTTCTTTAGGGCGATTACAAGCAACACGTATATCCATTTCGGCATTGTTTAGTTGGGAAACGCATTCGCTGTAAAATTATCATTTTTAGCTGATTGATCGGAGCTTTGACTCTTTCTCAGAAGAGTATCATCAATACCAACATATTCTACGCTTCCAGATGGTAGATACCTTGAAATCTTTGCTTTCCTGTTGCCACTGTGTTGCTGTTGTTGTTAGTTTTATTTCAATTTGTTTCGTTCTTAGTTCCGTTTTCTTTTATTACTCCAGATCCTATTCAAAAAGCAAGAAAATAAAACAAAAACAACAGCTGCAACAAATTGAACTCAATGATGTCGACTAATGCGACAAAAAACATCTGGTTTGCAGTGTGGCTTACTGAGTTTCTTCTGATGTTTATAATCAACGCCTTCACTCTCATTATCCTTGCAAGAACTCTCCTGCTACGCAAGCGCAGTACGTACCTGATAATAAACCTGACTGTAGCTGATCTACTGATAGCAGCCGTTTCAGGACCTGAAGCCCTTTGGTTTCTTAAAACAGAGAAAAGACCGGGACATGGACTCAGAGCTTTACATTTAACAATCTCTGACATGTGTTGGATAGCTTCACTGGGTAACCTAGTTTTAATTTCTTTAGAGCGATTGCACGCAACACTGTACCCATTTAGGCATTATTGTTTAGTTGGAAAACGCATTTACTATAAGATTATCATTTTTAGTTGGCTGGGAGCTTTGACTGTAGCATGTGTTCTACACATCATTCGCATGAATGATTCGGCCCTCGCAGATCGATACCCCTGGATAATTTATGTTGTTCTTACCCTTGCAGTGCTAACAACTTCTTACTTTATAAAAATTTCAAAATTTATTAGAAGACTTCATGTCCAGCAGTTAGGGTCAGTTATGTCAGCAGAAGGAAAACTTTCAGTAACTTTATTCATAGTTAGCGCTTCCTCTATACTTACTCTTCTTCCCTGGGTAATAATTATTTGTATCTCGATAAGTTCAGACCATTACTTATGGATTAAGTTCACACCTATGAAGATAGCATCAACATTTTATCACCTTAATTCTATATTGAATCCAGTGATCTACGCAATTAGATTGCCAGAATTCAGGAGAGCTTTGAAGGAGTTTTTCTGCAAAAACACTTCGTATCCAGAAAGACGGGACCAACCTACTGAACTGCAAGCAATGTAGCCATGGACTGTATAGGCAGTTTCGTGGATTAATCAATTATATGTAAATATTAAATGCATCCATCGAATATCGACTATTAAGATCCCTCAAATGTAGACAATAGCTTTGTTTAAAAATGAAGATTGTATTCCGACGCTTAACAAACAGTGCGATTCAATTCGCGCCAAATTATTTGTTTAGAGTAGTTCTTGTTAACATTGTTTTATTTCCATTGTTTTTTGATTTTATAAATATTTTTAGCACTTTTTACATTTTTACATATTTTATCACATTTTAGCGTTCACCACATTTTTATCTATTATAACTTGTTTTTAACTTATTTATGCTAATTTAGAGAACTTTTATACACTTGAAAATGACCTCGGAGAGGTCGAAACGTCGTGATTTTTTATCGCTAATATTTATCTCAAAATCGATTGTATTCCACCAAAGGAAATTTGCAGTAAACATTAATAAATCGAAAGGGTATTTTTGGTCAACATTCATCACTCAATTGTCAACAGTCAGCGATCTGTCCAATCAGATCATGATATGAACAAAGTCGAACGGCTCCCCCGCCTTTTTTCTCCCCCAACCAACGCTCGGCTTGCTTCGCTTGCCGATTTTCTTTTTCTCTCCGGTTAAAAGGGGAGCCTGTTCGCTGGCTACTACTTACACAGAGAATAAATTAAAGGCTTTGTCAACTACAGTCAATCAGAAAGAGGAATTACGACCAACTTTTTTTAAAACCCTGACGACATCGGAACAAGGTAAAACAGCTGTTCCAGAAAGATTGTCAGAAAAACGCGTTTAAGTGCACGCGTGGGTAGTGTTTTTAAGTTCCCGGTTCCCAGCTTGCTTCAGCATTTCAGGGAAAGCTTAGAAAAGGGTGTATGTACTTAACCTTGAGAGGGTCAATAGCAAAAAATTAGGTTCGAAATTAAGCCATAGTGTCAAGAACTTACCTCATTTTGATACTGTTATTGATTTGAAGCAATAAAGATTATGTAAAAGCAAAAAAGTGATAAGGAGAAAAGGAATCCCCTTCCCAGAGAGTCAGCTCAACTGCTTCAGCCAAAGAAAACTTTCGTCAACTTTATTTAAAGCACTGACTGCTTCTTCACTTACTCGTTTTTCGTAAAAGCCTGGTTTTCATATGTCGGGAAAATTCCAGGCTATCGGGGATTTTACTGTTTCCCGACTGTTCCAGATTTTGCCGACTTATGAAAACTAGAAATCGTAGATATCCCCGAGCGTCTGGGATGGACGGGGGCAAATCTGGAGAATCGGGAGCGTTTCTATTTTCCCGACGTGTCCCAGATTTCTGAGATGTTCGTCGATCATTCCCGACAAATGAAAACTCAGATTTTGTACAGTCGGTGACGTCGGAGATGGATTTCGCTCATTACGAATCCCTATCACAAATAAACATGGAGTCTCTCGAAAACACGAGTGATTGCTATCTCGAATCTCTTGCCCAAGAGGGAAAGAAGAATGAAATGGTGTTTTTAGTTGGCTTCTGCCTTTCCAGAATAGAAATCCTTGCATTAACGAGCGAAAGAGAACGACGCAGCATAAGCTCGTGTGCATCCATGTTGCAGCTGTATAAATGCTGTTACATTTGTGTTTAAGATTCAATTTTTGGCGCACTTTCCATTGATGCGGACGTATTTTCCCTAACTGCTCCGTGCCAAAAGTTGAAAAAACCGCTGAAGGGTCGTTGGCATAAAGTGATTACATTCAGGAACGTGACCAGTTATTTTTTTTTTCCTCTTAAGCCCTAGTTGTAAAAGTCCTGAAGGAGTAATAAAGTGAGTTGGGCGGAGGAGGTGTTGAGGACATAATCGCAAGCCACGTGAACGCAGACCTGTAAGCAACTACGGCACGACCGTTCTGGTTGCCTTCAATGAGTATAAGCAGTGATTTTGATAACTCACTGCTTATACTCATTGCATGAAGGCAACCAGAATTCTTACTAAAGATCTATTTACACTCATGAGACATGAGACAGACATGAGTGTCGTTTTGCGCATGCATGACTGGCTTGTGTGCACTAAAACTGGGAAACGCTGTTTCTCTGTACCATAGATCGCACTTACTGCTTTTTTCTCTTCTCATAGTGCGAAATCTTGGTGGTTTATCATTTACATGGGTAGAACGGTCGGTTCGCGCCTTGGGCAAATGGTAAGAACAATTCAGGACTGGCAAATTTCGTCATAAAATCGCGTTTATCATTTTTACAAATCTGTTCCATTTACCGAAAAACTTAACTTAACTGGCATCAAAGATGGCTTTGAAAAAATTGAAAAAAAAAACCGACATTTTCGTTAATTTTGCCGACATGCTTCGGAAAATCTCTAATTTTTCAAGCATTGCTGCAAGTCAGATCGACCACACATGACATCGTATTCTGCAAACAACACTTGGAGCTGGACCTATCGTCAATCATAGCAGGAAATCATTACATCCACGGACAAAAAACTACACTTGTGATAAGGTATTCAGTTCCAGGCATGAATTGCGGAGAAAATCTAAAAAAATAAAATCGTTATTGAAAGGCTATTTAGCCGCAATAAAACTAAAAGCACAAGGCTTAAAGAGAGATCAAAGAAATCAGAGCTAAACTGCAGCTGATTTCAGAAAAAATCCGCAGAAACGTAAACCACAGGAACGAAACAGACCAGCTTCAGTGAAACTCAAGGTGACCAAGTTTAGATTTGCTAAGTAAAATTTTTAATATTAATATAACTCCATGCACTGCATCACCTAGGTGCCTGGAAAAAAAAAACAATCAAAGGAAAAACCTCTGTTGTTTTTAGCAAACCAACCAAGGTATCATGAGCTTTTGAGCTATGTTAATGGTTTGGCCTGTCAACACGTAACCAAACGAGGCGCTCATTGGTCCGAGCAGGCTAAACCGCAAAACAATGGGAAAGGAATGTACGTCGGTTTGAAGCAACCGCGTCGGGGCGGGGAGCTTACGTGACTCCGGCCCGAGCGGCTACGAGGGAGACTAAGTACAGGTGTAACTTTTCGGGTGTGTTTTTGGAAATATACATTAAGAGCTTCTTCATCATCAGTTTCGCCGAAGAGTATCATCAATATCAACATATCCTACGCTTCAAGAGGGTAGACACTTTGGAATCTTTGCTTGTCTGTTATTGTTGCTGTGTTGTTGTTGTTCTTAATAATGCATTGATTTTTTTTTTACTTAATTCCTTTTTCTTTTCTTAATTTAGATCCTATTTAATAAAGCAAGATAATTAAACAACAACTGCAACTTATTGAACTCAACGATGTCGACTAACGCATTAAAAAAAAAACAGCTGGTTTGCATTGTGGCGCCTACTCTTTTGTACTTTTGTATTTTATGTTTTTCTCTACTTAGCATTAATTACAGAACTATTTATTACAGAAAATAAAATGATACTAAGTAGGAGGGCCCCTTAGTTAAATTGTAAATTATGACAACAAAGAAATAGATACAGTTTAAAAATACATACAGATATTATACTTACGACAGAGGAACATATATATATAAAATTATATAATATTAGTGCTGAGCAGCATCATAACTTGTCAGTGCACATTTAAATTGCTTTTAGGAGGGTTTTTGACGGATACAAGAGGGAGTGTTGTTCCAAAAATATTTACCACTTATAATTGGAGAAAATTTTCTTAGGTTTGTACGAAACGGTTCAATAACTAGATGATCTGATAAGTACGAGTATGATAAGTATGCTGCTCAGAGCGTAAGGTCAGAGAAAAACTCGGAACTCTATCATCATTAAAGTACTCATAGAACAACAAACACATGCTAAGTTTAACTATATCAGGAAGTTTCAATAAACGCAGAGCTACGTAATGACGAATTATCGGTTTCATAAAGGGAACATCGTTAATTATACCAACAGCTTTGTTTTGTAATTTTAAAACCTTTGATAGAGGAGCATCATAATTGTTTCCACACAAAAGACAACCATAACAAAGGTAAAGATATATCAGAGAAGAGTAAACAGAGACAAGTGATTAGGACGTCAACAACTTAGTGTTACGGTACACGAATTTATGCTAATTAGTATACGCCAATGTCTATGCATATTATGAAAGTATCACGGAGTCAAGGTTTCATAGGTTTCGTGGTGTCAATGGTTTCAAGGTTTCATAGGTTTCGTGGTGTCAATGGTTTCATGGCTTCATAGGTTTCAATGGTTTCGTGGTGTCAATGGTTTCATTGTTTCACAGGTTTCGTGGTCTCAACAGTTTCATGGTTTCATAAGTTTCGTGGTGTCAATGGTTTCATGGTTTCATAGGTTTCGTGGTGTCAATGGTTTCATGATTTCATGTGTTTCGTGGTTTCATAGGTTTCGTGATGTCAATGGTTTCATGGTTTCATAAGTTTAGAGGTGTCAATAGTTTCGTGGCATGGTTTGATGGTTTCATAGGTTTCGCGGTGTCAGTGGTTTCAAGCTTTCATAGCTTTTGCGGTGTCAATGGTTTCAAGGTTTCATAGGTTTCGTGGTGTCAATGGTTTCATGGTTTCATAGGTTTCGCGGTGTCAGTGTTTTCACGGTTTTATAGGTTTCGTGGTGTCAATGGTTTCATGGTTTCGCGGTGTCAGTGGTTTCATGGTTTCCTAGGTGTCGTCGTTTCAATGGTTTCATATTTTCATGTGTTTCGTGGTTTCATAGGTTTCGTGGTGTCAATGGTTTCATGGTTTCATAGGTTTCATAGTTTCATGTGTTTCGTGGTTTCATAGGTTTCCTGGTGTCGATGGTTTCATGGTTTCATAAGTTTCGTGGTGTCAATGGTTTTATGGTTTCATAGGTTTCGTGGTGTCAATGGTTTCATGGTTTCATGTGTTTTGTGGTTTCATAGGTTTCGTGGTTTCTATGGTTTTGTGGTTTCATAGGTTTCGCGGTGTCAAGGATTTTATGGTTTCATGGGTTTCGTGGTGTTAATGGTTTCATAGCTTCATGGTTTCATAGGTTTCATGGTTTCATAGGTTTCGTGGTTTCAAAGGTTTGGCAGTTTCATGAGTTTCGTGGTGTCAAAGGTTTGGTGGTTTCATAGGTTTCACAGTTTCATGGGTTTCATGGTGTCAAAGGTTACGTAGTTTCATAGGTTTCACAGTTTCATGGGTTCCGTGGTTTCATAGGTTTCGTGGTGTCAAAAGTTTCATGCATGGTTTCTTAGGTTTCATAGTTTCATGGGTTTCATGGTTTCATAGGTTTCGTGGTGTCAATGGTTCCATAGATTTCGTGGTGTCAAGGGTTTCATTTTTCCATAGGCTTCGTGGTGTCAAAAATTTCATGGGTCTCGTGGTTTCAATGGTTTCATAGTGTCATGTAATGCTTAATTAAAATAGGTATTTCTTTTATGCAGGTTTCTTTTGTTTAAACATATTGTTTTCGTAGGACGCGACTACGTAACTTTTATTGTTGTTGTTTGTAATTTTGTTGTTCGTTATAAAACTAATTCTGTAAAATATCCATTTCTCATCAGGATCTATTGTAAACCGTTAAACTTTAATTGTTAATTACTAGATTTTTCACAGTAGCTTTTATTTGCGACACCTTGCGTTTGGATAGGATTTGCAAGTCGTAGGTATTAACAAGGGGCCACGTTGCTGGAAAGTTAGTACGGAGGGTGCGTTCAAGATATTAAGAGAGAAACTTTTAAAAGCACACGCACTACTGAAATCCTTCAGTAGAGGCGTCCCTAATTCACGGCAAAGAAGTCATTTTTCGGGGGAGAGCAAACAGAAGTGCTGTAAAAGTTGACAGAGCAGGAATACGGAACGCCAATACGGAGTACGGACAAGTACTTTGGTGATCGCAAAATTTTTCCACGAACGGCTGCAGATACAACCATATTGAACCAGAGAACAGCAGAGTGGGAGATAAAAGCAAGTTTGTGAAAGGTATAAAAGTAAGGCAGAGTTACTGGAGTTTGGGAGTTTTTGGATCGGTTAAAGTGGTGTTGACATCGGAAGAAGTCATGGCGTGGTGGATTAAAGGAAAGACGAGGAACTCTTGGTTTATGCGCAAGGTGAACCGAAAAAAAAAAAACAGCAGTTAATTTGTATTTGAAGAAAATAAGTTTTAAATATGTACTAGATTAAGTAGTTAAAAACCGCTTGGTGTTTTGTGCTTAAACAAAAATAGGAGTATTACATTAGTCTTTTGAATTTAGAATAATTATCTCGTTTTACTCGTCGATTAGTTAATCTATTGACACCACGAAACCTATGAAACCATGAAACCATGAAACCATTGGCACCACGAAACCTATGAAACTATGAAACCCTTGACAACAAGAAACCTATGAAACCATGAAACCATTGAGACCATGAAACCATTGACACCACGAAACCTAGGAAACCATGAAACCATTGAAACCACGAAACCTATGAAACCATGAAACCATTGAAACCACGAAACCTATGAAACCACGAAACACATGAAACTATATACTAATTAGCATATATATATTTATAAAATAACTGAGATAGTACGCGTGATCTGATTGGTCAAAAACCTATGGTTTATTATACCGGTAAACCCATAGAAAAAGGCATCCGGACCACGAGCCATAAACAAAACCCGCTATTGATCTGCAAACAACGATTTTAGAAAGGCTAAAAAACAGAACAAGTTACTTACCCAGCCCTTCTTAATATTAAAAACGTTGGTTTCCACATTTTATTACTGAGCCTCACAATTCGCTACTGCCATAGCTTTAGAAGTTATAAAGTACAAAGCTGGAAAACAGTCTACATTTCACGACGATGCCAATCGCAGAGAAAGACAATAACTGTGTGAATTTCTGGTGCAGAAAGTCTCTAGGAAAACTTACCCATGTGCCAACCAGCAACAAAACGGATAGTTTTAGCATTCTTGATTTATTTTATGTCAAAATTAAATGCCTTAATGAAAGAAATTGTTCCAAAAAGAGATCTCTGATCAAGATATGGTACAAAATCTGCCGCTGTGGGTTGTAAACAAGCTGCCAACGATGATGAAAGATGTCAGAGTTTCGCGCCGGTTTTTTCCAACATTTGCACAAATTATTCGGTGATATCGATGCCATAACCTACCTCAAACCACCTGACTTCACGAATCGACAAATATTTACGCCAATATGTGGCTACGGCAAAGAAACCTTTCTCCACCACTGACATATTTCCATCGGTCGCTGTACGTGCATATAAAGTTACATGCGACAACTTCGCAAATGCAGCCACGTCGTTACCCCAGCATTTCTTGATCATAATAGTCCGGAAAACAGATCTCAAACCACTGCAGCTTGTAAAAAGTGAATGAAGTACTCCATTACAATAGCTGTCAGTTCCGTCTGTAACAATGAAATTCTTACGGATCGACTCAACAAAATACAGCTGCGTACAGTCTGATGTTCAATTAATTTCTACTTCTGTAGTAAACAAACCATGAACGTATTCTTTCATTGTATGTTCGCATGAATATGTGTTGACTTTTCCTGTAAAACAGCTTTCATAAGTTATCATGTAATGAGTGCAAAAACTCGTGTTTTGAAGTGCTGTTGTTTGACTGAACTGAGTTTTGAGAAAGTTCAACGCTATTAAATCGTGAGTCATGATTGGCTTATGATGACTTTAGAGAGAAGACGTGACTTGATCACGGCACTAGAACCATATTTTTTACCTAAAACACTCCATTCTTCTAGAAGTTATTTTATAAAAGCAATAGACCACACTTTCTATGGGTTTACCGGCGTGATAACCCACGCGGGATGTTGGGAGAACACTCGAAAAGCTTGTAAATCACTCGCCTTCGGGTCGTGATTTACAAGCTTTTCTCGTGTTCTCCCAACATCCCGCGTGGGTTATCACGCCGGTAAACCCATAGAAAGTGTGGTCTATTGCTTAAATATACTCATTAGCATATACTAATTAGCATAAATTCGTGCACAGTAACACTAAGTAATAACCCGTCAACCTGGTTCACCTGGAAAACTCATTGACAAATATTAAAAATAAAAGGGGACCTAGTATAGATCCTGAAGGGACCCCTGAAGATATTTTAAACCGATCAGAAATAACCCCATTTATGTAGACCTTTTGTTTCCTATTGTTAAGATGTGATCGAAACCAATTATTTTCTCGATTTACTATTCGGTAATAAGTTATTTTACAACTTGTTTAATAATAAAATTTGGTGATTTGCAGTATCAAAGGCTTTGCTTAGGTCTAAAAATGTGGAAACTGCATAGTCTCCTTTGTCAAGAGTGGCGGTAATTTCTTCTATTAAATCTACTAATAAAACAATCAGTAGTGGTACTAGCAGGGCGGAAGCCATATTGCTTTGGAGTAAGAATATCTTCAGTCGATAAATAAGACATATTTTGATTGAAAATTATTATTAAAAAATTATTATCATATTTAATACCATTCTGATCATTCCGTAATTGTAAACATTTGAAACTTTTAATGATCTTAGTGGTAAACATGACAAACTTTTAATGATCTCATCTAAACGACGGGAGCTCATTGAGGGTATATATTCCTGTCGATGCGTTTTTGTTAATTTTATATGCTTTGAGCTTGCAAGGTGTTTTAACTGAGTGAGGAGTATTGCAGACCTAGTATTACAGTTCGTTCCTAGTCATCACTTGCACCTTTAAGAGAAGAAACGTGTAAGTAACTGTTTTTTTTCCTTTTAACCTCAGAAGAAAAAGAAAACTTAAGGCAGCTGTGAATTTAAGAGTCAATGTCAGTAAGTATCGGAGATAAACCCAAAATCGCGGACACAGCTCAAAATTCGTTTTCGCTGATACTTTTTACATTGATAGAGTATTGTATCGTAGTTAATAAAAGAGGGTTAGTTTGGTCTAATTTTTGCGTTTATTAGGAGAATTAAATAAAATCGGTTGGGTCCGTTTTGAACCAAAATGACCTCTTCGATAAACCGAAATTTCACTATATTCGTGACTCTCTCGAGTTAGCGGGATAGAGCCTATAACTGATTTCTTACCTTGCCTTACCTAAGAAATAGCTTGCCCCTTGGTAAATTAAATATTGTTTATATTGACAGATTATTTACTTTATAAGACCCGTGGAGAGTTTTTAGTTGAAAGCACTTCGTTGCCTTTTCTGAATGGCTCTGAAGTGACTTAAAAGACCTGCCTAAAAATCCGGCCGGTACGCCAAAATAAATCTTCAGAATAAGCTTTCTCTACAGCTTAAGGATAGATGTTTTATGTCTTTTTTCATTTCTTTGGGATCTTTTTAAGTTTTTTGATACGAAAGTTTGCTAATTGGCGGATGTGTGGATGACCGCCATATTGATACTGTGAGAAAGTACCGTACGAAAAGACGTATTAATTTTGATTAAAATGAGTCTAAAATTATAAGTGCAAGTGAGATTTAGTTTGGTAATAAACAAAAGTCACTGCGTCTATGTTATTTTCAAAGTTAACGGCAATTTAGCAATGGTTTTATACAGGACTATGATTCCATGCATGATATCGTGACATTGGTTTCCTACACGTCGCGCACCGACCTTTGACACCGTCATAAGACTTCATGTATTAAACGTCGAATAACTGGTGAGCGAGTTCCCCATTGACATCTTCAGCTTTATATTCCGTTTCCTTTGGGTTTCACGATGTGGAGGAACGGAAATCACAAAATCTTTAATTTCACTGCAAGAAGCCATTATGCAAATACAGAACACCTGCGTAAATAGTATATCCTTCTTCAAGATTGTCAACACGGGATTTTAAAAACAGAATTAAGAAATCAGAATATCAGATAAAGGTTCTGTCAAAAGATGCCTTCAAAACTGAGAAAAGTTAGATTTTGGACTGGCATAAAGTCGCTTAAAATGGGGACTGGGTTGAAACTGACATCAACAAGATGCATGAAAAATATTTACGTATATACACGCATTTTTACATTTACAGATGAGCCTCCGGATATTTGAATTACTTTTGGCGCAATTTACAAGTCAACCAGTTTTCACGGCAAGAAATTTAACCTCGATCATTTACCAATAATTTTATGAAACGGCAAATCGTAGAAAGTTCGATATTCTCCATCTGTTTTCCCACTTCTGAATATATCCCGCAAATTCCTAATTTTCCTTGTGAGAATTCAAGGAAAATCGGGAGTTTACTTTCCGTTTTCCTGCACTTTACTGGGATGGCTCGGCTTACTCCTTGTTTCCTCGTTAAATATATAGTCGTTGTGTGGCATAAAGGACGGGCTGACCCACTAGCTGAGATCTTGTTTCAAGCCAATGGGATCTCGTCACCCTGGCTTCTCATACAAACGCAACAAAAATTTTAAAGGCATGAGCCGAGCCAGCACGATAAAGAGAGCAAGCGGGTCAGAAACTTTTGCCGTTGGATACCTAGACTCAAACTTTTTTTGTTGTTGTCGAAGGTTCCATTTTGAAACAATCAAATGTTACAGTCGCAAGGTTGACCAGAATGCCCCTTTAATCAAAGAATGCCTGACGAAGTAGAGGATATCCGGTTTGCAGTGCTGACCACAGAATTTTATTTTATATTTATAATCAAAACCTTTACGGTTGTCGCTGATTTGCTGATTTAAGCGTCCGGAATGCACTGGATTGCATCTCAGAGAACTTAAATCAAAGATTTTTTCCGGGAGGAGCGTACGCCGGAAACTCGTTAGAAAAGTGTGCCGTTCGCAGTCCTGACGGGCGCTATCACGCCCATATATTGCCACTGTATAATATATCTCTAGGCCCCCTCTATCACAAAATCCTCCGTCCGTTCCTGAATACAAAGTGATCAAAAGAACAGTGTTGCTGCCCTTTTAAAAGAAAAAACGAAAATTATTGGCGAAATAGCCTAACAATAATTATTTGAAATTCAATTAGTTTCATTGACTTTAACCAGAAGTCCATACAGAATGATGGATCCACGTTGCTTGGTAGACCACTCAATCTCCTGGTTGCTAAACTTAGGGTCAATCTCAGAGGTAGCAGCAATCGTATGTGGTCCAACCTGATAGCTATCAGGGTTGATACACAGTTGAAAAACGGTTTTGGCTTTCAACTTCTTTTTCGTCAGAGGGTTCTCAAAACTACAGAATTACAAGAACAATACAAAAAGGATGTTACTACACCAAGGATGTGGTATATTTGATTTGAGTCATACTTGTCTCCAAATTGTTCTTACAGTGTTTTTTTTTTTTTAATTGGTTTGAAATCAAGACCAGTTGCTACTCTAATTATGTGATCAAGATTTTATAACGATTCTACTTCCAAGGGTTAAGAAAGTTTGGGGTTCTTCTCTTTGGGCTATCCGGTGCAAAACTGGTATTATCGAAAGGAACGTTTCCCATTTAAATTGAGACAAACATAATTTAGTATAGACCTTCCTCAAGAATTGGCATAGCAGTGGCGCATTAAGGTTATTTACCGTCACTACTGTTATAATTGTAATTTGGTTACATTCTATCTACTAATCGACCAGACGACGGCGACGGCGAAGAGAACGTTAAAAAAGCAACTGGTTTAGTAACCAAAACAACAATTTTGCACGCTCATCACGCTTTTTTGTACATTTCTTTGCCGTCACTGCCCGAATTTTGTGTACCTTCTATTGACAAATGTTATCGCTTTCAAATACCTTCTTTAGAACTTTGCATTCCTTTTAAGAATGCACTGTCTTTTAAATAGGAACCAATCATAAAAATAGAACGTCTTCTCGAATTTGTAAAGCATAAAATTCATCTGTTTGCCCTTTTGGGCCCTATGAAAGACCCAAATGACAGATTTCCCTACACTTTTATATACTTCAACTAGTAAAACCCTACCCTTTCATAACCTAAAGTCTTAAAAGGTACCCCTTTCGGGCGAAGCTTCCCCGTATAGGCCATCATAGGGAGTCTCCACCCACCCACCCACCCACCCACCACCATACCCCTTCCCCACCGGGGTTGCATTTTCTATTGACTTTTCCCAGTTGAGAGTTATTGCCTTCAGACAGGCCATTTAAATGCTACAAAACATACTAAGCGATATTATTTATTTATTTATTTATTTATGCGCAAACAGTTTTTATTAAGCCTTATTCTTTTTTGGCATAGATCAAGATACTAAGAACAAAAGAAAAGTGAAAGTAAATGTAGGATGAATTCAAACCACACTATTTCCTTTTTGTTGTTGTTGTTGTTGTTGTTGTTGTTGTTGTTGTTGTTATACATGTAGCTATAAACCATGCTCTCCAATACACCTCTCAATGGCTCATTTACCTTCTACTTTTTTTTTGAGTCTGCATTTAATGCAAAAGACCAATAAAACAAGTCAAATAACTGCCATCTGGGACCATCTGGCACAAGGCCTGTAACTAATAAAAACAGAAGATGGTAGGTTTATTACCACATTTAATACTATTCTAAGCGATCTGTTGGCACAATTACCACCAACATTTAACGGCCTCATCTAAACGCCATCTAAATTTTTATCAACCAATTCAACCGAATGCGTCCGCTTTATGCCGGCAGAGTATTGCAAGACTGTTTGAGGTGTGATTATTCAAACCTTACCGATCTGAAGTGGAGAAAAAGGTAGAAGAATGACTATTAGTACGTTTAATTTAATTTATTCGCTTTCTCTCTTTTATGTCGTTCAAATGAAAATGCAGCTGTTATTTTTTTCGTCGCAAGAGAATTTTCTTTAAAAAGGGAGGCTGGCTATGATATTATGGGCGCACATTTCAATTTCGTCTAAATGTTTTCGTTCAGGGTTTCGGGAAAAATGCTTTAGGTAAGTAAAACAAGGTAAAGGGAGAATCAAATCATGTGCATGCGTTGGTTCGTGTCTTGATAAGGGAATCGGTTTAACAGTTATTGTGCTCGGCGATGTCGGTAGAGAAATGGAGGCTAATCTGCATTACTATTAAAAATGTCATATAGCTTACAATGTACCGACATGAAAAAAATTTATACTCCGGGATCGATGGTACGAACAACTGTTGCATGTTCACACTGCCACTAAAAGGCTGGCACAGAAGCCTTCGAAATCGGCCAAAATCGCTTCAGATTTTTCAACCCTCTTACGCATCAAGCAAGGTGAAAAACGAAAACGATGCAATCCGAAATCGGATTTTAGACTTTGACCAGCGACGTATTTCTCAACCAAAAACCCGATAAACAAACTAGCCATGAATAACAGAAGACTCTTGATAGCAGCTGAATTTCATTTTGTGCAATGTTCAGTGGAAAAAGACAGTTAAAAACACCACAAGTTGACACAAAACTCTGTCAGCTTCAGCTGTTAAAGTAAACAAGATTCAAGACGTTGCATAAGTTTTCCGTACTTTTTCAGCACGCCTGCTTTGCCCTGACTCTTATTGCCTTGGCTGGAGATATTGAGTCAAATCCTGGTTACCTTACATTAGATGATATTAAGACCACTCGAGGTCTCAAGACTGCTCACTTGAATATTCGGAGTCTTCGAAATCAGAAACGGACTCTTTGCGTCTCGAGGGAATCGACAACAAGACCATCGAAGTACTAACTTTGTCTGAAACTTGGTTGGACAGCTCTACAAGCGATGCGGAAATTAAACTTCCTGGGTTTGTTTTTCTAGACAAGACCGCTTTGGAAAGAAAGAGGGATATGGTGGTGTTACTATTTATGTCAGGGAAGGATTGGCGTTTCGTCTACGGAATGACATTAACACCGGCGGCCAGGAATGTTTATGGATTGAGTTGATTCGGGTCAAATGCAAACTGACGTTAATTTGCTGCGCTTATAGAGCCCCAAATGCTGATTTCCACACCTTTATTTCCGCTCTACAAGACAGCATGCCTAATGTTGACCTGGTAAAATCAGATGTGATTATTTTAGGAGACCCAATGCAAATATGATGTCCAATTCGAAATTGCCGAGAACAGATAAACAAGAACTACTCAATTTTTCGCGCGCTTTTGACTTGACTCAGTTAATAAGAGTCCACTCGAGTAACTGACACCTCTAGGACACTGATTGATTTAATTTTTGTCAATTATGATCATCGTATTGTTAAAGTGATTACATTCAGAAACGTGGCCAGTTATTTTTTCATTTTAAGCCCTAGCTGTAAAAGTCCTGAAGGAGCAAGCACTACGAACTGCAATGTTATGAAAATTCCATGAAAATGTCATTAAAAACCCAGGAAAGCATTTTTCAGGGCCCTGAATACAGATATTTCATTTTCATGGCCTACTTTTCAGGCCATGTATTTTCTATGAAAAGTTGATAATGGTTTTCATGGCTCATGAAATTGCCATGAAATATCTGGCACTAGGGTTCATGAGCCATGAAAATTTGGTGTGTTATTGGTTCCATGGGCCATGAAAATTACACTCAGCGATTTCAGGGGTCGTGAAAATTGAGAGATGAAAACTTCGATTTCATGGGTCATGAATATACCATTAAATATGTGCCATATTGGGCCATGAAAATCTAAGAAATCAGTTCCCTGGATAGAATCACACCCCGAAATATATAAAACTACTGTATAACATTAAGTGAATGCAACATTAAACCTCAGAATCTTTGGCCATGTTGTACCATGAAGGACACTCTTTGCTTTTAATGCTTTACAACTGCTATTTTTTCACAAAGAATGACACATTGTCAGTTTCCACATATAACTAACAAAAAATCTACAAAAGCAGTCATATATGAGCTTCACAGACCAACGAAACCTCTTGATTACAGGCATTGACTAGAATAAAGTCAGTACCAGTGTCTGTAATATTGACCAGTGATCACCTTAACAAAACTCTCTGGGCTCAATTAAACTGTCTTTGAAGTTACAACCTTAAAAATTCGCTTGATGGTGTCTAGTAAAATACGATGATATTATATTATTACAGCCAATTATCAATGTAGCAACATTATAACATCACACTTGAACATGAATACAATTGTTCCTAAATTTGACACCAGACTAAACCGTTGCATGATTATTGTTAGATGTACAGAGTGTTTATATTGATTAAAAAAGCTATGAATATATAAAATTTAACTGGATTTATAAAAACATATATTTTCTCATAGACGGTTGTTTCTAGTAAATTCGCAAGTTGCAAGTCACGGGACTTTCCTATTATAAGTCTGTCCTCAAAGAAATATACACCTTACGGTAAAATTTCCATCAGATATTGTGAGGCTACATAAATGTAAAGGGTACACATAACTATTCGTTCAGGCTCGTTTAAAAAAAAAGAAAAAACGAGGAAAGGAAAGAAAATATAATGGCCTTACGGGAACACTAAAATCCCTAGGTCGGCCTAATTTTCGTCTTCCCTTTAAGACAGAAATGATAACCCTAGGAATCGTAACCGAGTGTAAATTGCGGCTACTAGAGAGACTTACAATTTCTCATTTTTTTTTCAACTCAGGTTTGTTTACGGGATAGTTTTTATATGAAAGTGGATCGTCACAGTTATAGACGCAACTTTTGCAGTTACGAAAAGAAAGCCTGAAAAATTTCAAGCGGCGAAAAAGTTGCGTCTATAACTGCGATGATATCTGCGATAATCAACTTTCATATAATTCTTCACGCCGCAGTTCATATAAATGACTTTCATATATAGTCATAACTTCAGAATTCTTTTTCTTAATCATTTAGCACCCCACCCCCCCACCCCCCCTCCCTCTAACGGTAAACTGATGCCTAAGGCTCCTTATTTCTATATTTCTTTTTGGCTTAAAGTTCATGTCATTAGTTTAAATTTGATTGCTTTTATCACAAGTATAGAAACGGAGGATTCGCTTTTAGCCCTGGCTAAATCTATAGATTACTGTTATATTTTGAGAAGATAGGACATAGACTCAAAGGTGGGTACATTTCCAAGTAAACGGCAAATCAGCGAGCTGTGCAAGAGCTTTAAAGACCTTCAAACTAGGAAAACTAGTATTCGATATATTTACCATTTAAAATTTCTTGCCTCAAAACGAAGAAGTTAAGGGAAACACTTTGGCTGGTTCATTTGCATTCCGCTCCGGAATACATTTGAACTTTTGATGAAGGACACTTGATCAAGCTAACCAAGGTATAGACGGGATAATCATAGCTTTTTTTGGAAAAAGAGGAACAAAACCGAACAGGAACCCTAACCCTATCAGTAGCCTCATTTCCAGTTGTCTGTTTTGTTCCCTTTTTCACTTTCCCGCTCCTCGTGCTTCAGGCC
>OZ037993.1:7602704-7800204 GCA_964035705.1 Porites rus
CAGTGTGCATTACTCAGTTTATGATGGTGTTTATAATCAACGCCTTTACTCTCGTCGTCTTTGCAAGGAGCCACCATCTACGCAGGCGCAACACGTACTTAATAATGAACCTAACTGTGGCTGATTTACTGATAGCAGCCGTTTCAGGACCTGAAGCCATTCTGTCTTTTATACCAAACAAAAGGCCGACAAGAGGCCTCGGGGTCTTATATTTAGTAATCTCTGATATGTGTTGGATAGCTTCACTGGGTAACCTAGTTTTAATTTCTTTAGAGCGATTACACGCAACACTATACCCATTTAGGCATTGCTTAGTTGGGAAACGCACTTACTATAAGATTATCATTTTTAGTTGGTTCGGAGCTATGACTCTAGCATGTGGTCTACAAATCAGTCGCATGAATGATTCATCCCTCGCAGATCGATACCCCTGGACAATTTATACTTTTCTTACTGTAGCAGTACTAACAACATCTTATGCTATAATTATTTCAAAATTTGTTAGAAAACCTCATGTCCAGCAGTTAGGGTCAGTCATCTTAGCCGAAAGAAAACTTTCAGTAACTTTATTCATAACTAGTGCTGCCTCTACAATTACTGTGCTTCCTTTTGCAATAGTTACTTGTATTTTGATAAGTTCAGACCGTGACAAATGGACTGAATTCACACCGTACAGGATAGCCAACGGATTTTATTACCTTAACTCGATATTGAATCCAGTGATCTACGCAATTAGATTGACAGAGTTCAGGAGAGCTTTGAAGGAGCTTTTCTGCAAAAACACTTCGTACCCAGGAAGGCAGGACCAACCTATTGAGCTTCAAGCAATGTAGACATGGACTCTATCTGCAGTTTCGTGGACTTATCAATTATGTGTAAATATTAAATGCATCCATCGACTATTAAGATCCCTCAAATGTAGACAATAGCTTTTTTTAAAATGATGATTGTGTTCCACCAAAGGAAATTTGCATAAAACATTAATAAATCGAGGGTATTTGTTGTCAATATTCATCGCTCACTTGTCAAAGGACCAATCTGACCAATCAGATCATGATACACAGGAAGTGCAATGGCTCCGTCGCCTTTTTTTCTCCCCCAGGCCATAGTGATTAGAGGAGACTGGTTATGAAAAGCGGCAAACATCAATGATAAAAACAACAGTGCTGCAGTTTATGTTGGAAGCACCCTGAAAATGCACAATCCTTTGTTTTCTGTTGGCAAATTGTTACGGAATAAATTAATGCAACGTTTTTATTGGTCAATACAATCAAAATGATAGGAATTCTGTTGAACGTTGGGCACTTTCAGGTCCACAAAAACATATAACAAAGGAGTCTGACCGGTTTCATAACCATTCCACTCAATTAACTATGCCCAGGCTAAGCTCGGCTTCCTCCGCTCGCCGAAACAAATGGGACCCCTACAACGTACCTACTTAAACAAAAAGGCTCTCTGCGACAGATTCAGTGTTCCAACTATACCGGATAGTTCTTGCGCCGCTTTTCCCAATTTTCCCTCTGACATTTTTTTGAAAACATAACGGCATCTATACGAAGTCATTATTTTTAAGACTGAAGGATCGAAAGAATTCAATTTTGGGGAAGATTTTTACTTTGCTTTTTCTGCAAATTACTTACTCACGTGTGTTCCCATATATCAATATCGGTCATCATGCATCATCAAACACTGACCGGCTGCAAATTTTATGAAGAACAAAAGCATCAGCCGAGAGCATACTATCGTTCTACCCCAAGAGAATCATCGATAAAAATGGATTACACGAATTGTTTCCCAAAACCTCCAAAAACCTAAACAGCTGACTGCCACGATAAGTACAAGCAAGACGGCGATGTCACAGACTATTGTGGAAAACAGGATGCGATACGCAATATAAGTCACCAGAAGAGCAAAAGTCCGCGAAATTTAGTCATGCAGCATGTCTTGACGAACGTGGTTCAGGCACCGATGCCGATGCTGATGATCTCCCAGGGGAAGCCAACCCCGCACCGCCTGAGCCAAAACAGGACAAAGCTAAGAAAAAGTGCTCCAGGGAGCGACAGCGGACATCGGAGGAGGCCTACATGGCGCACATGGAAATGTATGGAAAGGCTGTGAATTCAAAACGAGGGGTAAAATAGAACGCATCCTAGATAAATTCGATAGCGACAGTAGCGACGAGGACTAAACGTGCGAAATATTGAACTGCCAATTTCCTTTTGTTCATTTTTTTCAGTTGACAGTACTTGTAAGCGAAAACGCTAAAAATAAAATGATTTTTGCCACACAATTCGTCTTTTATTTGATGGTTCTATTCGTGCGTGCCGCAAATAAAGGAAAAGTTACCTAACAGATTTAGTACACTTTTGCACTATAGTGGCTCTAGTTGGAGTTATGTGAAAGATCTCCAATGGGTATTTTTTACATTACTCTTTATACTATACATTAATTACTCTTGCATGATTAAAGATAGTTTTCGGAACACACACACAAAAGGTACAAACCGAAAAAAACAAATGGGTTAACCAGCTGGTAATCTAATTCGAAACGCGTAACTTTGACAGAAAGGATAGAAAAGAAGTTTATTACCATATTCAATACCATTTTAATAGATTGGTATAGTAGAACTTGTCACTCTTTTAACTGCCCTTATCTAAACGTCTGAGCTGATTGGTGTTATTATTATCGAGGTCGTTGTGTGTACGTAGTTTTTCGTGCTTCCAATTTGTGGGAAGGTTTCATGACTTAGTGAAAAGTATTACAGATTGTTTCTAGTGATCATTCGCACCTTTACAAAGAGAAGTAATAAGTGCAAGTAATATTCTCGGTAGTTTTCTTTCTTTCTTTTTTTCCGATTTTATTTCTTTAATATCGAACGATAAATAACAAAAGGCAGCTGTAAACCTCGCAATAGGAAGGGCTCAAAGAATTAAAGGGAAGCTTAGGGCGCTCTTTATCAAGAGAAAAAAAATCCCGCTCATTCTTTCTTTCCACTGTTCGCAATAAATACGGGGCAAAAAAATAAATTGGAAACCGTCCAGTGGCAGAAGCCAAGAAAAAGAAATATTATAAAAGACTAATATATAAACAATTTGTCCAAATCTCAGGTCTTTGTAGCCCACAGTTTCTGAGTTATTTTCCGAAACGTTTCACACACCTTTGTAGAGCTTTGTATGGAGACGCCATATTGGTGGACAGTTTTGATCCACCAATATGGTCCCCAGAAATCAACAAAAACATCTAGAGTTCACTTTTTCTATAAAAGCTCGTCCTTTTCACTCGAGAGCTAGCATACGTACGCATAAACACATCTTTTAATACTTGAAATGGTTAAACTGCTGAAAATCAAGAGGAGAAACTTTTTTCAATTAGACAGCATTCCTAGGTTGGTGTCACGCACTGTGAAAACTCGGAAGTTCAAATTGCTGAATTTTCGAAATGAAACATGCTTCGGGACTGAAAACTTGCACAAAGATATATATTTCTATTTATCTTCAACCTAGTGTAAATAAGAATTCGTAAAACGTCGTTGTTTTGAATTTGCAATTTGATGACGTCATTGTGAAAACCATCAATTATGGGCGCACGTCTCAGTTAAATTAGGTTTCTTTTAGAAACAAGTGGCAGAATTTAAACGTCCTTATCTCCCAGAGCTTATCATTCAGACCATTCCTTTGTTATTCTAGGAAACCTTTTCAAGAAAAAAAAGGAAATAACGTTATATACGTTTGAACTACACAACATAAATTTTCCTTTTTGTCATAGTTAGAAATGTTTAACAATTATCCCTTCAAGATTTAAACTGCAAAACCTTCCAGGAAGTTTAAGTCTGCGTAATATGCAAATGAGAGCACAAATTAAACAACTCCTACCTAGCACGAGGAATATAACTACACAAACTAAGAAATACCGAGCATTATTACCATATTTATATTCATACTATACCGGAAAGTTTTTTTTTTCATAGTTAGTGCTGCCTCCACATTTACTCTTCTTCCCTGGGTAATATATAATTTTGTTAGAATCCAACTAGTGGTCTATTATTAATGCTCCGTTCTGATTGGTTGAGCTACTACTAGGCTATATGTTATAGCCCACTAGTAGCGAAGAGCGCCTGATTTTTGGCGGCAAAAAGGGATTTACGTCTAACGTTAACCAGATAAAAGTTGCTTTGTCTCGACATTTTTGACCAACTAGTTGGATTTTACTAAAACCATTATTCCTGTCGCCCTCATGGCCTCTGAGTCAATAGCCCATTCGGTCTTCGGCCTCACGGGCTATTGACTCAGAGCCCATTCGGGCTCGAGGAATAATTGTTAAGTATCTCGATAAGTTTAGACCGTTACTTATGGATTGAATTCACACTGTTCAGGATAGCTTTTGCGTTTTACTGCCTTAATTCGATATTGAATCCAATGATCTACACAATTAGATTGCCAGGATGCAGGAGAGCTTTGAAGAAGCTTTTCTCCACAAACTCTTTGTATCCAGTAAGGCGGGACCAGCCTATTTAACTGCAAGCAATGTAGACATGGACTGTATAGGCAGTTTTGTGTACTAATCAATAACGTGTAAATTTTAAATGCATCCATCGAATATCGACTATTAAGATCCCTCAAATGTAGACAATAGCTTTGTTTAAAAATGAAGATTGTGTTCCACCAAAGGAAATTTGTATTAAACATTAATAAATCGACAGGGTATTTTTTGTCAACATTGATCACTCACTAGTCAAAAGTCAGCGATCTGTCCAATCAGATCATGATATAAACAAAGTCTAAAAGGCTCCCTCGCCTTTCTTCTCCTCCAAGCTACGCTCGGCCTGCTTCGCTCGTCGATTTTCTTTTTCTATCCGGGGAGCCTGTTCGCTGGCTACTACCTACACAGAGAATAAAGTAAAGGTTTTGTCAACTACAGTCAATCAGAAGGGGGAATTACGACCAACTTTTTTTAAAACCCTGACGACATCTGAACAAGGTAAAACAGCTGTTCCAGAAAGATTGTCGGAAAAACGCGTTTAAGTGCACGCGTCAACCCTTTCTGGTATTGTGGGTAGTGTTTTTAAGTTCCCGGTTCCCAGCTTGCCTCAGCATTTCAGGGAAAGCTTAGAAAAGGGTGTATATACTTAACCTTGAGAGGGTGAATAGCAAAATATTAGTTTCGAAAGCCACAGTGTCAAGAACTTACCTCATTTTGATACTGTTATTGATTTGAAGCAATATAGATTATGAAAAAGCAAAAAAGTGATAAGGAGAAAAGGAATCCCCTTCCCAGAGAGTCAGCTCAACTGCTTCAGCCAACGAAAACTTTCGTCAACTTTATTTAAAGTACTGACTGTTTCTTCACTTACTCGTTTTTCGTAAAAGCCTGGTTTTCATATGTCGGGAAAATTCCAGGCTATCGGGGATTTTACTGTTTCCCGACTGTCCCAGATTTTGCCGACTAATGAAAACTAGAAAAGGTAGATATTCCCGATCGTCTAAGATGGACGGGAACAAACCTGGAGAATCGGGATCGTTTCTATTTTCCCGACGTGTCCCAGATTTCTGAGATGGTCGACGATCATTCCCGACAAATGAAAACTCAGATTTGTACGGTCGGGGACGTCGGAGATGGATTTCGCTCATTACGAATCCCTATCACAAATAAACATGGCGTCTCTCGAAAACACGAGTGATTGCTATCTCGAATCTCTTGCCCAAGAGGGAAAGAAGAATGATATAGTGTTTTTAGTTGGCTTCTGCCTTTCCAGAATAGAAAACCTTGCATTGACGAGCGAAAGAGAACGACGCAGCATAAGCTCGTGCGCATCCATGTTGCAGCTGTATAAATGCTGTTACGTTTGTGTTCAAGATTCAATTTTTGGCGCACTTTCCATTGGTGCGGACGTATTTTCCCTAACTGCTCCGTGCCAAAAGTTGAAAAAACCGCGGAAGGGTCATTGGCATAAAGTGATTACATTCAGGAACGTGGCCAGTTATTTTTTTTTTCCTTTTAAGCCCTAGTTGTAAAAGTCCTGAAGGAGTAATAAAGTGAGTTGGGCGGAGGAGGTGTTGAGGACATAATCGCAAGCCACGTGAACGCAGACCTGTAAGCAACTACGGCACAACCGTTCTGGTTGCCTTCAATGAGTATAAGCAGTGAGTTTGATAACTCACTGCTTATACTCATTGCTTGAAGGCAACCAGAATTCTTAATAAAGATATATTTACACTCATGAGACATGAGACAGACATGAGTATCTTTTTGCGCATGCATGATTGGCTTGTGTGCACTAAAACCGGGAAACGCTGTTTCTCTGTACCATAGATCGCACGTATGGCTTTTTTCTCTTCTCATAATGCGAAATCTTGGTTGTTTATCATTTACATGGGCAAAACGGTCGGTTCGCGCTTTGGGCAAATGGTAAGAACAATTTAGGACTGGCAAATTTCGTCATAAAATCGCGTTTACCATTTTTACAAATCTGTTCCATTTACCGAAAAACTTAACTTAACTGGCATCAAAGATGGCTTTGAAAAAATTTTAAAAAAAACCACATTTTCGTTAATTTTGCCGAAATGCTTCAGAAAATCTCTAATTTTTCAAGCATTGCTGCAAGTCAGATCGACCACACATGATATCGTATCCTGCAAACAACACTTGGAGCTGGACCTATCGTCAATCATAGCAGGAAATCATTACATCCACGGACAAAAAACTACACTTATGACTAGGGTATCTAAATGCTGCGGCACACTCTGTTGATACTGGCATTAGTTAGGTAGTGAGACTTAAAAGAATCAAAAATGACATTGAATGTCCTATTTACATGTTGGAAAGTACTAGAATAATTACTATCAGTCTATAGAAAGAACTCGTGGGAACGTTCTTTAGAAAATGATCAAGTGGTTATCAACTCTGGTTTTCCCACAGTAAATTGTAGGAATAATAGAAATTCAGATTGTTTATCCATATATTTAATATACGATGCACGATATTTTCTCTGGAAACACAATACTTTTCTTGCTGTTTGTTGCACTTTATTAAGTAACAGTTATTTAGTTATATATTTATAGAAAACAACAACACAAAAACGGGAAAAAAAAGAAAGTAGGAAAAAAAATAATTCGGTAGGACTCGAACCCACACCCTCGACTCGACGCGACTACACCTAACCACTACACCACAGAGAGTAATACCGTACTCATTAGGAAAAGTCTTTCATTTTATTCCTTTTCAATGAAACTTCCGCCGGCAAGATGATCGCCAGCCGCATTAACCGGGGCATTAACCGAGTCATTAACAGTGAAAAAACAATGTAAACGCATATTCCATGGCAATGAATGAATGAAACAACATAATTATGCTTTTCAAAACGCCGATACACGTCCTCGTCTGCAAAGTAGGACACAAAACATATGTTTTTTTATCTCGATTTCCGCTGTTATTTTGAAGCGAATGGTCAAAATCACATCTATTTTCGGCTCATACAGTCTCTTAAGAATATCATTGCATGACATTTTCTCACTTTCACATCACCTTCTAGCAAGCTGGAATTTGTATATCCCCCGTGTTGCGGAGTCGAAGAGCAAATGCTCATCTTCTCGTCAGGTTTAACACCTGGACGAGTCAAAGGCTCTTGAATTGAAATTCAATCCCCAAGTTAACCATCGTACTCATCTGAAAGACTCCTATGTGTCTTAAAATTTGGTAAGACCTCTAACCGTGCTGTAGAAAATTTGCCACGTCTGGGCAGCGAACGATGCACTCTCTCCGAACTTCCCCGTGTTTTTATTTGAGTTGTTCGTGACGCAATGCACTCTGGTTAAATGCAATGCATTGTGATAAAAAGTGATGAATTCGAGAATTCGTCGCCCCTTATATATTTCCTTTAAATCCTGATTATGTTGCTGCTCGCTCCCTTCGGTCGCTCCGCAGCAATAAGGTATTCAGTTCCAGGCATGAATTGCGGAGAAAATCTAAAAAAATAAAATCGGCTATTTAGCCGCAATAAAACTAAAGCACAAGGCTTAAAGAGAGATCAAAGAAAATCAGTGCTAAACTGCACCTGATTTCAGAAAAAAATCCGCAGAAACATAAACCACAGGAACGAAACAGACCAGCTTCAGTGAAACTCAGGGCGACCAAGTTTAGATTTGCTAAGTCAAATTTTTAATATTAATATAACTCCATGCACTGCATCACCTAGGTACCTCGAAAAAAAACAATCAAAGGAAAAACCTCTGTTGTTTTTAGCAAACCAACCAAGGTATCATGAAATTTTGAGCTATGTTAATGGTTTGGCCTGTCAACACGTAACCAAACGAGGCGCTCATTGGTCCGAGCAGACTAAACCGCAAAACAATGGGAAAGGAATGTACGTCGGTTTGAAGCAACCGCGTCGGGGCGGGGAGCTTGAGTGACTCCGGCCCGAGCGGCTACGAGGGAGACTAAGTACAGGTGTAACTCTTCGGGTTTGTTTTTGGAAATATACATTAAGAGCTTCTTCATCATCAGTTTCACCGAAGAGTATCATCAATATCAACATTTCCTACACTTCAAGAGGGTAGACACTTTAGAATCTTTGCTTTTCTGTTATTGTTGCTGTGTTGTTGTTGTTCTTAATAATGCATTGATTTTTTTGCACTTAATTCCTTTTTCTTTTCTTAATTTAGATCCTATTTAATAAAGCTAGATAACTAAACAACAACTGCAACATATTGAACTCAAGGATGTCGACTAACGCATAAAAAAAAAACAGCTGGTTTGCATTGTGGCGCCTACTACTTTGTATTTTTGAATTTTATGTTTTTCTCCACTTAGCATTAATTACAGAACTATTCATTACAGAAAATAAAATGATACTAAGTAGGAGAGCCCCTTAGTAAAATTGTAAATTATGACAGCAAAAAAATAGGTACAGTATAAAAATAGATACAGATATTATACTTAAGACAGAACAACAAATATATATAAAATTATATAATATTAGTGCTGAGCAGCATCATAACTTGTCAGTGCACATTTAAATTGCTTTTTCGAGGGTTTTTGACGGATATAAGAGGGAGTGTTGTTCCAAAAATATTTACCACTTATAACTGGAGAAAATTTCCTTAGGTTTGTACGAAACGATTCAATAACTAGATGATCTGATAAGTACGAGTATGATAAGTATGCTGCTCAGAGCGTAAGGTCAGAGAAAAACTCGGAACTCTATCCTCATTAAAGTACTCATAGAACAACAAACACATGCTAAGTTTAACTATATCAGGAAGTTTCAATAAACACAGAGCTACGTAATGAGGAATTATTGGTTTCATAAAGGGAACATCGTTAATTATACCAACAGCTTTGTTTTGTAATTTCACAACCTTTGATAGAGGAGCATCATAATTGTTTCCCCACAAAAGACAACCATGATAAAGGTAATGATATATCAGAGACTAGTGATTTGGACGTCAGGTAAGACGTCAACCTGGTTCACCTGGAAAAATCATTGACAAATATTAAAAATAAAAGGGGACCTAGTATAGATCTGGAGGGACCCCTGAAGATATTTTATACCGATCGGAAATGACCCCATTTATGTAGACCTTTTGTTTCCTATTGTTAAGATATGATCGAAACCAATTATTTTCTCGATTTACTATTCGGTAATAAGTTATTTTACAACTTGTTTAATAAAATTTGGTGATTTACAGTATCAAAGGCTTTGCTTAGGTCTAAAAATGTGGAAACTGCATAGTCTCCTATATCTTCAGTGGATAAATGGGACATATTTTGATTGAAAATTATTATTAAAAATTATTATCATATTTAATACCATTCTGAACATTCCGTAATGGTAAACATTAGAAACTTTTAATGATCTTAGTGGTAAACATGACAAACTTTTAATGATCTCATCTAAACGACGGGAGCTCATTGAGGGTATATATTCCTGTCGATGCGTTTTTGTTAATTTTATATGCTTTGAGCTTGCAAGGTGTTTTAACTGAGTGAGGAGTATTGCAGACCGAGTATTACAGTCCGTTCCTAGTCATCACTTGCACCTTTAAGAGAAGCAACTTGTAAGTAACTGTTTTTTTTTTTCCTTTTAATCTCAGAAGAAAAAGAAAACTTAAGGCAGGTGTGAATTTAAGAGTCAATGTCAGTAAGAATCGGAGATAAACCCAAAATCGCGGACACAGCTCAAAATTCGTTTTCGCTGATACTTTTTACATTGATAGAGTATTGTATCGTAGTTAATAAAAGAGGGTTAGTTTGGTCTAATTTTTGCGTTTATTAGGAGAATTAAATAAAATCGGTTGGGTCCGTTTTGAACCAAAATGACCTCTTTGATAAACCGAAATTTCACTATATTCGTGACTCTCTCAAGTTAGCGGGATAAAGCCCATAACTGATTTCCTACCTTGAAGAAATAGCTTGCCCCTTGGTAAATTAAATATTGTTTATATTGACAGATCATTTACTTTATAAGACCCGTGGAGAGTTTTTCGTTGAACGCACTTCCTTGCCTTTTCTGAATGGCTCTACAGTGACATAAAAGACGTGCCTAAAAATCCGGCCGGTACGCCACAATAAATCTTCAGAATAAGCTTTCTCTACAGCTTAAGACAGATGCTTTATGTCTTCTTTTCATTTCTTTGGGATCTTTTTACGTTTTTTGATACGACCTCCCTGAAGTTTGCTAAATGGCGGATTTTTTATGACCGCCATATTGATACTGTGAGAGAATACCGTACAAAAAGACGTATTACTTTTGGTTAAAATGAGTCTAAAATTATAAGTGCAAGTGAGATTTAGTTTGGTAATAAACAAACGTCACTGCCTCTATGTTATTTCTAAAGTTAACGGCAATTTGGCAATGGTTTTATACAGGACTATGATTCCATGCATGATATCGTGACATTGGTTTCCTACACGTCGCGCACCGACCTTTGACACCGTCATAAGACTTCATGTATTAAACGTCGAATAACGGGTGAGCGTATTCCCCATTGATATCTTCAGCTTTATATTCTGTTTCCTTTGGGTTTCACAATGTGGAGGAAAGGAAATCACGAAATCTTTAATTTCACTGCAAGAAGCCATTATGCAAATACAGAACACCTGCGTAAATAGTATATCCTTCTTCAAGATTGTCAACACGGGATTTTAAAAACAGAATTAAGAAATCAGAATATCAGATAAAGGTTCTGTCAAAAGATGCCTTCAAAACTGAGAAAAGTTAGATTTTGGACTGGCATAAAGTCGCTTAAAATGGGGATTGGGTTGAAACTGGCATCAACAAGATGCGTGAAAAATATTTACGTATATACACACATGTTTACATTTGCAGATGAGCCTCCGGATATTTGAATTTCTTTTGGCGCAATTTACAAGTCAACCAGTTTTCACGGCAAGAATTCTAACCTCATTTACCAATAATTTTACGAAACGGCAAATCATAGAAAGTTCGGTATTCTCCATCTGTTTTCCCACTTCTGAATACATCCCGCAAATTCCTAATTTTCCTTGTGAGAATTCAAAGAAAATCGGGAGTTCACTTTCCGTTTTCCTGCACTTTATTTACTGGGATGGCTCGGCTCACTCCTTGTTTCCTCCTCAAAAAGTCGTTGTGTTACATAAAGGACGGGCTGACCCACTAGCTGAGATCTCGTTTCGAGCAAATGGGATCTCGTCAGCCTGACTTCTCATAGAAACACAACAAAAATTTTAAAGGCATGAGCCGAGCCAGCACGAAAAGAGAGCAAGCGCGTCTGAAACTTTTGCCGTTGGATACCTAGACTCAAAGTTATTTTGTTGTTGTCGAAGGTTCCATTTGGAGCAATCAAATGTTACAAGCGCAAGGCTGACAAGAATGCCCCTTTAATCAAAGGATGCCTGACGAAGTAGAGGATATCCGGTTTGTAGTGCTGACCACAGAATTTTGTTTTATATCTATAATCAACACCTTTACGGTTGTCGCTTTTGCAAGAAGTCGCCGTCTACGCAAGCGCAGTACATACCTGGTAATAAACCAAACTGTGGCTGATTTGCTGGTTGGAGCTGTGGCGGGACCTGTGTACCAAAATGGTCTACCAGGACCGCAACATGGTCTCAGTTGGAGAAACTGTTGGAGGGCGATCATTGACAGCTTTTATATAGTTTCAGTAGGCAATCTAGCATTAATTTCTTTAGAGCGACTGCACGCCACACTTTATCCATTTAACCACTGCTTGGTCGGGAAACGTGTTTACTGTAAGATAATCTTTTGCAGTTGGTTTGGGTCCTTCATTTTAGCATCTGTATTTGTCATTCTTGAAATAAATGAACCGGTTGCCTGTCGAGGTGCATGGGTAAGCTATACTTTTGTTACCCTTACACTTCTTACAGCAGCATATTTTATCACTTTATCAAAGGTTTTAAGCAAGCCTTATGCCCAGCGGTTTAGCTCAGTTATTCTAGTGGAGAGGAAACTTTCCATAACGTTATTGATAGTCACCGCAGCCTCTATAGCTACTCTTCTTCCATGGGCAATAACAAGTTGTGTTTCTCTAAGTTTAGGTTACTTGAGGATTCAATTATTACCATTCATAAATGTTGCAACCCTTATACTTGCGATTTATTACCTAAACTCGATCTTGAATCCACTGATTTACGCCATTAGATTGCGACAGTTCAGGAGGGCTTTGAAAGGGCTTTTCTGCAAAAACACTTCATCTACAAGACGGCCCCTACCCATTGACCTTCTAGAAATGTAGTGCGCTGTAAACACCCTGACTAAAAAAGAGACCCAAGGGTTAGGGACCTCTTTGAAGCCATGTTTCGAAATGAATTTCCACGGAATTGTTACATGTAAATGGGTCTTAGCTTGCAAACCAGTCTACGTTGTCCCGTTCATTGATAGTTTCACTCCTTGCTGTTTTAGTTACAATATGTTTTCTTAGAATTTAGGGATTAATCAGATCATAACTGTAAAAAAAAAAAAAAAAAAAAATTATAATAATGATAAAATCTCAAATCTGATTGGACACTATGCGCCATCGCGGGCGCTCACTTGAGTGGAGTATTCTGTGTTCTAATTTGAGAAAAGCATGAAATGTCACAAAGTTTCGTTATAGTTATGATTAATTGCTAACAGAAAGCTTCATGTCGTCTAATTTGGTCTGTAATAACGCTGGTGATGGGACTCTCTCTCTGCAGTCGTCCGCTGATTTTGTTAATTGATCACTCGTACAATTACAGACTGAGTTGGACTCCACTCAGTTCTATTACCATTATTTATAGGAAATGTAAGATTCAAGTTCACAACTGAAATAAACGGTCCTAAATAATTCTAATGAATGCAACTAGCAAAAGCTACTAGTTTTGTGTAGATATAGTGAACGGTAGATGGCCATTGAAGGTAAACCTTAGTCCTCCTGGGCAAATTGAGGTTATTCACGATTTTGAAACAGCTCTCCAGCAAGGTAAAGAGAATAAGAGAGAAAGATACCAAACACTTTTACAAAGCTTTAATTCAAAAAACAACTTGTTTTAAGGATGCAAACTGAAGGGTCTATTTGCTGCCCGTGCGAGTATAGATTGATTGTGGTAAGGGCCCCAATTAAGACTATTAATTTGTCAATAAAGTCGAAGTTACACACCTGTCTAGCGAAATAAAAGCTGTATATAAAGAATTCCGGTTAACATTACAAAATAGCAATGGATCACTCGAGAATGTTGGACGTATTCTCCTGCTCTCCTTTCCTGACGGACACTCCTGTAAATGGACACAGTCAGGGGGATCGGCATTTCTGTTAACATATCAATATTGGCGATTATTATCAGGCCTTTCCTTTAAAATATCTTAACATTTCCAAGCAAAAAATTGATAATATACTTTATGGACGTACAGCTATGCAATCAATAAAAACATTAAGGACAAAGAAAAAAGTGACTGTCTCCTCACATTTTCACTAAATAACTAGGGGCCCATGCCTTAAATGACTTGAGATTTCACGGGAATGACAATTCCTGGGATATCTGCCAAAACTGCCATTCTTGCCACCTTGCACTCAGACCCGAAATTACCATCTTTCAACGCCCAATTCTATGACCTTCTGCTGGTACAGCTTCAAGAGTGAACGAAATTTGTTGCTGTACGTCGTTGACGCTTTTTATTTGTTTATTTATGTGTTTATTCATTTTTTTTCTTTTTACCTTCACTTGATGCAAAGGACGATGCCTTTGTACTACTCTTGGTAAAATATGCAAGATCTTAACTAAGAAAACTGACCTTTTAAATTTTGATAAGGGATCCTGTAAGTCCAAAGCAGAACTTCCTATGCACTTCCTAGTGGTAAACGAATGTTAAAAAATGGTCGTTTTTTCGCCATTAGTCTTACAGTATTAGGAAATGTATCGACATTCTTTGAGTGTTAATACCAAGGACAGATTTAGGGGCGGGCCCAGGGGGCTCTGGCCCCCGCTTTTGTGGTTTATTAAATATTTCAGCATTACATGTTCAATAAGGAATCCAGGCATTTGCTAGACTTAAGCGTCCAGAATGCACTGGATTGCATCTCAGAGTACTTCAATCACAAATATTTTCCTGGAGGAGCATGCGCCTGAAACTCCCTAGAAAAGTGCGCCTTTCTCAATCCTGATGGGCGCTACCACGCCCATATTGCCAGTGTATAATATATATCTAGGCCCCCTCTATCACAACATCCTCCGTCCGTCCCTGAATACAAAGTGATCAAAAGTACAAAATTGCTGCCCTTTTAGAAGAAAAACTGAAAATTATTGGCGAAATAGCCTTACAATAATTATTTGAAATTCAATTAGTTTCATCGAGTTTAACCAGAGGTCCATACAGAATGATGGATCCACGTTGCTTGGTAGACCACTCAATCTCCTGGTTGCTAAACTTAGGGCCAATCTCAGAGGTAGCAGCAATCGTCTGTGGTCCAACCTGATAGCTATCTGGGTCGATACACAGTTGAAGAACGGTTTTGATGTTCAACTTCTTTTTCGTCAGAGGGTCCTCAAAACTACAATATTACAAGAACAATGTTACTACATCAAGGGACGTGGTATATTTGATTTGCGTCATACTTGTCTCCAAATTGTCTTCTTATAGTGTAATAGCTTGAAATCAAGACCGGTTGCTACTCTAATTAGATGATCAAGATTTTATAACGATTCTACTTCCAAGGGTTAAGCAATCTTGGAGTTCTTCTCCTTGGGCTATCCGGTGCAAAATGGGTATAATCAAAAGGAATGTTTCCCGGTTAACTTGTGACAAACATAGGTTAGTATACTCCTTCTTCAAGGATTGGCGTAGCAGTGGCGCATTAAGGTTAATTGGCGTCACTGCTGTTATAATTGTAATTTGGTTACATTACATCTACTAAATATGGACCTTAAGATTTGACAACGGCGACGGCGACGAGAACGTCAAAAAAGCAACAGTTTTAGTAACCAAAACAACAATTTTGCACGCACTTCACGTTTTTTTGTACATTTCTTTGCCGTCACTGCACGACTACGACCTGAAAATGCCCATGCAACTTCACGTTGTACAGAGGAAGTACACAAGCGACACGAAACCCCCTTAACTGTACAGGGATCTAAATGCATGGCCGTTCAAAAATTTGAACGTTAAACTCGAGGTCATATTTTTAGCTGGTACGGTCTAAAATTTGACCAGCGCGGTGTGAAAACCATAAGGCCCTGTTCAAAAAAAAAATCTGTAAACAGGAAGCCATTTCTAGTGCGAAGGATTTTCGTTTTTTCACCTGCCAAAATTTTCTCAACTGTCGCCAAACTTCAAAGATGCCGTCGAGAACATCTGGAGGCCTTTTTAAAATCCTTCTTTCCTTGACATCTGATCCTTCGTCGGCTCATCTTATTTTGCGAACATGATCAATATAAAGTTCCTTTAAATGACGTTCCTAATTATACGAAAAATATCTCTCGATTCTAAATTTTCAATTTCTTTGTAAAGGCCAAACTCTATTTTTCGTGGTAGTGCGAACATGTACAGAGCCCAACCGTCTAAATTTGTGTACGGAAAAGGCGTGGGCTGTATAGATGCGCGGAGACTCTTCTCTGCAGTAAGGGGACCCAGTTTTGGATTGGCAAAAGTAACGGTCTGCGCACAAGCAGATAGAAAAACCACACACAAACGTTAAAATTTAACTTGGTGCGCCAATTTCATGTGAACAGAGCGAAAATAATGAGCGGTTCTGTGCCGAAGAAATGTTGCGGTAAATTGTTCAGCCAGTCAAAAATTCGTCCTGCTTCAGTGTGAACGTAGCCTAAGGAAGGTACATGAAGCGTTTCAAGTTACCTTTTGGGTTTCGCGTAGGAGTTGTGCCCTGAGTATCGAATACTCGGTGATACAAAGATCTGCTTTGTGTCAAACCCTGACGGTTTTCTGTTGTCGTTGAAATGTCCTTCTTCTTCGCTTAGTTTTCTTCCCCCAAGAGCTACATCACCTGCACAGTATAAGAAAATCGCAATCAAAAAACGGATCATTGTTAGCATCTAGAAATAAAACCCTTTATAAAAAAACTGCCTAATTAAAATTAACGAATCATAACGTATATAATCCACGGCAAGAACATAGCAATGTATGTTAAACTGGTGATCTCTGTAAATAGGCCATTATTTTTATAAACCCCCTCTCACCAACACCACCCGTTAACCAGTGGGTCTGTTCCTTACTGCTCAGAATGATCCCTGGTCAATAGACTTCATTGGAGTCCGAAGTAAGATAAGATAAATTGCCATAAGACTATGGACAAATAACTCGGAAAACTGTTTCTTGGGCAAAAAAATACCTGGTATGAGAAGGTCACCGCATTTCAAAATGTCGTTAACGCTATCTACTTTTATGCCATGAAATGCGACGTGCCACTTGTTAAATACATCCAAGGCAAAAGCTCGAGGTTGGACTCTAGCACAGAATAGAAAACATATTAGTTGTTTTAATACAAGTTAGTGCAGATAAAATGGTACATTTACTGAGAAATATCGATCAGTTGGAAAAAGAAAGAAAAGAAAGAACTAACAGTGGTATAAAGAAACCTCCAGGTTGGGTACAAAGGTGCTCATTCACTAAAGCAGGCAAAGTAACGGCATTAACAAAATGTGTAAAATAGCTCACACACAGGGAGGTTAGGTAGTGTATCCACGACAAAAATTTAATTACAAGGGTAATTAGTGCTTAGCTTTTTTTTATAGCAAGTGTTTGAAGCAGACCGATCGGGATGACGACATTTTTAGAGAACTGCGTTCCCAGAGCTTTCACCTCTTAGAAAATGGGAGGAAGAAACTCTCGAAACAAGGTTGAGACTAAGGTCATAGGAGAGTTTGCCTCCGCACGTCAAGACTAGCAGTTATAAATCTTGCAATGGGACCGCTGGCTATTGCTATCCCTCTTGAAATTTGTACAATTTACTTTTATTTTTTTTTCCGCTTAGAACGTACATAAAAGACGAATTATATGTAAATCATTTTCAACTTTATATCGTTAAAACTCACTTAAGCCCAAACCGACACCATCCTATGGGAATTCCATAGTCCTTTGAAGGCTCTCCTCGAGTGTAAGAGAGCATGTCACCCCGAGCTACGTGGCATTCCGTACAAAAGCATCTGTCGTATTCTGGGGCGAAAAAAACATCTAGGAAAAGGGACAATCCGTATTGCATAAAAAAATCATGAGATTTATCCTTCATTTAAATTGCATTACAATCACGATAATTTTGTTTCGGTCCCAGTTTATTCACTAAATTTAAATTCCACTTCTTTATAGAAGAAATTAAAAACAAAGCCAATGACTTACTTGATGAATTCATGCAACTAGTTCCTTGATCTCGGAAGCAGAAGTTATTTACCTGATAGTTTAAGTGACGACTTAAATCTCCGGCATTTTTCCTGGTAGTCACAGTGAGTTCGTGGTTGCAAGTGCGGATCGACTGGAAACAAAAGTCACTATTTTGGCATAGAGTATTAAAGCACAAGCTTGTAAATGACCAAGTTCTAGTAGAGACACTACATTAAGATTAGTTTTCCGGAACCTAAAAGGGGAAAAAGGACAGTCGCCACGTAGGTGTCATGATATTTGCGGAATATAAACTGAAGCGATATTTTTGTTACTTTGACACCCGCCATTTTCACTAAGTGAAAAGTACTTTAATATTTCAAATCGAGCAACCTGATCTAAAAAAAAAATGTTTACACAAAATTCAAATGAAATATATGCAGCAGGCCAGTGGAAAATTTAGAAATGAAACTTATTCAGAAATTCAACACTGTGTGTTATGGTCCATAGTATAATGCGGAAATTATTTCTTCAAGAATCTTGGGCATAGGCCGAATGATGATGATGATGATGATGATGATGATGATGATGATGATGATGATGATGATGATGATGATGATGATGATGATGATCAAAAATCAGATTAACCATCACTTAGCTAACCGTTATGTTTGGGTTACCTTGTTTGTTAGCAGTTTCTCTGAGCTCCAAAAGAACTCTTTTGGCAGCCTCCTGGACATCTTGGTTCTCACTTTTGCTTCTGCGCGGTAGCTCTTCCATTGCGCTCGCGCTTTCTTTTATTTTGGCTTTCCCTTTGGAATTCTTTGCAATGATCCATAATGCGTTTGCAGCACATTCCTTTTCAATGATTTCGCCTTTACCAATAAGTGAAACTAGCAGTGCAACGACGTCTCGGTCCAGCATAGTCTCCAGGTTCCTTTTATTGAAAAGCAAATTACCCAGGCCAACAGCAATTTCCTGAGCTGACCAACTCGAACCTTCTGATCTACCGCGCAGGTCTGGCTGATCTAAGGCATTGCGCAACATACCAAGAATATAGCTTAATACCTGAAATAACAAGCAGAGGCGTTTCTTATTACATTACATTTAATTGTAAGCATCTTCGCCAGCAGTTTCAAAATAACAAGCAAGAACGTAGGCGACCGTTTCTAATGAATGCTACTGATTTCTTTTAATATTCTCTGTTATTGCTGAAATCAGAAAAAAAGAATAACCATTTCAGGGTGCAAAGAAAGTCATTTTTACAGCTTACCATTCGGGCAAGCTGAAGCTAATATTTACTAGCCCAAACATCATTTCAACTAGCCCCGAACACGTTTGATGGGCAGATTGATTTCACAGTTCTTCAGTCTGTAATATGAATTCCTCAAAAAAACTTCACTTGCCCGACGGGCAAGTTATTATAACAGAATTCATTAGCCCGATAGAAAAATCCACTAGCCCCGGGCTATCGGACACTACTTTCTTTGCACGCTGCATTTACAAATTTAATATCATTTTTACATTACACTGCAATATTTCGTGTTCTACTGTTAGTGGAAATAAAAGGACATACCCTACTTTCGGCTTCTAATAGCTTCTTCTGTTCAAAAGAAGCTATATATGAAAGCGTCAATGTGGCCACTACAACGACTCCCATATCATCTGCCTTAAGGAATGGTGTAATTCTCTCTAGTGCTCTCAGTTCTTTTCTGAATGGCTCTGAAGTGACATAAAAGACGTGCCTAAAAATCCGGTCGGTACGCCAAAATAAATCCTCAGAATAAGTTTTCTCTACAGCTTAAGATAGATGCTTTATATCTTCTTTTCAATTCTTTGGGATCTTTTTAAGTTTTTTGATACGACCTCCCCGAAGTTTGCTAATTGGCGGATTTTTAGATGACCGCCATATTTATACTGTGAGAAAGTACCGTACAAAGAGACGTATTACTTTTGGTTAAAATGAGTCTAAAATTATAAGTGCAAGTGAGATTTAGTTTGGTAATAAACAAAAGTCACTGCCTCTATGTTTTTTTTTTTTTTTTTTTTTTTTTTTTAAGTTAGAGGCAATTTGGCAATGGTTTTATACAGGACTATGATTCCATGCATGATACCGTGACATTGGTTTCCTACATGTCGCGCACCAACCTTTGACACCGTCATAAGACTTCATGTATTAAACGTCGAATAACGGGTGAGCGTATTCCCCATTGATATCTTCAGCTTTATATTCCGTTTCCTTTGGGTTTCACAATGTGGAGGAAAGGAAATCACGAAATCTTTAATTTCACTGCAAGAAGCCATTATGCAAATACAGAACACCTGCGTAAATAGTATATCCTTCTTCAAGATTGTCAACACGGGATTTTAAAAACAGAATTAAGAAATCAGAATATCAGATAAAGGTTCTGCCAAAAGATGCCTTTAAAACTAAGAAAAGTTAGATTTTGGACTGGCATAAAGTCGCTTAAAACGGGGATTGGGTAGAAACTGGCATCAACAAGATGCATGAAAAATATTTACGTATATACACACATGTTTACATATGCAGATGAGCCTCCGGATATTTGAATTTCTTTTGGCGCAATTTACAAGTCAACCAGTTTTCACGGCAGGAAATTTAACTTTAACCTCATTTACCAATAATTTTACGAAACGGCAAATCATAGAAAGTTCGGTATTCTCCATCTGTTTTCCCACTTCTGAATACATCCCGCAAATTCCTAATTTTCGTTGTGAGAATTCAAGGAAAATCGGGAGTTTACTTTCCGTTTTCCTGCGCTTTACTGGGATGGTCGGATCACTCCTTGTTTCCTCGTCAAATAGTCGTTGTGTTGCATAAAGGACGGGCTGACCCACTAGCTGAGATCTTGTTTCGAGCCAATGGGATCTCGTCAGTCTGACTTCTCATACAAACACAACAAAAATTTTAAAGGCATGAGCCGAGCCAGCACGATAAAGAGAGCAAGCGGGTCAGAAACTTTTGCCGTTGGATACCTAGACTCAAAGTTATTTTGTTGTTGTCGAAGGTTCCAGTTGGAAACAATCAAATGTTACAAGCGCAAGGTTGACAAGAATGCCCCTTTAATCAAAGGATGCTTGTCGAAGTAGAGGATATCCGGTTTGCAGTGCTTACCACAGAATTTTGTTTTATATCTATAATCAACACCTTTACGGTTGTCGCTTTTGCAAGAAGTCGCCGTCTACGCAAGCGCAGTACATACCTGGTAATAAACCAAACTGTGGCTGATTTGCTGGTTGGAGCTGTGGCGGGACCTGTGTACCAAAATGGTCTACCAGGACCGCAACATGGTCTCAGTTGGAGAAACTGTTGGAGGGCGATCATTGACAGCTTTTATATAGTTTCAGTAGGCAATCTAGCATTAATTTCTTTAGAGCGACTGCACGCCACACTTTATCCATTTAACCACTGCTTGGTCGGGAAACGTGTTTACTGTAAGATTATCTTTTGCAGTTGGTTTGGGTCCTTCATTCTAGCATCTGCATTTGTCATTCTTGAAATAAATCAACCGGTTGCATCTCAAGGTGCATGGCTAAGCTATACTTTCGTTACCCTTGCACTTCTTACAGCAGCATATTTTATCATTTTATCAAAGGTTTTAAGCAAGCCTTATGCCCAGCGGTTTAGCTCAGTTATTCTAGTGGAGAGAAAACTTTCCATAACTTTATTGATAGTCACCGCAGCCTCTATAACTACTCTTCTTCCATGGACAATAACAAGTTGTATTTCTCTACGTTTAGGTTACTTCAGGATTCAATTAGCAGACACAAATGTTACAACCCTTATACTTGCAATTTATTACCTAAACTTGATCTTGAATCCACTGGTTTATGCCATTAGACTGCGACAGTTCAGGAGGGCTTTGAAAGGGCTTTTCTGCAAAAATACTTCATCTACAGGACGGGCCCTACCCATTGACCTTCTAGAAATGTAGTGGGCGGTAAACACCACTAAAAAAGAGACCCAAGGGTTAGGGGCCTCTTTGAAGCCATGCTTTGAAATGAAAGCCTAGGGAATTGTTAAATGGGTCTTAGCTTGCAAACCAGTCTACGTTGTCCCGTTTATTGATAGTTTTACTTCTTGCTTTTTTAGTTACAATATGTTTTCTTAGAATTTAGAGATTAATCATAACTGTAAAAATATATATATATATATATATATATATATATATATATATATATATATATATTATAATAATAATAAAATCTCAAATCTGACTGGACACTATGCGCCATCGCGGGTGCTCACTTGAGTGGAGTATCCTGTGTTCTAATTTAAGAAAAACTTGAAATGTCACAAAGTTTCGTTATAGTTATGATTAATTAGTAACAGAAAGCTTCGTGTCGTCTAATTTGGTCTGTAATAACGCTGGTGATTAAACAAATCGAACTCTCTCGATCACTCGTACGATTACAGACTGAATTGGACTCCACTCAGTCCTGTTACAGTTATTTATAGGAAATGTAACGTTCAAGTTGACAACTGAAATAAACGGTCCTAAATAATTCTAATGAACGGACTGGCAAAAGCTACTAATTTTGTGTAGATATAGTGAACGGTGGATGGCCATTGGAGGTAAAGCTTAGTCCTTTGGTGCAAATTGAGGTTATTCATTTGCCTTGAAAGTGATTCTAAATCTGTACTGTATCTCGGTATCACGATCTTGAAACAGCTCTTCAGCAAGGTAGAGAGAATAAGAGAGAAAGATACCAAACACTTTTATAAAGCTTTAATTTAAAAAACAACTTGTTACAAGGATGCAAACTTAAGGGTCTATTTGCTGCCCGTGCGAGTATAGATTGATTGTCGTAAGGGCGCCAATTAAAACTATTAATTTGTCAATAAAGTTAAAGTTACACACCTATCTAGCGAAATAAAAGCTGTATATGAAGAATTCCTGTAAAAATTACAAAATAGCAATAGATCACTTGAGAATGTTGGACGTTTTCTCCTGCTCTCCTTTCCTGACGGACACTCCTGTAAATGGACACAGTCAGGGGGATCGGCATTTTTGTTAACATATCCATATTGGCGATTATTATCAGACCTTTCCTTTAAAATATCTTAACATTGCCAAGGAAAGAAATGATAACATTTAATACTTTATGGACTTACAGCTATGCAATCAATAGAAACATAAAGGACAAAGAAAAAAGTGACTACCTCCTCACATTTTCAATAAAAAACTAGGGGCCCATTCCTTAAATAACTTGAGATTTCACGGGAATGACAAGTTCTGAGATGTCTGCCAAAACCGCCCTTCTTGCCACCTTGCACTTAGACCCGAAATTACCATCTTTCAACGCCCACTTCTATGACAATCTGCTGGTACAGCTTCAAGAGTGAATGAAATTTCTTGCCAGTGTACGTCGTTGACGCTTTTTATTTGTTTGTTTATTTGTTTATTCATTTCTTTTACCCTCACTTGATGCAAAGCACAATGCCTTTGGACTGACTACTCTTGGTAAAATATGCAAGATCTTAACTAAGAAAACTGACCTTTGAATTTTAATAAGGGATCCTGTAAGTCCAAAGCAGAACTTCCTATGCAAATCGATAGTGCTAAACCAATATAAAAAAAATGGTCGTTTTTTCGCCATTAATCTTACACTATTATAGGGAATGTATCGACATTCTTTGAGTGTAAATACCAAGGACAGATTTAGGGGTGGGCCAAGGGGGCCCCGGCCCTCGCTTTTGTGGTTTATTAAATATTTCAGCATTACATGTTCAATAAGGATTCCAGGCATTTGCTAAATTTAAGCGTCCAGAATGCACTGGATTGCATCTTAGAGAACTTCAATCACAAATATTTTCCCGGAGGAGCATGCGCCCGAGACTCCCTAGACAAGTGCGCCGTTCGCAGTCCTGATGGGCGCTATCACGCCCATATTGCCACAGTATAATATATCTCTAGGCGCCCTCTATCACAAAATTCTCCGTCCGTCCCTGAATACAAAGTGATCAACAGTACAGAGTTGCTGCCCTTTTAGAAGAAAAACTGAAAATTATTGGCGAAATAGCCTTACAATTATTTGAAATTCAATTAGTTTCATCGAGTTTAACCAGAAGTCCATACAGAATGATGGATCCACGTTGCTTGGTAGACCACTCAATCTCCTGGTTGCTAAACTTAGGGTCAATCTCAGAGGTAGCACCAATCGTCTGTGGTCCAACCTGATAGCTATCAGGGTTGATACACAGTTGAAGAACGACTTTGGTGTTCAACTTCTTTCTCGTCAGAGGGTCCTCAAAACTGCAGAATTACAAGAACAATACAAAAAGCATGTTACTACATCAAGGGACGTGGTATATTTGATTTGAGTCATACTCATCTCCAAATTGTTCTTATAGTGTATTAGTTTGAAATTAAGACCGGTTGCTACTTTAATTAATGATCAAGATTTAACGATTCTACTTCCAAGGGTTAAGAAATGTTGGGGGTCTTCTTCTTGGGATATCCTTTGCAAAACGGGTATTATAGAAAGGAATGTTTCCCAGTTAAATTGTGACAAACCTAAGCTACTATACTCCTACTTCAAGGATTGGCGTAGCAGTGGCGCATTAAGGTTCAGATTTAGCAATGGTTTTAGTAACCAAAACAACAATTTTGTACGTGCATCACGCTTTCTTGTACATTTCTCTGCCGTCACTGCACGACTACGGCGTGAATGCCCAACTTCACGTTGTTCAAAGGAAGTAAACAAGCGACGACGAAAGTTCTCTCTCTCTTTCCGAACTTGGATATGGTTCTTTGGAATTCAACTTTAGTAGGGTTTACCTACATTTGACAATCAAAAGTCAGTGACTTGGGGTGATCGAAATGAAGATTGAAAGAACTCGAATTTACTTTTCCAGCGACGCTTTCGCTTTCGTCGCCTTCCTCTGGTATTGCCTAATAAAAGCAAGAGCACATTACTTAGGAAAATTCAATCCCTTTACCGTATATAACACAGACTTAAAACCTTGGCCACGTTCACGGCACTGGAAGAATTTTTAACAGGTTGAAAATTTGAAGTTTTAAGGAGTTTCGTTCACACAAAACCACCTTCACTGTACAGAGATTTAGATGCATGGCCGTTCAAAAATTTGAACGTTAAACTCGAGGTCAAATTTTATATGGTACGGTCCAAAATTTGACAGGCGAGGAGTGACCACCAGAAGGCCCTGGGCCGCACTACGCAAAATTTTGTTTCTTATGCCAAAACAAAAACTGTCAAAAGGAAGCAATTTCTAGTGCAACGAGTTCCTTTGTCAGCTCATCTTATTTTGCGAACATCATCAATTAAAGTTCCTTTAAATGACGTTTCTAATTATATGAAAAATATCGCTTGACCTAAAATTTTTAAATTTTTTTTGGAGCGAAAATAATGAGCGGTTCCGTGTGAAAGAGGTGTGGCGGTAAATTCTTCAGCCAGTCAAAAATTCGTCTAGTTGCCTTGTGAACGTAGGCTAAGGAAGGTACATGAAGCGTTTCAAGTTACCTTTTGGGTTTCGCGTAGCAGTTGTGTCCTGAGTATCGAACACTCGGTGATACAAAGATCTGCTTTGTGTCAAACCCTGAGGGTTTTCTGTTGTCGTTGAAATGTCCCTCCTCCTCGCTTAGTTTTCTTCCCCCAAGAGCTACATCACCTGCACAGTACAAGAAAAAACGCAATCAAAAGACGGATCATTATTAGCAGCTGTGAATAGAGAGGAGAAGTGTGACGTCACGTTACCATGGTAGCACTATTTTTGGATGACAACAAAAACTAACGACGACGCCGACGGCAAGGAGAATGGCAAAAAGTAATATGTTTATATTAACAAACAACAACTTTGCATTTTTACATTTCTTTGCCGTCGTTGCACCTGACTACGACATGAAACTTCTAATTTCAATTTATAGAGTAGGTGAATACAACACAAAAATTGTCGCTTTCTTTTTCTAAACTTAGATAGCGATCGAAACGGTCCGAAAGAAGGTTCCGCAAAGATGTTCCAAATTAAATGAAGTTGAATAAGATCGGTGAAGTTTGAAGTACTGTGAATAGACTGAGTGCGAAAAGAGTGACTTTATCGGTTTGTTGTCATCCAGACATTTTGCTACCATGGCAACGTGACTTAACAACTTCTCTTCTCAATAGAACCCTATATAAAAAAACTGCCTAGAATTAAAGAACATCGTATATAATCCATGGCAAGAATATAGCACTGTATATTAAACTCGTGATCTCTTTAAATAGGCTATTACCTTTTATAAACCCCCTTCCACCACCAACACCACCCGTTAATCAATGGGTCGGTTCCTTACTGTTCAGAATGATTCCCGGTCAATAGACAATATCGGAGTCCGAAATAGGATAATATAAATTGCCACTAGATTATGGACAAATATGACCCGGAAAACTTTTTCTTGGGCAAAAAATAAAAAAAAAAATACCTGGTATGAGAAGGTCGCCGCATTCCAAAATGGCGTTAACGCTATCTACTTTTGTGCCATGAAATGCGACGTGCCATTTGTTAAATACATCCAAGGCAAGAGCTCGATGGTGGACCCTAACACAGAATATAAAACAAATTAGTTGTTTTAATACAAGTTAGTACAAATAAAATGGTATATTTAATCAGAATTATCGATCAGGTTGGGTATAAAGGTACTCATTCACTATGGCAGGCAAAGTAACAGCATTAACAAAATGTTAAAATAGCAATATTTCATTACAACGGTTATTATGGTGCTTAGCTTTTTTTGTAGCAAATGTTACAAGTAGACCGATCGGCATGTCAATATTTTTAGACAACTGCGTTCCCAGAGTTTTTACCTCTTAGAATATGGGAGAAAGAAACTCTGGAAACAACAAAGTCATAGGCAAGTTTGGCTCCGCACGTCAAGACAGGCAGTTACGTTATAAAGCTTGCAATGGGACCGCTGGCTATTGCTATCCCTCCTGGAATTTGTACCATTTACATTATATTTTTTTTTCCGCTTGGAAAGTATATAAAAGACGAATTAAAAGTAAATCATTTTCAATTTTATATCGTTAAAACTCACTTAAGCCCAAACCGACACCATCCTATGGGAATCCCATAGTCCTTTGCAGGCTCTCCTCGAGTGTAATAGAGCTTGTCACCCCGAGCTGCGTGGCATTCCGTACAAAAGCATCTGTCGTATTTAGGGTCGAAGAAAACATCTAGGAAAAGGGACAATCCGTATTGCATTAAAAAAAAAATTATGAGATTTATCCGTCATCTAAATTGCATTACAACCACGATAATTTTGTTTCGGTCCCAGTTCATTCACTAAATTTAAATTCCACTTCTTTATAGAAAAAAATTAAAAACAAAGCAAAAAACAATGACTTACTCGACGAATTAATGCAACTAGTTCCTTGATCTCAGGGGCAGAAGATATTTACCTGATAGTTTAAGTGACGACTTAAATCTCCGGCATTTTTCCTGGTAGTCACAGTGAGTACGTCGTTGCAAGTGCGGATCAACTGGAAACAAAAGTCACTATTTTGGCATAGAGTATTAAAGCACAAGTTGACACGACACTACATTAAAATTAGTTTTCCGGAACCTAAGAGGGGAAAAAGGACATTCGCCATGTAGGTGTCATGATATTTTCGGAATATAAACTGAAGCGGCATTTTTGTTACTTTGACACCCGCCATTTTCAATAAGTGAAAAGTACTTTAATATTTCAAATCGAGCAACCTGATCTAAAACAAAATGTTTGCACAAAATTAAAATGAAATAAATGCAGCAATAATGTAATTGAGAGAGAGATGAGCACATAAAAATTTTGCAATTAATTTTAAATATATACGTTTTCCTCAAATTAGCGTTAGATAATTCAACTGTACCACGGAAGGCAAGTGGAAAATTTAGAAATGAAACTTATTCAGAAATTCAACACTGTGTGTTATGGACCATAGTGCAATGCGGAAATTATTTGTTCAAGAATCTCGGCCATAGGCTGAATGATGATGATGATGATGATGATGATGATGATGATAATGATCAAAAATCAGATCAACCATCACTTAGCTTAACTGTTATGTTTGGGTTACCTTGTCTGTATGCAGTTTCTCTGAGCTCCAAAAGAACTCTTTTGGCAGCCTCCTGGACAGCTTGGTTCGCACTTTTGCTTGAGCGCGATAGCTCTTCCATTGCGCTCGCGCTTTCTTTTATTTTGGCTTTCCCTTTGGAATTCTTTGCAATGATCCACAATGAGTTTGCAGCACATTCCTTTTCAATGATTCCGCCTTTACCAATGAGCGAAACTAGCAGTGCAACGACGTCTCGGTCCAGCATATTTTCCAGGTTCTTTTCGTTGAAAAGCAAATTACCCAGGCCAACAGCAATTTCCTGAGCTGACCAAGTCGAACCTTCTGATCTACCGCGCAGGTCTGGCTGATCTAAGGCATTGCGCAACATACCAAGGATATAGCTTAATACCTGAAATAACAAACAGAGACGTTTGTTATTGCCAGCAATTTCAACATGACAAGCAAGAACGTAGGCGACTGTTTCTAATAAATACTACTGATTTCTTTCAATATTCTCTGTTATAGCTGTGATATGGACCAGAAATCAGAAAAACAAAGGTATATTAACCATTTATCAAATTTTACACCATTTTTACATTACACTGCAATATTTCGTGTTCTACCGTTAGTAGAAAAAAAAGGACATACCCTACTTTCGGCTTCTAATAGCTTCTTCTGTTCATCAGAAGCTATATATGAAAGCGTCAATGTGGCCACTACAACGACTCCCATATCATCTGCCTTGAGGAATGGTGCAATTCTCTCTAGTGCTCTCAGTTCACAGAGAATCTGGCGATTTTCTGAAGCCTTGGCACAGTTGTGTAGAATGTTGATGGCGGAACGAATGAGGTCTTTTCGTTTCTGTTCGATGAAAAGCGAGAAATTGATCAATTTATTTCTATATTTGTTTTAAAGAAAAAAATCGAATTTGCTTATCCTTCCCTTTTCACTTATTTCCTACCACTTAACTACCTGCAAACATTTTTTATATATCATAATAGAACTTGAAGTTAGACGCGATGACCTAAGAGAGCGGCGAAAATCAAGCCTATCCTAAAGTGTGACGTCATAAAAACTAAATTTGTGAAATTATGGGATTTGTAGGGATATTCTGAAGAAACAACATCAAAAAAGCGTACTTGCAAAAACTTGCACTTTGGAGCATTGAGATATTAGCACTGTTATGTTCTGATGACTCCACACAAATCCTTCTAAATTTTACTCTGTTCATAACATTATGAGCAAAGGCCCGAACTTGAATTTGCCCTTTGTCACAAAAAAAACCTTGTCAACGAAAAGCTTAATCTTCTTCTTTGGAAACATGATAAATTCTGGACTCGCCTCATTTTTAAAACTCCTGGCACCATAAGTGTCCAAGTCATTTAATACAATCTTAAACAAGCCACTTCGACCAAGTCCTCTAGCCATTCTCAAACTGGCATCTGAGTAGTTCCAGAATACGCTACGAACCACCAACATCCCAAGCCAGCCATTCTTGGTCTCCATACCCATATCCATTAAGCGACACAGAAGTTTCGTCAGATGCAATGGAGCATCAATTTCTGCCAAATGATCACCGTACTTTTGCCTGAGTTCCCGATCATCTGTTTCTTCATAAGGTTGTAAAATGTCCTTCGCCACTTTTCCCACTACAGCCAGAATATCTTCGTATGACCCTTCTTTTAAGATGTTTATGGTGTTGTTCATTCGAATCATAACTGAAACAGCATCTACTTGGTCTTGGTTGCTTGTTTGTGTTTCTGCTGTACCACCTGAAAGGTAAAGAGCAGTGCTAAAGGTACAGAAAAACGGGCAACAAAAAACGTGCAACTTGTTTTGCAACATTGCTGCAAACGAATTGAATAGCGAAGTGCGCGTTTTACCACTCACGTTCAAACCTGTTAACACCCTGATTTTTTGCAAGACGGGTTTGATGTGGGTGGTTAAACGCGCACTTCGCTATTCAATTCGTTTGCAGCAATGTTGCGTTTAACCACCCACATCAAACCCGTCTTGCAAAAAATCAGGGTGTTAACAGGTTTGAACGTGAGTGGTAAAACGCGCAACATCGCTTTTCAACTCGTTTTGTAGCAATGTTGCGAGACAAGTTGCACGTTTTTTGTTGCCCGTTTTTCCGTCCCTTAAGGCAAGCAAGAGTGAAATTTCAAAACCTATGTTATGTTATGTTGTGTTGTGTTGTTGTGTTGTGTTGTGTTGTGTTGTGTTGTTGTGTTGTGTTGTGTTGTGTTGTGTTGTGTTGTGTTGTGTTGTGTTGTGTTGTGTTGTGTTGTGTTGTGTTATGTTATGTTATGTTATGTTATGTTACGCTATGTCATGTTATTTATTCATTCATTCCTTTCTTTCTAAATTTTTCTTAATGAAATATGGTTCACAACCTCGTCCCCAGAGCCCTCTCGTATCCGTCCCTGGGCACCAGGTTGTGTGATTCATTGCTTCAAGAAAAGCTCCGAAATGTAATCAACGAGATTAATGAGATTATCAAATTGCAACGTTTTGTTTTGTTTTGAGCATGTCTTAGAAAAGATCTTCACTTATTGTAAGTGAGTCTGGTGAAGCAGAGTAAGTATGTCAAGTTAAAACGTTTTCTTACTATTTTATGATCACAAACCACCAAGTTTTATAATAAAACGAAGTTGAATGAGATGCATAAGCATGGGCGATCAAGGAACTGAATTTCTGTACCTTGGGGATCCAACTTGACTACACTGTTAATTGAATCCGACAATTTATCCCTCGACACCTTTACACATTAGTTTTTACAACGTAGACGTTTGCTTTCATCCGCAGTACGCTGATACTCTACTCCTACTACTTAAAATTCGTTGATGGTATTCTAGCACCATAAGCGAATTTTAACAAAATCTGGACATCAAGCTCAATAGTTCATAGGCAAAATAAAACTCAAGTGTTATTAATAAGTTACGTTATGAAGGTTGCAGGAAGCGACTGTTCGGGGGGGTGGGGGGAGGGGGTAATTATTTCAGTTTTTATATCAATGTTAATTAAGCACTTTCAGGAGTAATACTCATACCGGGATCCCCACAGACCCTTTCTCTAACCTAGATCCACCGTTGGTTATTAACAGTGACAGCGTATTTGCATACCAGTTATAGTTACTTCCTCTGTCTGGCCAAACACATCTACTACTCCGTAAAGTACAGAAGGGATAGTTTTTATGCGCTTTCCAACATCCACTCCGTTAATGAAAAAATGTAAGGTGTCGTCCGACTTTCTCATAACCCCCACGCGGTCACCTACCTGTTAATGAAAACAAACTTTCAAAATCAACACAAGGAAAGAGCTGCATCATTACATCCAATTTACATCAAAAAGGACAACACTGACTCATGTAAGGGAATCTGGATTCCGGGAATCCGGGAAATTTTTGCTTCTGAAATCCGGAATCCTTGACTTTGGAATCCGGGATGCAGCATGCAGCTCAAGGAATCCAGATTCCAGAATTTAAGTTCAACTGACATAGACTGAAATCCAGTACCTGGACTGATCCGGAATCCACAGCGTGGTATCCAGAATCCAAGACTATCTTGGACGGCCTTACAGGGGGTAGGTGGGGGGGGGGGGGGGACAGGTGAGTCATAGCATCTTGGCCTTTATTCCCTCAGAAAATAGTGGAATGTGGGTTTAGTTGGCAAAATAGCGATGCAGAGCTAAAAAAAAAAGGGGGAGTACCGAGAAATGAAGGTTTATATGAACCCAAATTCAGGAAAGCACAGGCTAATTGAAGTGAAATGAAACAGAGGTTTGACTGTCTCTAACGAGGTGTGATTTGTTCCTAACATAAGAGACCTCCTCGACTCTCTTTCGATTTTTAATCACTAAACCCTTCACGCCCAAGATGATAACAAATTCATCAGAGGAAGCCACAGATTAAATATAGTGTGAAAGCACAAGTCTATGATTTATAAGACTATTGCAGCACAAATTTAGTTTTTAGAAGAGTACATGTGACAACATTAGAAGTTTTACCTGGTTCTGTCTTCTTACAGCCTTAAAATATATTACTTTAACTACTCACCTGACCCACCAGAATACATTGAATATTAATCGTTTGCCAGTGTTTTCTGGCCAGATGATATAAAAAGAGCTACCCTTAAAAGGACTTACCGACAAATTGTCCAAGTTCTTAGATACCGTGGTCATTTCTTTGCCATTATTGACGATTTTATCAGAAGTGAGTGCAAAAGTCGTTCCTTGTGAGCAGGAAGTTATTGTTGAAGGGAACTGCAACTGATCAGCAGGAACAGTTGTGGCACCAATGTCCAGGGATCCAAACCACTTGGGCACTTTACTGTCTAAACGAACCTCAAACAATTCATCATCCTGCAGAGGTTGGCTTGTCACTACAACTCCTTGATTGAAACACTGAAGAGCACTGTTTATCAAAACAAACAGCATTTTAAAATAGCTTTAGCCATGCACAAGCAAAAAAGACGCATTAAGAAGGGGAGAAATATTCTCACATAGTCGACAGTTAAGAGGATCCCAAATAGGGTTCTCCAATCCCGTTATCCCGACCCGAAATTTCGTGCAATCCCGTCATCCCGAGAGTTCCTTTTGGCGTCCCACCTCCCGTGCTTACTTTCAATTCCGAATCTCGCCCCGATAAAATAATAATCATAATCATAATCATAATCATAATCATAATCATAATCATAATCATAATCATAATCATAATAATTAATAATTTCTTATTTATTAGGCTCAAAATAGCATTCAAATATATGATCTAATGCGCATTTAAAATCCCGAGTCCCGAGTCTCAAATTATTAAAGGTAAATCGTATCCCGAAAAACCTAGTATTGGGGATCCTCAGTTAAGACCCTCAGAAACATCTGCAGTCACTTTTGGACAAATTCATTGCATTCATATCAAACTTTTAAGGCGGAAAAACTTTGTTTTTTTTTTTTTCAATACTTAAATAAGCGGGAAAAAGTTTTCGACTTGGGTCAGTAGGTTATTGTCCTTATAGCGCCATTAAAATAAAACTGATAGATGAGAATCCTTTCGAAAATTACTGATACTAAAACCTACATGGGTTAAATTGATAAACCAATGGCCTAATCAAAGAAGCAAAAGCATCATGATCAGTGAAAACAGTTTTGCAGTTGACGTTTCATCAAGAGGTTCATTTCTTACTCGATTCTTTTTGCCTTCTTTCCGGCACACATCACAGCAATATTGGCCCCACAGGTGTGGCTAAACTTGTATGACTCCGAGGATTTCACAGGGTCAGCAGAGTTTGTTGCGACCTGGCCAGGGGATGAGGTGCTTGGAGACTTGGGAGGTGATGTGGAACTGGGTGATTTTGGCGGAGGTCTCACTGTGGTGGAATAAGCTGATGAAGTCGACTTCTTTTTAGAGGCTTCCAGCTTAGCTAGCAAATTGTCTTTGAAAACATAAAAAATGAAAAGTAGTGATGATGATCGACGATAATGATAACTTTTACTTGTAACTTTTATCGTAGTCTTAAACAGTTTTAACCTAGTGCACGTTTTCTTTTTATATATACATTTTTTTTTTTATTCTTATTTATTAGAATTTTATTTTTTTTGCCAGCAGGACCCCGTTGATAACAGTACTTGGTAGGTATTTAAGGACTGACTTAAAGATTGCGAAACGATCAGTGAGACGAGTAGCCTCGACAACACAAAAGCTGTGCTCGTCAAGAACCGTAGAGGAATTTTTTAAATTAATCAAGATAGTGTAAAGCTTGAGATAAAGTCTAGATGACCAATAATAGAGTTCTAAAGTGATGACGTCATGAAAATTAAATTTCTGAAATTTTGGGATTTGTCAGGATATTCAAGAACAACAACGTCCAAGAGGGCCCCCTTAACAAAAATAAACATTTCGGGGCAACTGTCTCTGAGATATTAGCCCAGTTATGTTCTGATAACTCCACATAAATCCTTCTAAATTTGACTTGGGTCGAGCTATTGCCCGGGGGGGGGGGGGTTACTGCCATAAACGGGCTATATAGGTATGTGCCGCTGTGAAGGGTATGGTTTTCAAGCAGTTTACTCTAGGATAGGGTATATAGAAGGTTAAGGGTTCCAGGCTCCCAGCGGCACATCCCCACCCAGAAATTCCTACAGTGCCCCCCCCCCGGAGCTATTGTCTACACTATACCGAATAGCGCTTGCACCGGTACAAAAACCATATAACAACCGGCGGTTTCTGCAAAAGAGGGAAGCTGCGCTGCGCAGATCGTGAAAGTGGATTGCCACATATTGGACGGTTTTCTGCTACTTTTTGTGGCACTGTGATCAGGTATTGGAACCGTAGCAATGATTCGGAGCGACGAATGGAACCGAAAAAAAAGCATTAGTAAATATCTAGGTATGAAGAGTAGGATTTGGTGCACTAGAGCTACTTAGTACCGCTCCCTCCGGTACGATGTTCGATGAGTGTGTTTCAGTTGTAGACCGTTGTGTTCATACCAGGCCGGATTATGTTGACATGAAAAGCTATCCGTCATACTGTAGATAGCGTTCGTCTCACCTTGTGTTTGGAGAGATTTTGCATAGTTTTTACGAAGTCTCCTGATAGAGTCAACTCTCGTCTTGCGGGCACCGCGCTATAACGGATACCCCGATAATACGGACAGCAGCTAAAGATAAGTCTCCGGCAAAAACAAATTACAGACGTTTGACTGAAATAAAATCCCGCTACTACAGACTCTCGCTAATGAGGGTACAAACTCACTTCAGTTTGAGGACAAGTATTCTACAAGAACAAAAACATTATTTATACCGCTTACCAGAACCCAGAACTGAAGCAATTAAAACAACATTCTTCTATTCCTCCATAAAATGCTCTAGAACCAACCACCTCCTTTAGCTTGATGAAGACTACACTGTATAATAACACCGCCTCGAAATATACAGTGGATAATTTTAAAGTTCAAAGTTATTCTGATCCTTAAAAAAAATTCGTAGTTTTTTAATACCGTTGCAAACTGGATTCTCCTTTTTACTAATTTCTTGAGTTTTCAATGTTTAAAATTTTCAAAAAATTTTAAAGATCTTTTAAAGTATTCTTGCAGCTCATGAGAGTGGTCACAAGTTATAGATTTAATTTACATTTACTTTTTTCAACAACTAACCCACCTCCACGTCCAAGATACTTCATTTTGATGTCACAGTTGCCGTACACAGCACTTGCACATGGGCAAAGAGGTATCAGAGGGTTACGGGGTAAATTACTGAAGGCAACTCCCAGGTGTGTTTCTTCTGTAGCAAAGCTTAGAATGCAAAGAATAATACAACATCAGTTTCAGAATGCGAAACTGCAGTAATGATGTCCTTCTAATCTTGGTCAACTGGCAGGTGTACTTACACGTGGAATCATGGGGTGAAACGACATCTTATTCAAAATTTTGAGTCAGTAACAACCTAGCCCAGTTTTCTCGAAAGATGTTAAGTCTCTGTGTCCTCTTCACTTAAGGGACGTTTCAAGAATAATTAAAAGGCATTCAATTACACATTAACAGGCGATGAATCCTTACTATTTTGCAAGGGCGGGCAAGGATTTGAAGTCGGAAATACCGAGAAACAAAATCCAGCTTGAGGCAAGAGCGGGAGTTGAACTCGAGTCCTCCCTGGTTGCAAGTCCATCGATCTAACCGCAATGCAATGTAAATCATGAAATTTCAGCCAAAGATATCACTCTCAGAGAGTAGTCTATTTTCAGCCATCCAGCCCACTCTCCTATATAAGTTTGGTAAAAACTGGCAGCCTCTTCTGGATGAAAGACACCCGAGATAGAGTTGGGTTGGATGAGGCGGGAAGAGAAAAATAATCATCTGAAAGAGGAGCCATGGAGCGGAGAGAGGGAAAGACAAGATACAAAGCCATAATTACAACCTTTGTGTCTTCTCTCGAAAATAATAATTAACGCACGGTGTGTGTGCCTTACGGGGCGAGTCGACTGGGCAAGACCGCGAAAAATAGTTGATGTGGAAATTACCGTCAAACGGCCGTCAAGTGGCAGGAGTTTCCATCATATTTTAGGCAAGTTTAACTAAGATAACAACAAACGAGAGCACGAGAGCAGGCTGAAAGGTCTGAAAGCGACTTCTCGTACTAGCAATTTGCCTCTCCAGCTGTCATTGGTCAATTCGTTTTTGTTTTTGTTTTGTTTTTGTTTTTTTTGCTCCCGCGGTCATCTCTGTCGTCGCGTTGTCTCTGCTAAATCTACCGAATAGTGCAAGGAGAACAAGCGCGCGCTCGAAAGAGGAATATCACTTTCCCGCTGGCGAGAAGATACTAACAAGAAAAGATCCAAAAACTAAACAACAGTAGAGATATTTCAGTTAAGTAAAACGCTAAAGCATATTGACTGGATTACCTCAGCGTAGCATTGTCCATGTCAAGTATAACATATACCGTATCTGGTACTACAAAAGTTGGAAAATTCGCTGGATAAGATGTCTCCTGCCCATTGTGAAAGGACACTTTCTTACTTAAATTCCATCCCCATGATTGTGTGTTCGACCCTACTAAGGGGATGTAACCGAGGCACTGAAGAGGTGCCTGAGGCGTAGCTATTCCAATGACTGCATTCGATCCCCGTTCGTCTTCTTCCCACGTTATTTCCCACACATGTCGGCCTTGTCTGTAACCTTTCTTCCCTGGTTTAACGAAAAAAGAAAGATAAATCAAGGCTAATAATAAAACCAATAATTAATATTCTAAACCTACAACGTAGGTCGGCCGACAAATAAGTAAGAAAGAAAGGCAGAATGATTTAATTATTTAGTTACTTTATTTAGTTATTTTATTATTCATCTATTCATTGTATTATTATATTTTGGGGGGCTGCAATGTGGCACCGAAAAACTCTTCGTCCAAGGGGGATGCAAAGTACGGAAAGAAACTCTTCTCTTGGTCCAAAATATATCAGTCTATCCTAGTCTTGAGTATTCAAAATGGTACGTTAACGTTTTCAGAACGTCTTCAGACAAGCTCGAAAAAAAAATCCGCAAATTAAACAAGGAAGACGAGTTTTCTCAACGAGAATCAGGCTTAGCGTAAAATAGAATTGTTGCACATCTCTAGCTATCTCTTGGTTCTGAATTGCTTTTGAGGAAGAGGAATTTCTTGAATAGTAAACATACCTCTTATGGCATCTGTAGTGAGAGGAGAGGGCAGTCGTCTAGCTGTCAGCCTGTCACGCAACACTCTGAACTTTGGGGAGCAGTCCTCTGGATCCCAAGCATGCTCAAACTGTTCAGAGGGTATTTGTGATTCCTCTGCTGCTTCACGCAGAGCATCAAGAAGCGCGCGCTCAAAAAGTGAGTTCACCCCTCCCTGACGTACATGAATGGACTGTTCAACACCCATGGTTGCTGTTATGGAGAAAAAAGGAGATATGGGAAACTTGGACTCAGTATGGCGTCATTATCACGTATTTTCGTTTTGGAAAAATCCCACCCCCACGAACTTTCTCTCTTGCTCGATGCTTCTGAATTTTCTGATGTTGTCTCTGATTGTTATCCTGAAAAGTTGATGTATTGCTAGTCTTGAAGATCATCTGAAGAAAGTCTACGATTGAGTCCATTTCATTCAGAAGAAGAAGTAAGAGGAAGCTAATTTGTGTTTCAGCGTCATGTTTTGTGTTTCTAAGTTTGCTTTCATAAACACACTTTTATTGTTAATACATCGAATTCTTGGAAATTCACCAGGCTATGACAATGTATATACACCCCTACCTAAAAACAGAAAAATAATAAATAAATAAAATAGACGTGAAGGGAAGGAGACCCTAACATTGTTCTCTCAGCCCAATGCCCAGAGTTTTTTGCCGACTCCTACTCTCACCAAGAGAGAATAGATCATTCTCTCTTGCTCTCACCAATCCTCCACTGTTTCCAAAATGGAAATGTTTTGAAATGATCTCAATATAACACAGTGCACTAATTAAATTTCTGTCTTTCGCCCCTCACGAGTGACATATACTCCTGACTTTACCTTTTAAAACGAAAAAGTGCGCGAAATTATTAAAGTCTTTCTATGAGCATCCAAACTTTGAGCCAGGGGGTTTTCTTTAGGTCCTTTCAGAGGGATATTTCTGATACTATAATTGATACTTTAATTGATTTATGGGAAGGAAAAAGCTAACAAAGAGAATAGTTTTTGAAGCGGGCGAGGGGTTAACACATCAAGTCAAACTTTCAAATTTAGATATGCATAACCTCATTGTCATTTCGAAAATCAAACTAAATAGTGCAGAGGGACTAGTACAATACCTGCACAAATCTCCCAGTTTTCCCTGGAGTCTCCAACTTTTTCATGAAATCTCCAGGTCTCCTGGTTAGAGCACCAAATCTCCCGGATAAAATGGACTTTTGAGCATTTATGTGCTTTAGTTTGAAATATAGCCCTTTTTTTCACAAAATTCGAACTTTTTTTATTCATTGTAAGAGGGTCTCAATGGGGTTAACCGATAGGCGTAAAACGGCCAAAAATTTAGTCGATAGCCGTAAATATTGAAAAATTTTAACCGTTAGCCGTAAATAGGGTAAAAAAGAGTTAACCGTAAAATAAGTTGTTCCCTAGATTTGCTACTTTTAAGGAAGGTAATAAACTTACTTATGACACTTATGGTTGCGTTTTTTATTTCGTGGCTACTTTCACTCCGTACGCACGTTAGGCCAAGCGCCTTTTAGGTGTTGACCAAGACCTAGGCTCCACTTCTGCGGCTCTCTCGGGGAACTAATTTTTTTCCATAGTGAAAGTGTGGCTTCTTGCTGGGAATTCATATTTGCGATTTTCAGGAGGTCGTACCCTCGACACACTAGTGAAACCACACGCAGAGATGTCACAGTTTGTAAAACACTTTGCTGATAAACAACATTTCCTTGTTTTTCTCTGACACTACGGTAGACATTGCCATGCCTAGTCCCTGTAAGGCGTCTTCCCACGCCATCTCGATCAAGGCATTTCGGTGGCGAACTCGTTCGGACCACGTGACCCGAAACGCATTAACCGCGCGAAATAATGAGGCCTACGAACGAGGCAACGGCTGACAGTCGTACTGTACAGTTCTTCGCTATCATTAAAAACACTGGACACGGCAATTTTGTTATTGGCCGTTTTCACACTAGAGCTAGAAATGGATTGTCCGTCTGAGACTAGCCGATGCACAGTCGCCCCCTTCCCGACAGACACCTCTTCTCCGATTTTTTCTGGGGAGAGTGGGCGGCCGTACACAGGTTATCTGGAACGGATAATCCATCTTCAAACTGTCCATCGAAATTGACAGATAGTCAGGCGGATTGTTCATTCAAAATTCAAACTATTCCATTTTCAAAATAAGACGTATTACCTATCTGACGCGAATCATCAAACGGATAACCCGTCTCACACGAATAATCCGTCTCTAGCGTAAAAAAGGCCATTTCTGTTGTAATGAATGTCGCGCCCCGGTCTTCAGGTGGGCGTGTGCGTGTGTGCTTTGCTTTTTCACAAAGATTATTTTTAAATTGACTATTGACATTTCTATGAGTAAAATAATATTAGAAGTGGAATAGTTTGTAAAAAGTATAATCTATCTGTTACGAAAAATTGTATTGCGTGACTAGTGTGACTTTCTAGAAGGTTCGCAAGTTTATAATTTGTTTATGTTAGGATCTAGTGTAAGCGTTTCTAAAAGCGGTATATTTTGTAATCTTTCTATAATTAGACTATTTGGAAAGTTCTAGAATCTTATTGTAAAAGTATATAAGTAGGCGAGTCCGAGTTAAGTTTTAACTGGTTTTCACAAGCGAAGAGAGTTTGACGTTCGTCGTGTTTAGTCAAGTGTGACGAAGGCAGTGTTTATCCAAGTTGGCGAAGGCCGTGTAAGTTTAACGAGTTACGTGCTGTTGTGGAGTTTTACTCAGTGGAAACTACGTTCATTTTTGGAATAAATCGTCTTGTTGCTGTTCCGACAACCCTGCGTTCAGTTTAGTTTGCAAGCTACCCGTCCTCTAAAAGATTACCCGCGTAACACTATCAAATGTTAAATTTTTTCAAAAGAATAGCTTATTTCATCCCGAGATGATCCTAAGACCTTTATTTTGCTTTACAGATGCAAAAAATACAGGTTAATTAATATTTAACTTTTTGAAACAAAAGAAGTTAATTTTTAACTTTTTTGTTAACCGTAACTGAAAAAAATTAACCGATAGCCGTAAAAGAGCCAAAATTTTAGCCGATAACCGTAAAAGCCACCACCCCATTGAGACCCTCTTGTAAGGTTTCTGGGACATTTTTGCACATATTTAACGGGCAAAGATTAGTTCGTCATTACAATAATGAAAGCGAATTTTGATAGCATGTACCACATATAAGACGTCATATAATGTCCGAAGCCATGGTGGCTGGTTCCATTTGTGGGCGGGGGGGGTGGGGGGGTGAGGGTGTTGGTGCTGTTGACATTCGGGGGGAAGGGGTAGTGCAAAAATAGAGAGTCTTCAGATTTTAAACCTCTGAAGTTTGGCAGGTCCGATGTACACAGTATGAAAGGGCTTACGAAATGACTGAGAAAGTACATACTCGGCGTGCTATTTCGAATATTGATTTAACAGGCGAACGTATCCTTTCGAGATTTTGATCGCCAAAACAAATGTTAGCGTGACTTCTAAACAAGTGATCTTTTACTTCCGGTTCAGATCTTGATTTCCGCTTTCGATTTGTTTCTTGTATTATACCACTACGGTATTTCTATTTCAGTGTACATGTGTGTACGATATTTAAATTTCAATTAACATTGTGTAAATAGTCATTTTACTGTGGACGCTGCTTACATTTCATTTTCGAAATTTAACAATATCCTTTGCAAAAGAAAAATTAAAGCGTGAAATTGCACCTATTATAAACAGGAGCCCTTTTATAAATGATTCCAAGAAAAACACTTCTAAGGCGGTAAGGCCTAGGTTGAATAATTTACGGTAGGCTATTTTGCCTGTCATATCAAAACAGATGAATCTCTAGCTCTCTTCACTGCGCAAATCAATACAATTATAGAAACATAGAACATAAAGAAAACGTTTATTTTAATTAGACGTGGCACTGGACGAAAAACGTTTTATTCATTGACTGCTGCACATCGATTAGGAAAAGAGCATAATGAAAGTCATTCTGCTCAAAAATCGTCCCTGAAGTCTTCCTTCAAGTCTGGCCTGCTGACTGCGGGTTTTCAGCGCAAACACACATCTTTAAGCTAAGGACTTTCTTGGAATATAAGTCATATTTCAGAATCGCAAAATAAAGTAAAGTTCCCAAATGTAATTGAGCTTCGCTCCTAGTTCCAACTATCTGCACAGGCGCGACCACGCAGACAAGAGAAATTACACTTCACTTTTCAACACTAAATAAGGTTATTGTTTCCCCTGTTTACCTAACGTCTAAAATTATTCCTCTTACCTCGAATGCACCATCGAAATTTGAAGCAGACAAGCAAGTGAAAGCTCTACATTTTCCAACGGAGTGAAAATCGAAAGTTGCAAAGCACTTCTTCCGGGATCATTCCCAGACCTCCTCGCCATGGTTGAGTTGAAGGCGTATTCGTTTCCAGGGTTTCCCCGAGAAGGTTGTTGCGCAGAGGCCTATGTAAAAAGACCCTGTCCGCCGAAAAAATGATACCTGTCTTTTTTAATAATTTCTTAATTGGGTTTCCATAGTTTCTCTCATATCCAGATTGATTTATTGAAATAACTTAGAAAAGTAATCGGCTCCTGCTTAGGATAAAAAAAAGAAAAAAAAATGATATAAATCATTGCTCATTCATTTTAAGAGGCAGTCTCCCTAAAAGCGTTCCACTCGATTTGGGACTCGACAAACTTTTGCCTTATATTTTTGCCATCAATACTACTATCCATCCTAATAGCGAAATTGCAGTTAGAATGAGGAAATTGTTTATTTTACCGCCATTCCCAGCATTTCATTGCTGGGCGACCGTTGGCGGCTAAAATATGCAAATTTTAGTCTCTGTTATACGGGTTTTTTAACGATCGTTTAAAAGTACTTCTCGATACTTCGGATCATCAAATACTAGACTATTTGCACTCATTTGGAAGCATATCGCTTCTTCTTACTGTTCCAATACCATTAAGGCATTATCTTTTGGTGATCAGCAAAAACTGGTCGTCTTTATTTCACTAATCCAATTAAGAAAGCAAAATGCACGAATAAATGCGTCAAAATCATCAGAAAATTCTCCAAAGTGGCACCTAAGTCAGAGCTAAAAACATGTTTTCGTTAAAGATTAATAGCTATTTTGTCAAGTTATGCATTAAAACTTTTGGAACATCGCGATTCAGAATTGAAGCTTTCAACTCAAATTTAGTCAAATGTTCAATTTGAGTTGCGTGACAGTACCGGCCGCTGTCACAGCAAAATCCTCAGTTATTCAAATACTTGCCACTTTTAAGTAAGATATGCTTCATTTTCACTCCAAAACTATATTAAAATTCCCTTTTTCCCTTCGCCAATGATATATATTGTTCAAAAATTAGTTCAGCATGTAAAAGATACCTTTCCAAGTTTCATTTAGGGTATGTAGGGTTAGTTGGTTGGTTTATTTATTTGTTTATTTATTTACTTATTTATTCATTTATTTGTTTGTCTGTCGATTCATTTATACTGATTTTTCACAGTGTCAGTGATCGATTCTCGAAATAATGTCTTTGACAAGTTTTGCGTTGTCAAAACAATAGATAAGCTTCATGCATGCGTTGATTATATATCCAGGCATCGGCTCTTCCACGCCACTATAATTTCTTTTGTGAATCCCTCCCTTTGTAGGATCGTGAAGAAAGCCAAGGTTACTAATTTGGAAGCCGTATTCACTTGCGTCTTCATTGATAAAAGTTTGGACAATTCCGATATTCACTTTCAGCACCTTGGAGTTCCTCAACGCTGGGATAAACTTTGAAACACCTGCCACGATGCGCTGGGCTCTGATATGTTTATCTCTGTCCGAAAGATTGAAATACATTCGGAGGAATGCTGGTTCCAGTTCGCCAGATGAACTTGTCATTGCAATGTTCGTCTCTCGAGCGTACGTCATCATTCCAGTTCCATCACCTTTGTTGCAAAACATACCGAACGGACCCATGCAGAAGAACATCGATGGCAGGTTAGCAAGCTCTTCAGATAGACGCACTTTAACTAATGCCTTGATTCGATTGAATCGTCTCCTAAAAATGACAATATTATAAAGAGAGCAATGCTAATCTTCATTAAGCGATCAAACTCTTTTAGTAGTTGGTTTTTAACGAGAGTCTTAGCGGGCAAAACTGAGGGTGGGGAGAGGGGAGGGGTGGAGCAACCTCGTCCCCAAGGCGCTTTTCCCTGGCTTTGGAAAAGCGCCCTGGGGACGAGGTAAGGGGTGGAGGTCAGGAAGTAGAGGTTAGACTATACGTTACATTTACTTGAGTATAATCATTTAATTATTATCTCTTTTATCACAGTCTTTGCTGGTGTTCTTTTTGTGGATCAGCCGGGCGCAAACCATGCACCTAGAGCGTCAGTCACTCAAGTCAATCATTCTGTTCATACACTGAGCACCTTTCTGAGGATTCGCGCAAATCCCAGCATGGCTATATTATTATTATTATTATTATTATTATTATTATTATTATTATTATTATTATTATTAATAATATCGTTATTATTATTATCATTATCAGGAGTCATTATCATTATTATTATTATTATTATTATTATTATTATTATTATTATTGCCAATACTCTCAGAAAAAGGTGTAAATCTGGTTTTCATTGGCTCCGGGCAACAACCAGTCGCTAGAGTATTATTATTCTTATTGTTATTATTATTGTTATTACAACTATTTTACATTAAAAGCTTTGTACTTAGCCTCGCATTGAAACAGAGGCTTGGGACAAATCAGAAAAGGCCCATTACACTGTTAGGTGGGTAGGGCTCTTCAAAAAAACTTACCCAGGGGTGAGGAAACAAAAAGACACAAACGAACGACGAATTGCAGCATTGTAGCACGCGAGCTATCAGGGATCTCGGAGTGATGAAAGGATAATGCGCAAACAACTGGAGCGCGAAAAAACCCGTTAATTCACGTCGCTTGGTTCATAGAGCGCCTTTATTGCAGGCTAAACAGCGTCGAAAGCTCTGCACAAAAATCACCAGACCGACGTAAGCTGTCACCCACTAATCCAACCCACTACTCTCCAGTGCAAACTTTACAGTCGCCCAAAATAAGACAGTCAAGTACAAGATTCCTCAAGACATAAAGCAAACACTAAAATTACTAATATATAGATTTAGCTAAGGTTAAAAATCAAAGAGTGCATTTATATACTTTTAATTACTTAAAACCAAAAAATTAAGACGAATAAGCTTCAACCTATGCAAGAAATCCAAAAATTTATACTTTACTGGTTTTAAAACAAAAAGAGAAAATTATAAACCAAGTTCGATCATAGTAATAGTCTTAGAAAGAATTTTTACCCATAGTTAATAGCCCATGAAATAAATGTTTTATAAAGGCTGGTTGTCATTTACGAATCTCTTTGGCTGCGTCCAGTTTAGGCTTTGGCATAATTCGTCATTACGAGCACAATTTTCACCTACTTTGCCAAAAAAGCACTGCTATTAAAATTTGCACTTTTGGCCAGTTTTGCAGCACAAAATTTTCATTTATTGATTATACAACCATTCTTTTTGGCCCGATATCAGTTACAGGCAAGCAGAAGTAACACAGGAAGCGGACTCTGATTCCACAGGACTCAACGAATGCAAATAACTACAGCTCGGTCACCCACGATGGTGCCCAAGTGCTGGTTTTTACCGATTGTTAATAGGACAATTGCACGATGACGTCATTTTACTACAACTACCAGAATCCTTGAGTTTGTTTTTTTTTTTCTGCAAATTAAGGCTATTGTTCTTTAATCCCCAGCGGGATTGACAAATTTTAATAACAAAGCAAACCCGAAATGAATTCTGGTAGTTGTAGTCAAATATCGTCATTGTGCAATTGTCCTATTGTCTGAGTTGTTCCTGGGGTGTGACCAAAAAAGCGTGACCAAGCAAGGCGCAAAGCTTTAGAAATATATTTCCGATTATTTTGTCGTACGTCGAAGGCAAGGAACCTTAATCTAGATTTTTACTCGTTGAATTGGATAAATTGGTTGCCCCTAAAATGGTTAATTTTGCGCCAAAAACGAAACGAAATGTATATGTTTGCGACTCCCTTCCCTACCCTACTGAGTTTTCTACCCCTACCCCCAGAGGGTGTAAAGGCGGACGGGCGTACGCCGAGGTCATAGCCAAATTCTTTGTCATCGAGAAGGACGCTCTACTATTATCTAGCTAGGCGATTAGAGAAGCAGAGTTACTTACCTCGCATTAGTGACTCCAAGCATCTTGTTGAATTTAGAAATGTTATACCATGACGCATTCACGATGATATCAGTGGAAACTCTGACCATATTGCCTTGAAATACGTTCACTGAATCTACCACATACCCTCCATAATCACGAGCTGTTATGCTGAGAGCTTTTGTGTATCTGCGAACTCTAACGGTATCTTTGTGTTGCTCTAGTTGTTGCACAATATACTCTCTCATCCTTGGCCAGTCAAGAAACTCCTCTGCTGTCTCGATACCCATGTGTACCTTTCCAATTTCCACGTCTGCTTCAAATTCATGAGGCTCTAGAATCCGAAAAATGTTTGCCGGTGGGCCAACAACTTCGTAACTCGGGTCTTCCTTTACCAGCTTTGAGTATTCTTCTTTGATAGCTTCAAATGTTTCAAGAATATCTCTGCAAGGCACTGTCGAGTCTTTCATAATGAAATACCTGCCTCGACGAAGTGGGTGAGATTGTTGTCGGCCGATCTCTTGTCGAAATCGTCCATAACTTCTGAGGAAGTCTAAAGTGACATGCAGATAATATAGAGCTGTATTCTTGTCAGCATAATGGAATCCTAAGCCAAGACGGCCAGGGGTGGCATCACTAGTTTCTCTCATCAATTCTTGATTCTTTTCCAGCAAGTGAATGTTAAATTTCCCAGTTTGGGCCAATTCAAGTGCAGTACAACAACCGCCCACACCTCCACCAATGATAACAACAGTTTGCCGTTTCGTTTTTGAGTCCATTCGCAGTAACTGTAAAGGTGTACTGGTGTACGTGTCAGAACGAACTAGTCTAGCCATATGGGGTTAATTTTTGCTTGCTTTTCAAATCGTTCAAGATTCAATTTCTGTAAAAGAAAACAATTCAAATAGTACGTACATATACATGGAATAAAATTGCTTAGCGGACTAGTGCGCACGACGGGATCAAAATCGTACAAAGCAGGCTCCTGCACAAAGGAACTAACAACCTCGTTCCCAGTGTCCAGGCGAGTAGGAGAGGACACTGACACTGGGAAGGAGTTTGGAAAACTACTGAGATGTTACACCAAGTTATATTTTTGACCATTTTTCAAGAGGGATTAAGAACATGTTTTCCTGCTAGGTCTGAACCACAGACAACTTTCATCTTCTTAGACCGTGAATTTTGAACAGTGTGACCCCTTCAGCAAGAACATTGTTGATGATTTAATACAGAGATTTAAGGACCTTTATAACTAATAAAATACATCTAAGCGAACGTTTATTCGAGAAAAAAGTTGACCTTTTTACCCGAGCCAAGAGCCTTCCCGCAGGCTCTGATTGTCTCGCCTTGCAAGAGTTGAGCCAAAGTGCTTGTATGGCCTATACGGGGATGTGACGATGAACAGACACTGAACAGAGTATGAACAGGGTATTATTTTTGTCCTCTCTGTCCTAAACAGGGTATATAATTTTGTGCGAGCCTCTCTTTAACAGGGTAATAATAAACATCTGGGTATTGTCTGCACGACTTTTTTGAATTGCATGGTGAAATTTGGTTTGTACTTCAATTATACAAAAGCAATGACTTTCATTAATGTGAATTTTGTCAGTTGCACTGCCAAGACGGCGTTCATTTTGACCTTTGTCCTATACAGGGCTATAAAATTGAGGGTGTTGTCCTAAACAGGGTATACATTATATTTTACTTAGTTTTTTATCCTATGCAGCGGCTCACCTATACCTAAATATTAGCTGAGTATGCCCTCGGATGGCCTCGTAGGTTAGCCGGTAAAACAAAGCTACCGTATCGCTCAACTTTTACGTCACGCGAGACCAAGACCTTTCATGTATTGCTTTTATTTCATTTACGTACGTAAAATTTACGTGAATACAAGCATAAAATTATGCGGTAGCAGAATCCACTCTAAGCTAGGCGTTTGACTTTTGACTTAAGTTCTTTGATCCGCCCCGCGTGCCACCTTCTTTGCGCGAGGTGAATTTCGCTCACTCTACTATAGCCCTAAGAATAATTTTGGTGCTCTTAAAACCCATTTTTAATCTGACCTGACATGACACGACCAAAATTCGGACACGGCTGGGAAATGCAACTGTTAATCTGTTGACACCAAAAACTACATCTCTAAAAAGAGGTGGAGGAGGTGGTTGGGGGTAAGTATGCCCCTTCTCTGAATTTTTCGCGTCTTAAAAAGGGAACCCTGTCCCTGTCTGTATTTCACTATTGTTTTTGCGCCTATATTCGTCGTCGCCGCATTTTCAACCTATCTTTGTGTCGTTTGTCGCCATTTTATCAGTCTTATGTAACTGTTTCGAGGCCATCCTGGTTATCGGAATTTCACCATACCAAGGGATTAATTAAGCTCGCATCACGTCAAAGTCCAGATAGTGTCGTTACACGTAGTTAGCTTAGCACGAAATGTCGCGGAAAAGTATAACCATAACAGAAATAAAAGGAAAAAAAATCTACAGCTCCCAAATATCACTATATCAGATTAATGTTCGTCTTACAACAAAACCAAACCGAACCAAACAAGTTGAGAACTGACACCTCAGTGGGGGAGGGGGGTACTCTAGATTTCAACTGACAGGGATGATCAAAGGATTTTGGGGGGTTTTGAAATTTTCGATTCCGGAATTTTTTGGGTAGAAAAATTTGGCAAGAATATTTTTGGGTAGGTATGATTTAAGTAGTTATTTTGGGGGAGTTCAAAACAATATGAAGATTCATGGCAGTGCCCACGTATACGTATCCCAGGCACATACTTCTGCGAATAAAGTACAACCAAACTTTAATGCTTTCTGGAAATTTTTAAGGCTCGAGAATTCGGCATGGGATTCTTCGAGGGTTAACTTTTGGTCCAGGGATTTTTTGGAGTTTTGTTGGAAGCCCTATGGATTTTTTTGGGTTTTGATTTTTTCCCCCATTCGATCATCCCCATCACTTGAAGTCTCCCCGGCACGAGATCGAATAAGAACTTGGACAATTTTTGAGGAGCAGAAAAAAAAGGGTTGCCTGGAGAAAAACCTCTTTGAGCAGAGATCATTAAAACACATTGCTGGGAGGTGAAAGCTCTCTCCACTACGCCATCCCTGCTTCCCGGCTAAAACAAGTCTGGCGAATGGCTTAAGTGGGAGGACATAAGAAGCAGGTTTGGGAAAAAAAGTAAAAGATTGGACTGTTGCGTTCAGTAAATTACTTACATAAAACGAGAAAGTTAGGGACGTTCCAAGCGATAACCTTCAGCCCAGCTTTGTCTTGAGAGCGATCGAGGTCGCGCAGGTCAATAGCACTCGTCTGATGATATTTACCCGGAGCATTTACCTTTCTTATTATCGTGACGTCATTCACGAGTTAGGTTTCATTTTCAGTTATCCAAGGTGAACGCCTGACTTTTTGTGTCCTTTTTAGAGTGAGAGCCGACTGATTGGCCCTTACATCAGCAAGGACATGTGAGTAAGGCGCCGGGAACGATAATTCTTTTCCGAGCGTATTACAGGTTGTATTTAGAAGGATTATTTAGTAAGCCAAAATTTTAGGTTGCCGGTTAAAATAAAAAATAAAGCGCTAAAAGATTCAATAATTAACGGTGGCAAGATCGAAGTAAGAATTTTCATCCAACTGACGTCATTGGACCGCGGTGCTCATGTATTTATAAAAACGAATAACAATGCGATCGTATTTCCAAGACTCCGATAGTTTCACGTACCCCTTTCCACGCTCGAGTTCACCTAGAGTTATGCTTCCTAAAGATCTATCGCCACAAACATTTTAATTCGTTATTGTGTGGGAGGAAAACGAGATGGAAATATTACCTGTTACTATTGTATGGATCTGTTTATACAGACATCACTCGTCAGTATCCCTGGTATACATTAGGGCCAGGTTTCAAGTGAAATGAATGCGAGTCATTTATCACGTAGCCGAACGTGTTTCTGTTAATACAGTCAACTCTTTCTAAGACGGACACCTTTGGGACCGGCACTAAGTGTCCGTCTTAGAGAGGTGTCCGTCTTATGGAGAGTCAAATAAAGGGAGTAAGGAAAGGTAGGGACCAACTCTAAGTGTCCGTTTTACAGAGGTGTCCGTCTTATAGAGGTGTCCTTTAAGAGAGAGTCGACTTTATTCCGCTCAGTCCTATAGTCCAAATGAGAGCCTGTTCACGGCATTTATCATGGCAAAAATAGAATTTACTGATGACAGCCCCGTAACGTTTCAATTTGGTATTCTTATCACCCCTGCAAAACTTAACTAAACACTTGAGTCAACTCTACCCTTCTCATTGTCCTGTGCCCTACCTGCCTGGGGGATGGGGTGGGCGATACACTAATAGTCTATACGGCCCGGGAAGGCTCCGCCCAAAAGAGGGTCTCAATGGGATTAACCGATAGGCGTAAAACGGCCAAAAATTTAGTCGATAGCCGTAAAAATTGAAAAAAATTAACCGTTAGCCGTAAATGGAGTAAGAAAGAGTTAACCGTAAAAGAAACTGTTCCCTAGATTTGCTACTTTTAAGGGAGGTACTAAACTCACCAATTGGTGCACTTTTTATTTCCCGGCTTGTGTGACTCTTACGCACGTTAGGCGAAACGCCTTTTAGGTGTTGACCAAGACCTAGGCTCCATTTCCGCCACTCTCTCGGGGAACTATTTTTTTCCATAGCGAAAGTGTGGCTTCTTTCTAGGGATTAATATTTGCGATTTTCAGGAGGTCGTACCCTCGAAACACTAGTGAAACAACACGCAGAGATGTCACTGTTTGTTAAACACGTTGCCGATAAACAACATTTCTTTGTTTTTCTCTGACGCCACGGTAGACATTGCTATGCCTAGTCCCTGTGCGGCGTCTTCCCTCGAATCTCGGTCGAGGCATTTCGGTGGCGAACTCGCTAGGACCACGTGACCCGGACAAGGCAACGGCAGACAGTCGTTCCGTACAGTCCTTCGCTATCATTAAAAACACTGGACACGGGAATTTTGTTATTGGCCGTTTTCACGCTAGAGTTAGAAATGGATTATCCGTCTGAGACTAGCCTGTATACAGTCGCGCCCTCCCCACAGACACCCCTTCTCCGATTTTTTCTGAGGGGATGGGGCGGTCGTACACAGGCTATCAGGAACGGATAATCCCGTCTTCAAACTGTCCGTCGAAACTGACGGATAAAGTCAGGCGGATTGCTCATTCACAATTAAAACTATTCCATTTTCAAATTAAGACGTATTACCTATCTGACGCGAATCATCAAACGGATAACCCGTCTCACACGAATCATCCGTCTCTAGTGTGAAAACGGCCATTTCTGTGATAATGAATGTCGCGGCCCGGCCTTGAGTTGGGCGTTTGCGCGTCCGCTTTTGCTTTTTCACAAAGATTATTTTTAAATTGACTATTGACATTACTATGTGTAAAATAATACTAGAAGAGAAATACTTTATAAAAAGTGTGATCTATCAAATGTTAAAATTTTTGAAAAGAATAGCTTGTTTCATCCCGAGATGATCCGAAGACCTTTATTTCGATTTTAAAAAATACAGGTTAATTAATATTTAACTTTTTGAAACAAAAGAAGTTAATTTTTAACTTTTTTGTTAACCGTAACTGAAAAAAATTAACCGATAGCCGTAAAAGAGCCAAAATTTTAGCCGATAACCGTAAAAGCCACCACCCCATTGAGACCCTCCCAAAAGAGTAACCTTATCCTTTTTCAGGTGTTAGCTTTAGGTAAGTTCGCTAGTTGGAGTACATAAAGGGGTAGGGAAGTCTGTCATTTCGGTCTGTAAAATGACCTAAAAGGGCTGACAGATGCATCTCATGACTTCAAAAAGTAAAAAAAAAAAAAAAAAGCATTCATAGCAAATAAAAGGGATGCAAAGTTCTCAACTAGGCATGTGAAAGCGGTACCATTTGTCACCTATGAAACTGTAGGGTAACATTTCTGCCATAAACGGGAAAAGGGTGACCTCAGGAGGAGGAGGGGGGGGGGGGGTGTGCTGAGGAATTAGTCCTCCTCAGGGAGGAGCCTTCCCCTATAAAACTTTTTTTGAGTACCCCCGGCCCGGTCTGTTATTTTGTCGCAAGAGAAGACTTTTACGTTGTGTTGTTTATCGTCCTTGATGATTCCATTGATGTATGTGTGTGCGTGTATGTGTGTATGTATGTATGTGTGTATGTATGTATGTATGTATGTACTTTTACGTTGTCTTATTTATCGTCATTGATGATCCCATTCCTTAGTTCATAAGGTACTGGCCAGACTCACAAAATACAACTCCTGAAGAAAATCGACGGAAAGCTGGTACTACCCGGCCCCACCCAGCCATTTGCCAAATTAAGGTTGGATAATGGCGCATTTAGGAAATCATCCTTGACTTCGAGGGTATCAGCGAAACACTTATAGTTTTGCCTTTGCTGGTTTACATGCAGCAGCAGAAAGGAGAAAAAAAAGAAACTAGTTTTTCTTGTTCGTTTAATTAGGAGAACAGATACAAAACAATTCATTAATGTAAAAATATATACCACCAAAAGTTCCAAATTTTGCTGGTAGTATATGCTTGATCGAATCTTAGTGTTCATCATACTACTGAGAATTACTACTGGCAATACGAAATCATACAAAATTAAAACCACCATGAATCAACACGCAGGAGTCTGCCCAGGTGACTATGTCTTGGACCGGGGACTGACTTGAGGGATCGAGTTGAGATAGATTTTTTTTTTAGTTCTATAAAAGGTGTATTGTAGGTTAATTTTTGTGCACTTATTTCTAGGAATAGCTTCTTTTAGTGTATACATATACATTTTTATCTTTAGTCTAGTTTCTCTTAAAACTTTTTATGTAAACGGCTCACTGGAAGAGCATTTTTAATGAAGTAACTGAGAGCTTGATTGTTTTTGTCGTTGGCCTTATGGAAATTAACCGTTTCATTATCTGTATACACAATTACTTTTTTAAATATAGTTGTGGCTATTCGAATTTTAATTTGTTGGTAATTCTAGGAAGAAGTTGTAGTGTCGCTGATTCCTTGAGTTATGGTAAATCTTGGCAAACCGTTCACTAGACCTTAAACTAAACTAAACGTGTTTCCCATAGTGCGAGCCAGACCAGCTTAAAATACCAAAAATACCAAACCAGGTGAAATCGTTGATGGCTAATAACTGGAATAATATACTAATGCACAATACTAAGTAACTGAATTTCCTGAAACCCTGAAAGCAACAAAATGTAACCGTATAAGTGGATACGAAGTGCCTTACTTAATGTAATACCCAAACCTGTCCCTCCCTGGGCCTGAGAGAAGGATTTGTCAATGTCTTAACAAATTGTTTGAACAATCGACCACCTCATATTTCCTTACTCGCAACTCAAGCTTCTTAAGATGATGTCCTTGACAAGCTTTGCATTGTCAAAGCAATATATAAGCTTCATACAGGCATTTATTATATATCCGGGCATTGGCTCTTCCACGCCACTGTAATTTCTTTTGTGAATCCCTCCTTTCGTAGGATCGTGAATAAAGCCCAGGTTCCCAATCTGGAAGCCGTGATCAATTGTGTCTTCATTCATGAAGGTTTGGACAATCCCAACATTTACTTTCAGCACCTCGGCTTTTCGCAAGTGTGGTATAAAATTTGAAATACCAGCCACAATGCGTTGACCTTTTAGATTCTTCTCTCTCTCTGGAAACTTGAAATACATATGGGAAAATTCTGGTTCTAGCTCGCCAGATGAACTTGTCACTGCAATGTTCGTCTCCGGAGCGTAAGTCGTCATTCCAATTCTGTCACCTTTGTTAGAAAACATGCCGAACGGACCCATGCAGAAGAACATCGATGGCATGTCGGCCAGCTCTTCAGGTAGTCGTACTGTAACTATTGCCTTGATGCGATTGCATCTTTTCCTATCAAATTTAAAAATAAAATAAAAAACTTTAATTAAACGAAACCAAACGTGCTTCACCAAGGTCAATATAGAAAATATCCAGGGGTTGACTTCCATATAATGTAGACAAGGATGCTTTCTTGTTTGGGATTTTTCAAAGTTGTAGGCACAATAAGGACATTTGATATTTGATAATGATGATGATGGTGATGATGATGATGATGATGATGATGATGATGATGATGATGATGATAATGATGATGATGGTGATGATGATGGTGATGATGATGGTGATGATGATGATGATGATGATGATGATGATGATGATGATGATGATGATGATGATGATGATGATGATGATGAAAAATGGGTTTCCCAAAGCTTTTTATTTTCTACATTGGATTCTAAGTGGCATGCGCGAGAGACGACAGTTTGTACAAGTGAATGATTAAACAACCGAGCTGGTTGACTTGCAATTCTGGGTACCACAGGGTTTGATTTTGGGGCCAGTTTTAATTGATTCATAGGCAAACGATTTTAACGATATCCATGACTTGAATAGCGCCATGGGAACCCTTGTAGACTGGTCGAACAATTCCAACTTACTGCTTAATGCTAAAAAGACCAAGCAAATGATGAGTGAATAAATTGGAACATCATTTGTCCCAGATAAGTGTGTCACAGCCGATATTTCAATGTTATGTTTAGAACGGAACTCAGTTTCATCAGAGCGTTATCGTCGCAATTTTGCATTACTCATGAAAATCTAGTTTTATCTCTTTTGTATCTTTCAAAGCTCCGCAGCTGAAATATGTGTATTATTCGAATGCAAAATAGCAGGCAGTGACATGTGCACAAATATTGGAACATCTGACATGTAATTTCAATAGAACATGTGTACTTCTGTACGTGTCTCTTTGTTAGACAAGAGCTATTTTACATTTCAAAGAAACAACTGTTGTGCTCTATTCATTCAGCTTGATTTACAACATGTGTTTTTCTAAAAGTCCAGGAACCGGAATAAGAAGTATTGTATTTTCACCATAAAGGAAAAGGCTTTTAACCAATCGAATTGTAACGCGTTGATCAGCTAGCACGTGTATTTTTAAATAGTGTTTTGTGTTCCTTTGTGATAATCGACCACCTGTGTTTACTGTAGACTGTATAAAAGTAGTGCTTAAACTGTTGTAAATCGATTACCTAACCTGCGATTACCTAGACTGCGATTACCTGCACGATTACCTACGATTACATGTGAAGTGCTACAGTAAAAACCCGCATACAAGAACATGCGGATTAAGAACACCCAGGCTGAAATTTGGTAAAAAAGGAGCATATATATAAGAACACATTCAGCCTGAAAATTGAAAATTGTTCTTATATATAAAAACTCTTCCCTTTTCAGTTTAATAGAACAGTGTCTGTAGCTTTACTGTGGTATTAATGTTGTGTGTCTCAAGTTTAATTTTCCTTCAAAGTTATGTATTTCATCATAGTTAGTAAATCCCTTACATTTTTTTAGAAGCAAAAAATTAAGAACACTTAAGAACACTTTCAGGCTGATTTCACCTAAAATACCCGATATATAAGAACCCAATCAGCCTGAACCCCGAGAATGGGTGTTCTTGTATACGGGTTTTTACTGTATCTACGAGGTTTACTCTACAATAAAGAAGTTGCATCATTACGGTAAAGTTTCAGTTCTTGTCCAACCTCCGTACCTTGGGACGTGGAAATTAGACCCTGTACCTCTGGGAACAGTGCTAGAAAGAGTCAACTTGCACTAGTCAGTCCTTGCCATGTGGATCTAAGAAAACCTCAAATGGACTTTTCGCGTGAGTAACACCGTATCATCGTGCTTTGCAGCTATCGGTACATCAACAGTCAAGAAGATCAGAAACATGGCACCCAAAACTTAGAGGAAGCAATTGGTACGTTGAGGCATTCGTACCTTCGAAGCCTGATTTTAACGACATTATATTTTACCCACTACCGCAATACCTTGAACAGCTGTTGAAACAAAATTACAGCGAGTTCCAAGATAGGCTGCAAGTTTTGTTAACAACTATTACACAAAACTGGCTGATGTTATTGGGTTAAGATGGCTCCCTGTTGAGGACTGAACCGAATTCCGTAGAGAGCCTTTTTTGACACCCACTGGCCGAGCTATTGAACTCTGGAAAGACGTCGGCATTGATATACGAACACGTGCGTCGCACGGAGACTATTATAAATCAACAAAATTAAAGGATGGACAAACGTACATTGGAGAAAATTGTGCGAGCAATGCCTCCACACCGGCCCAGACGCAGTCTAACTTGTAATCGTCAGGAGTGGGAATTGAACATGTATTACTTACCTGGCATTAGTAACCCCCAGCATCTTGTTGAACTTGGTAATGTTGTACCACGATGCGTTCACAATGACATCTGTGGAGATCCTCACCACATTCCCTTGAAATATGTTCAGTGCATCTACGACATATCCACCACATTCATGGGCTACTGCGCTGAAAGCTTTAGTACTCCTTCTAACTTTGACGCTATCTCTGTTTTGCTCTAGTTGATGGATGATATATTCTCTCAGTCTTCCCCAGTCTAACAATTCCTCAGCTGTCTCTATGCCCATTTCTATCTTTCTAATGTCCACATCTGCCTGAAATTCATGAGGCTCCAAAATGCGAAAAATGTCTTCCGGTGGACCGACAACTTCGTAACTCGGGTCTTCCTTTACCATCTTTGTGTATTCTTCTTTGATAGCTTCAAATGTTTCCAGAATATCTCTGCAAGGCACTGCCGAGTCTTTCATAATGAAATACCTGCCTCGACGAAGTGGGTGAGATTGTTGTCGGCGTATCTCCTGCCTGAAATTTCCATAACTTCGGATGAAGTCTAAAGTGACATGCAGATAGTATAGAGCTGTATTCTTGTCAGCATAATGGAATCCTAAGCCAAGACGGCCAGGGGTGGCATCACTAGTTTCTCTCATCAATTCTTGATTCTTTTCCAGCAAGTGAATGTTAAATTTCCCAGTTTGGGCCAATTCAAGGGCAGTACAACAACCGCCCACACCTCCACCAATGATAACAACAGTTTGCCGTTTCCTCTCTAAATCGATCTGTGGCGCTTGAAAGGTTGTACTGGTGTAAGTGTCAGAACGCACTAGTTTAGCCATATCAGTTGAAATTGTACGTGCTTCCCACTCAGGTTTATCAGGTATTACTGAAAAGTAATCAAACAATCGAAGTGATCATTGCAAACGAGGACTCTAAAGAGTGGATGTCGGTAAATATTGATCCGTCAGGTCTGTATCACCCTGATTTGTAATAATTATAAACAACGGGATTTGTAATATCAACCGGATTTGTAATAAAAATCAACGTGATATGTAATAACAACAGCATCTGTAATAAGAATCAACCTAATATGTAATAAAATAACTAACGGGATTTGTAACTAACTTTCAACAAGATTTGTAATAACATACAGGATTTGTAATAACCTATTAACAGGATTTGTAATAACGCTGCGAAAGGTGAGTCACTTATTTTTGTACTGTCTTGAAAAGTATTTCTTAAAGATAACTCACTATTCTCCCACTTATGGAAGGGCTTGGATATTCCAAAAAGTTAGGGATTGAAAAGGCCAATTTGGAGGCGTTTAGGGGAGAGGGTGTGGGGTTAATATATTCCACATATCTGCCTACACAAATGACCTCTGACATTCAAACCCAAAAAGGAAGACACTCGCCTTCTGCGGGGCATTTGCCCGCCTTCAGTTCCGGGGGTGGGGCATTAGCACAACAGATTTCCACCCCAATTGGAATCCGCTTGAGGATATTTCTAACCCGCCATGCTGTGACGTTAAGCTAGAAGCTCTGGACTGGTTATTCGTTTCGCGGCTCTCAGAGCGGGTTTTACAAGCCCGAGACGATGTGTCACGAAAAAATCGTTTTAAAAAGTAATGCGAACAACAAATAACTCATTCAGAAACGTGCATAATTGTACAGATTTTAAATAGTGATTTACTCAGTTTGAACAAGAGCCATATGGCTCTTGGTTTGAAAGAAAACGTAATATTTTGGAGATTTGTCATTATTTTCGATATTTCTAACGTTTTCGTTCGATGAAAAAATGGCAAATTTCAAATCCCGAAATCGTCGACTAGTACCTCGATTTCAGTAAAGAGTCTTACACCAAGTTAAAGAGGGTTATCTCATCTCTCAAAATCTGTTGTCCAAATTTTTGAGGCCGGAAAAAAACATGAAGTACTTTTCTGAAATTTGAGCTTTCCAGACTCAGCGGGCTAAAAACTCGCGAAAATGCAATATTATTAAGAAACCAGTTTGAGCAACAGTGGTTTAATGTTATCAGCGATCAGAAACCACGACGTGTTTATCCAGCGATCTGATAAAACTTAAATCCGTTTTCCGCCAAGAGTTTAGAGTTTAGCCATCGTCTGCTGCCAAAAACGCACGAGTCACGTATGGTTGCATGTCAAAGGGTGTGTATAAAATGCGAGCCGTGATGCGAGCCATGGCAGTGAGCCATGAAGTCCATTGAAGACTCATTAAAAAAACAAAAAATTAAAAATTAAAAAATGGTAATACGGAAAACATTAACTGAAAGCTAACCGTTTTTGAAACCTAAACAGCGATTAACCATAGCCCTAAAATGAGTGCTTAACCCTAATCCGTAAAATGAACGCTGTGGCTACATGGCCGGTAACCGGTCAAGCTGTTGAAAACACTAAATGACCGGCAGTAAATTTCACAAAATCGAAAAATTCCAGCTAATCTAAACCTGATTCATATGTCGAAAGTTTTATCATTTTGCAATCGGGAGAGGGCTCAACCTCCTTCAATAACGATAACAGTGCTAACTTTTCTGGTGAAAAAAGTGCAATGAAGAATTCCACGGTGTCTATTTTTTGACAATACGCGAAAAAACTTTGAATGAGATCTCGTACTCGTAGTCGTTCCTCGAATCTAAAGGTCTCTATTTAGAACTCTTCTCTGCTCGACTGCCGGTCAAGGTGTTGAAAACACTAAATGGCCGGCAGTCCTTATATTCTCCGTAAATTTCACAAAGCGAAAAAACCCAGCTAAACCAAACTATCATGTATCGATTAAGAAAAGTCAAGCGATCCTAAAATGCTTTATAGATCTCAAGAATAGCGTTTGGTTCACGATGGGCTTAGAAGACGAAAGAGAGAATAAGGCCTGCCGGTCATTTAGTGCACCTTGACCTGCAGTCGAGCTCAAAAAAGTTGTTCTACGTGTCCTAAAACATGGTTTCGTTTTCTGAGCCCAGCGTAAACCACACGCGTTTATGCCTCGCTTATGCCTCGCATCCTCGCACGCATTTTGAGACAAGTTCAGTGATGATCAGTTTCTATGGTCTGAAGATATGACGTAATAAGTAGCAGGTGGTCAAGTCATTTTGAGTGAAAATAAATGTTTTTTTTTTTCAACTTTTTTCAACAATAAAAGAAAAATCTTGTAGCTAAAATCATACAAAGTGCTTATTTAGTAGTAGGGTGAAGTAAGTTTACTTGTTCGGTGAATTTGAAGAAATCTACCATGTCTGGTTTATTTATGTCCCATAGGGAAAAAATATCATCTATGTAGCATTTTCAAACAGTTGGTTTAATGATGGTTTTGCTTAAGCTTTGTGTTTCAATATGCGGCCATGAAAATGTTGGAAAGGAAACTGCTGTATGTGCTCATCGCGGTACCGTGGTTTTTCACTGATAGTGCTTTCCATTAAACTGTAAAGAATTTTTCTTTAAGGATTAAGCTAAGCATTTCTCGGACCGAAACAAGAAACGTTCAGTTTTTTCACCTTTGTCTTTTCAATAAAATTTATTAAATCGGTAGCATCTTTAAGGTGTGGCTTCTGTGATTATGATTTTAGTTGTAGTGATGTACTCGTATCAACAAAAGAGGAAGTGCTTTCTGTTAGACCATCTGATGAGTCAAAAATTTAAAGAGGTTACTTCCTAACGGCTAGAAAAAAAATGCAAAATGCTCTTTTTTTTTAAACAGATATTGATAATGTCAGCCTATGTCGGTAGACGGTTAATATTTTTCCTGTCGGTAGTCGATAATTTTTTACTCGTTTTGTTGGTAGTCAGTATTATTTTTCGCCCTTTGTCGCCAGTCGGTTAACCCCATTCACACCCTCTGTACGGACTTGCCAAAATACAGCGTGACTCGAAGTATGCGATTGCATGTGCACCTTTTTTATCAGCTCAGCATTTCTACTTACAAAGCAAAGATCACTTTTAAAAGCAATTATTAACGCTTTTTAGTTGCAAAATAATTTGCTTTCTCATGTGACTGTCAAACACTTTCCGAACGACAGTGCACTTTCTTGTAAAATAGCCAAGTTTTGCATACATGAGTTTTATTTAAACCGTGGTTTTAAAAGTGCGATGCTTTCAAATAAATTTTTCGATATGATGAGTACGTAACGGTTAGAATATGCGGTACGAGCTCTATTAAATACAGAATACAGGGGCGTTTATGGCTAAATTGAACTGCTTTAGAACGCGCTTTTGATAAACACGAGCTAAAAAGTATTTTAATACATGTAAAACGGATTAAGCTCAAAGCAGTACGTGCTCTGAACTAGCCAAGTAATTTAAACGCAGTCGAAGTATCCGATTGCCTTTCGCCAGAGACTTGTTTATATACCAGCGCAGCATTTCTTGTAGAAATTACATTAATAGCACTGCTAAATGGAATCACCGACAAACAAGAGCCTACTTTAAGGCAAAGATCACCTAAGAATTCAAGCGAAATAGCGTAACGCTTATTGGTTCTAAAACCTGTGCTTGTAGTTGACACAAATGTGCACAATTCGTCCAAATATACAACAATGATCCACGCTCAATTATTTCAATGTCCTTTTAACAATTCTAAGTCCATTTCTTGCGGATGATATTATCAGTGTTCTTTAGAACATTTCCATTTATACAAAACCCATCTCTATAATTGATGTGTCGGAAAAAAATTCGCCTTACTAGTACCCTCTAGAATATTCCAAACATATACGTAAAAGGCACTTGGAAAAAAAAGCAATACTAAGTAAGGGAGGTTGGAGTAAAGTGTTTTTAAAATCTGACTTTAATGAATAAATTAATGAGAATCGAGTGAGTGAGTGAGTGAGTGAGTGAGTGAGTGAGTGAGTGAGTGAGTGAGTGAGTGAGTGAGTGAGTGATCGAGTGCCATTCGAGTGCCTCCAAGAGCCCATGGCATGACTACGTCATCCATGAGCTAAAAATCACAACTTCTTTGCGTCCAGGAATTGGATTTTAGCGAACAGAGCAATGCCTATGAGTGTATTTTTCATACCTTTGCATGGATTCCCTAGATATTGGAAATAGAAAACATGAAGGACAGCATCGGCAAAAGCATCTTGGGCTGGAAAGCACTAGATATATGCTAGATAACATCAACGTAAACCAGATAACTGAGATGAGTCATCCATATGTCAGCGGCGTCTTACAAAATGACTGAAATGATCCCCTTCCGCTCACTTGATCGATCGCAGCAGGCTTCTGCCCCGGCAGCGAGGGATGCGATGTTATATTTGAGTTAGTTTGAGTTATAAAACGGTCAATATTGTCGTTTACAGTATAAATTACTAGAAAAAAAATGTGAAAACTGTAATAGACTCAAGTGGTATAAGACTCTTTACTGAAATCGAGGTACGACGACTTTGGGCTTTGAATTTTGCCATTTGTTCATCGAACGAAAACGTTCAAAATATTGAAAATAATGAAAAATCTCCAAAATACCATAAAATTCCGAAAATAAGCCCCTCCATGTATAAGCCCCTCCAAATATAAGCCCCCCAAAGTTGTAACGCAAAAAACCCTCCGTTAAATCGCCCCTCCAAATGTAAGCCCCCCCGAGGGGGGGCTTGTACTTGGAATTTGCTCTCGAATACAAAGTAAAACAAAGCGAAAATGCAAAATTTCCTTCCTACTACAAGCTAGTCCAATCGATTCTGAAACAAAAATTTTCCTCCTTAGATAAGCCCCTCCGAATATAAGCCCTTCCAAAAATAAGCCCCTCAAAAAGGGCCTTTGAAAAATATAAGCCCTGGGGCTTATTTTCGGAATTTTACCGTATTACATTTTCGGTCAAACTGAGTAAATCACCACTTAAAATGTGTATAATTATGTACTTTTCTGAATAAGTTATTTGTTGTTCGCATCACAATTGATTTGATTTTAAAACGATTTTTTCCTGACACACTGTCTGGGGCATGTAAAAACTGGTCCCGAGAGCCGCGAAACCAACCAACCTCAGGCTTTAAACTTACCGCACAGTCGTATTGTCATATTTTGATGAATTCAGCGAGAAATTGAACAGTAGTTGAACAGTAGATGACTATTCTGCCATAAATTCTACCCTTCTCCGCCTTTTTAACCAAAAAGATTATATTCTATATATTAATTTTCATACCGTCATCTTTTCCCGAAGTTCATAGCTGTTTTACGTCTTTTACGGCACTCAGTAGTCATCTAGACAAACGGCTCAAGTGTCGGTGAGTATTCTTCAAAATGTTTTTATTTCGTAGCTAAAGAAAAAAAAGTAATGAAAAAAGAACAATCTTTGACCTACCTCACATTCTGACAACGGGCCCTAAAACTATAACAAAACGCTATGGCTTGTCTCACATCAGCACCCATGCAGGTCTACCCCAAGAGCAGAGAGGTTTCTCTCTTGAATGGCTTTTATATAGCGTTTACCAAGTCGTTCGCGTCGGAAACCTCGCAGGGTGGCCCATCCAGGTCATGCCGCGAGGGCAGATTATCTTTAATACATCTATAGGTTGATTCACAGGGAGCTTCCACAATCTGTTTGTGTAACCGATTGTTATTCAGCAAATATATTGGATTTACGTACAGATTTATCGCCAAATATGTATAAGAAAATTAGCAATTGATTCATGGGTGAGCGTGCGTATGTCGAGATATGAAGAGTAAGAGTTGCTCTCAACTCTAACCTTTTGAGTGCTCTACGAGCTTCCCAACTGCTCAATTTATCGACAGTGCAGAGCTGATAGCATGAACCAATTGTTTTATAACATTTTCATTACAATCAATGTGGAAGTTAACTTAAAATTTCATTACCACAGTGCGCGGTCAGAGAGCGCAGTTCATTATGTCAATGTCTATGTGACTATTTGTTGTTTTTAACTAATAGTTTTGTCGGTTTAAAAATGTTTCTCATCTTCAAGCTGAGAGAAAGTTTACAGAAGTCAAAAGGTATTAGAAGCCATACCGAGATGGAAAACTATTAATGCCGAAAAAAATTCTTTTAAAGGAGAATGCTTTGCAAGGAATGATTTGCAGATGCCGGCATAGCTTGAGCTAAATGGGCATACAAGCACGCTCGCGCTGTTGAACTGGATTTGGCGAATATCCTAGCTATGTTATAATATACCGCAGGCAAGATCGTAATGCAACGTTTATTGAACGTTGATCCATATACATATTTAGTAATATATCCCTATAGAAGAAGCAAAGTACGGTACTTGATCCAATAATTTACTATAAAATTACAATTGGTTACTCAACAGATTGTGTGCCCCCTCTCCTCTCCCCGGGGTTGATTCAAACTGAGTTTAAGATTCTAAAAAGTCATCCAGTTATAAAGGGAAACATCAAGAATATGTAAATCGTCTAAATCCTTGGTTACGACCTCTGAGGCAGAGTGTCCGTAATAATGGGGTGTACGTATTAATTATAAGCAAGTCATGTTATTATATACAGCCAAAAAACACCTTTAATTTCAGAACAAAAAACGTAATAAAGAAATAACAGAAAACATAAAAATCGTCAACTTAAACTTCTCTAGCCTTCAAAAGCCGTCATTGCGAGGACTAATCACAAAGAACTCAAACATTGCTCGAGCAAAGACAACATGTGAATTGCTTTTTCTTCGAATTCGGTTTACAAATTAACCTGTTTCATATTGAATTTGGTAAATTCGACAATTTTATATGGAAAATGGCCAATTTCAAACTACTTCAAGTAAAGTAAAACTCCCATTAATCGAAAGCGTGCGTTCTCTGCATACTGGCCCGTCTGAAATTGAAATTGATGTCTAACAAATTATCCTATCGGGTGTACTGTCGCCGCCGGAAACATCGACATGCTGTCAACTGAAGGTTTTTTACCTTCAGAAAGGAAAGGTCTTTTACAGCCCATACTTCATAAAGAAGTGCCCGCGTTAGCAAGGTTGCCTTTTTATGAGAATCTGTTGATTGGGCAAGAAACAAGTGTCCGTTGTCCGTTTTAACGGGTGTCCGAATTAAGAGGGTTGAATAGTCCACTTTCGAATTAAAAATCACCACTGCCGAGATACAAACATTATTGACAAATTCATACAGGGTTAGCTTCGACATAACTAAAATATTCACGTAAGTGTTTGAAATTTGAAAATACACAATAGCGAGAGTAATAAACAGGTGTTTTTCCCGTTGGAATTTGTGAATATGTTTATACCTGGATTTTCGAAAATCGGGTTAGCAAAAAAAAAAAAACAACTCATAGTACTACTTGGCAATTTAAAACAATAAATCATTGAAAGCCCGATTAAAGGCCTTTATCTGACGCCGGGCAGTAAGTAAGTGGTTACTAGAATCATTTTAAAATGACGCAAATTTTAGAACGTTTAGTCAGTAATCCAACTCCGTGAAGTTTCAAACTGGTGTCATTTCAGTCTAGAAATTTTAAAGTTGAGTGAACTACAGCGAAAAGGTGCTTGGTTAAGGCTTACATAACAACTTGAATAGTTTTAGCAAAACAACACTTTTTTCGCGGTCCGATAAACGACAGTGTTTCGCATGGAATAGACAACAAACTGAATGAAACATACTACACAAATTATCACCTTGTTATCTGCAAAAACCGGGCTTTTGGTTCAAAGCCATTAGGGGTCGCTGAAACTAGACCTAGATCCAATTTTCGTGAGTCGAGAGTTGCTTTTCCAAGATACAACCAGGAAACCTAAAAAAGGAAGAAGCGTTTTTATGGCAGGCACGGAATATTTCAGCGAAAACCACGCGACCCCAAACCTGTCAACACCATGCGGAAATCACACAATCACACACTTTCGCGGCACTGATAAGACCATCAACAACCACACATAATCTTCTGACGTTTAACACAAGTGAAATATCATCGAATAACTCGTAAAAACTAAGGCTATTGGTAGATAAACACCTCTAGCTTTTCTTTTGCATTCGTCTAATTCAAGTTCCCAGATGTAAAATCACGCGATCGGCAGACCAGCCTAGACCTTGTTTTCACACCGAAAAAAAAGTCTTGGGCTGGGTCAAAGTTCACCTGCCTAATTCAGGGCGCGATCCATTCAACCAAACTTCCAACCGGTCCGACCGGGAAAAGTGGTCCTCCTCAAAAGGTGAGAGAAGAGTGGGGGTTAGGTTGAGAAGGGCGCGCAGCGTCTCATGGGAAGGGATGAAGGAAAAATAGCGTCCCTTCCCATGAGACCCCGCGCGCGCCTCAACCTAACCCTGACTCTTCTCTCACCCCGAAAACACATAAATGGCGACTGGGTACGAGTCTGCCTCTACTGGATGAGTTTTACGCAGGGCCGGAAATCGTGCCGGATAGGGCTTCTGTTCACACATAAAAACGGTGATCGCATGATTTCGGCGCGATTCCTGTAACGGAGCGGCGCCGATCTCCAAAGTGGAGGGTCACATATCGGATCCCCCTACTCTACCACATAGCTTTTCGGGTCGGCACGGAAAGTTATCCAGTATAGTTCTGGGAATTAACTGAAGGAATCCGGAACTCCCGCTTACCTGTTTGGTTCGATTACGAAGAGCATTTTATTAGTCAAGTATTTCAATTGATCGTTTTTAGGTTGTCCATCGCATGTTTTGTACTTTATAGACGAGCTTTCGCACGCAGCGGAGCACCATTGGTAAGACAAAATCGTCCATACGTAAGTCCACCCCTTCAATGTACAAGATCATTAAATACCATCCCCCCCGCTCCTACTTAGTAACATGTCTACCAAAAATACCAGTAGTTATACTCCAACTACTACTTTGGGATCCGAAGTAAGGCAGACGCTCAAAGGGTCGCCCAGCAAGAACATTTATTGACCAACTAGAGAGTGACAGACAGGATATGATCTCGCATCTGTCGTTACCAACAAATGGGAATGCACAGTAATTTTAAGAGTTATAACAAGACGCCTAAAGTCGTTTCCGTGGGATGCGTTGGTCTATGGAAGCATAATGGCGTTCTATCTGAATTTGGAAAAATTAGGGAGACCGAAAAGATGTGTCATGTTATGAGCATCGATGAGTAGGTTACCTGTATGGGTTGGTTTAATGTGCTTATGACTGAATTTACAGTAGCCTGCGCAGGCTACTATTTCTCCCCAATCCACATCCCCTTTTTGCTTCCTCTCTATCCCCTACCCCTTTCAACAACTACTACGCAAGCTAAATTTATAGTTGTCAGTGGTCGCAAGGATGGAGTTGATCTTGTTTTGATCTATCGCTATGTAGTTATTTTCATAGCACGATTTGGACAAGAAAAAGAAGTTATTTTGCATCAAAACAAGATTTACCGCTGTAACTTAAATTGGAATGTTAACGGAAACAAGTAATGAAGAACATGCGCATAATGCTCTCTGATTAACCTGAACAGGAACTATTTGTATAAAGATGCGTCATATCTTGGTAGTAAGTTGCCACAGGTAACTTTTTCAAAGAGAAATAAACATTGTAGTTTTAGGTTAATGAAACAAAACAAAACAAAACATCCGCTTGCTTTATCCAGGGTCGAACCCATTGTTACAAAGTTCGATAAAGTTCCAATGTTTTAATCCAAGATGAAAGTTTAATATTTCAAGATGCTCTTGATACGGTTAAAAATTAATTGCAATGTATTTCCAAGCTCTCAAAGTTAACATAGTTCCAATGATTATCCCCGATTCCAAGGTATAATAAGTTCACTAAGGTCCTGATCCGTGTCCCATCCAGAAGTCCAATCCATGCCGATAGCGAGTGGTCGATCGACGACGACAATATTTTCGCGATTTCGCGCCAATCGTCAAGGGTACGAGTTGAAATTTACGCGATTTAACCTCCCATCTTTCCAAGGTGTTTTTGATAAGAAAAGAAAAAACTGAACTCTAGCTGTGCTCGGCAAAAACTGGCGAACTCCGAATAGAAAAATCTATCGGAAATCATGGCCCGCAACCAGACGCTACTAAAACCTTATGAAAAAGCTAGACCTAAACAAAAAAGAATTATGAAGGAAAGAAATAATTTGGCTTAGGTCGCCTTTCGTGACTTGCCAGTATCCCGAAGGATTTTGCTGCTTAACAAGCCATCCTAAGCCACGAGTGGGAAAACTCTAGGGGAAGCAAATCGATTAAAAATCGATACAGATTTTGTACGATCTGATTGGTCGGCTTAGAAGAAGAGATAATCGATAAAGATTTTAGGCAATCCTATTGGCTGGCTTTGCAATTTTTGGTACAACCGAACCGGATTTTTACCGTGGGAGTGCCACAGGCATCCCCGCGGAATAACTCCTCTAGTGGGGTTAATTTAACTCCTTACCGTGGAGTTATTTTTTGGGGGGGGCCGGGGGGGGGGGGGGAAGAGTTATTTTAACTCCAAAATGGAGTTTAAAGAACTTTTTTTCAGGAGTAAAAATGACCCCAGATATTGAGGGGTTAAAATAACCCCCAAAAAGGAGTTATCCTGTACCTAAAATTCAGAGTTAAAGTAACTCCAAAAAGAGTAAAGACAACTCATGTAAGGAGTAAAAATAACCCCTTTTTCAGAGTTATTTTAACTCCAGACTGAGGGTTAAATAGCCTAAACAGCCTTATTAATCCTAGCTTGTTTTATGATTTATTTATTTAATCTTCTGCGTTGTGTAAAATCTAGGGATCCCGTTGGCTGACGGCAGTGTGTTTATAACCAAACAAGCTGAAAAACAAATATATTGTATAAAACACTCTCGTACACTTTGAATACGACCCTTACTTCTCGATTCACTAGAACAATTACAGCAAAAAAGAAAATACAGAATTAATAAACGCGGACCGAAAGCCTTACAAAAACGATAACTTAAGGTACAACAAATGACTAAGAAAACGAGCAAAAATTACAGGAAAAACTATACTTACAAGATCTGTAACTCCGGATACAACTAAGCGACTGATTTACATGAACAAAAAATAAAACTTTATACTAAACTGGACTGAAAATAATGAACCTAACGAACTTACGAAAATAGACAATAACGATTACGTAACGCAACGCCTAGACTAGAATACAGAAAGAAAACGCATATGAAAAAGGCTAACAAAAGACTACTCCAAGCGCGATAACAAAGGCACTAATTAAACTAACTTTACGCAACGCAAAACATGAAAAAATAAAGAACAGGAATAAAACTCGCAGTCTCTCGTGGCTACATGCCCGCCCCAATGAACTATCCAAGTCTCTTTACAGTTCATTAATAGAGTCACTACCTAGGCACGAGCGTAAGTCCGCGATCCTTAAATAGAATTCTTAGTAGTGATGAAATAAATTCCTTTTTTCACAGCTTCTGGAGAAAAAAAAGGGGTTCGTTTTTTTTTCTAAATTCAATGTGGCGCTCTCTGTCCTTCAAGGAAGCATAACTTTGTTACTGGCCTTGTAAGAACGGTGAGACTCGTCTTAACCTTTGCTGATCTGACATATCCGTCTTTTCCGCGAAAGACATCAACAACTTTGCCTAACGGCCATTTTCCGCGATGGACATTTTCATCTGCAATCAATACTAGATCTCCGATCTCCAAGCTACGACGAGGCTTCATCCACTTTGCTCTTTCTTGTAGGGTTGGCAAATACTCCTTTAGCCAGCGCTTCCAGAATACGTCTGAGATGTACTGCACCTGTCGCCATCGGCGCTTGCTGTAACTATCTTCCTTGCCAAAGGACCCAACGGGCAAACTTGGATTCGATCTCAATAACAGCAGATGATTCGGCGTGAGAGGTTCTAGGTCCTTAGGGTCGCTACTCACTGGTGTCAAAGGTCGGCTGTTCAAAATACCTGCAACTTCCGCCATGAGGGTTTGCAGCATTTCATCAACCCAATACTGGTGGCGCAGGCTGGACAAAACGTACTCTTGACCCAGATGACCGGCTTTCTGATGATGCTGCGAGATGATTAAGTCTGTCACGTGATCTCGGTAAGGCAGAATGATTGGATGCTTTGCATCGTAGTCGATTAGAGCGTTTTCCAGTCGTCCTCCAACTCTTAGAATTCCCATCTCGTCCAGCAACGGATGAAGTTTGCGTATATGCCCAGCCATCTTTAGGTTCTTCAGCTCGGAAGTTGCCTGACGCGAGTGCTGTAATGAACCAATCCTTTGCAAGGCCTGGATGACTTCGGGAAATGAAATTCTCTGTGTGTGCTTGATAATCTCCTTTTCAGCTTCTTTCATTTCGTCTACCGACAGGACTCTTCTATTTTCACTACTCTTAACTTTGGAACTGATTGGACTTCGACTGTATCGCTCAATGAACCACGTTCTAAATCTATGTAACCAGGCCACTGCCCTCTTTAATCTTTCCCATGATGAATGGCGCTCGATCGAACTTGAAAGAACATCTCCACTTTGATGGCCAGACGATGATTGGCTGTTAGACTGAGCACGTTTGATCTCTGGATCGTCATCGGATAACTCCGGTTCATGAAGTGTAGGATCACGAGGCCAAGATTCATCTCTCCTGGTTAGAAACTGAGGACCATTTAGCCACTTGCTGTTTGCACACATCTCTTCTACTGTGAGACCTCTACTAACTTCATCAGCCGGGTTGAGCTCGGAACTTATGTGTCTCCACTGGTGGGGGGCTGAGTTCTCGTGAATAACTGAGAGTCTGTTTGCTACAAACGTGTGAAATCTCTTCGACTGATTTCTGATGTACTGCAACACACAGGTGGAGTCTGACCAATATGTTGATTGTGTAATCGGAACGTCCAATTCCTCTCGAACAGACTTGTCTAACTGAACAGCTAAGACTGCCGCGGACAGTTCCAATCTCGGTACAGTCATAGGTTTCAGGTGTGCTAGGCGAGATTTTCCAATAAGAAATGTGCAATGGATTCTATCTTCAACGTCTACCATTCTGAGATACGAGACCGCTCCATATGCTATCTGCGACGCGTCTGCGAAGTTGTGCAACTCGGCAAATTTCAAGTCTCCAAAGTACAACGGCTTAATGCATCTTCCAAGAGAGATCCGAGAGAGACTGGGTAATTGACTCTTCCATTTCTCCCATCTTTCACCATCTTCATCACTGATTGGGTCGTCCCATCCAATTTTCTTTTTACAAAGATCTTGCAACAACTTCTTTGCCGTTAGAACAACTGGAGCGACCAACCCAAGTGGATCATAAACGGAGCTCATCATGCTGAGTATTCCCCGACGGGTATCTGGTCTGTCTCTTAGGGTAACCTTGAAAGTAAACTCGTCTTTCTCTAAATCCCACTTGAGCCCCAGCGTCCGTTGGATCGGTGGGTTTACTTTGTCCAGGTCAAGGTCAAGTACTGACGGGGCTCTCTCAACTCGCGGAATGCAGTCCAAGACCTCTGAACTGTTACTCAACCATTTGGTTAATCGAAATCCTCCTTTGGACAGAATGCTTCTTAGCTGATGCACAAATTCCACACCGTTTTTTGCAGATTTAACCGACTTGAGGCAGTCATCGACGTAAAAGTTTCTTTTGACTGTCCTGACCACTTCTTCCGGGAATTCGCCTTTGTTATCTTCTGCTGTCCTTTTCAAAGCGAAGTTGCAACAACTCGGTGACGACGTTGCACCAAACAAATGAACTTCCATACGATGATCGACTGGTTGCTGATTCAAGTCACCATCCGGCCACCAGAGGAATCTAAACGCGTCTTGGTCGTCTGGTGGTACTCTAACTTGATGGAACATGCACTCGATGTCAGCTAATAACGCGACTCGTTCTTCCCGGAATCTCATCAACACGCCAACTATAGAATTAGTCAAGTCCGGTCCAGTAAGAAGCTGATCGTTAAGAGATGTTCCTCCGTACTTGGCTGCACAGTCGAAGACTACTCTGGTTTTGCCAGGCTTGTTTAGCACAGGGTGGTGAGGTAAATACCACAGCGGCCGCTTGTCGTCTACATGAACCTCGTTACACGTTACCTTTCTTGCGTGTCCCTTAGCAATATACTCCTCCATGGTGGTCTTGTAACTTTCAAAGAGTTTCTCATCTTGTAGAAACCTTCTCTTCAGTACTTGAAGCCTTCGTTCTGCCATGGGCCGATTATAAGGCAGGAATGGTGGGTACTGTCTCCAGGGAAGCGCCACCTGATAATGACCTTGATCAAGTTTCACAGATCGTTCCATGATTGCAAGAGCTTTCTTGTCTTCCACTGACATGCACACGTTAGAGTCACCCGCCAAGCCGTAATTCTCTATGGCCCAGAACCTTTCGACTTGCTGCATGAGACAATCTTTTCTCGCGGACTCCACTAAGCGAACAAAGTTAACATTCAGATGGCGTTCTCGGCAATCGATGCGCCCCACTGGGCCCATGAGTGTCCAACCAAGAGGTGTTCGAATAGCATATGGCTCTCCTCTATTACCACGCCTTTCTTCTAATACCCAGAAGGCCTCTGGTGCGTTAGTGCCTACGATTAATCGGACTTCTTTCTCGCTAATACTTTGTAACTTTATGTCTTCAAGGTGAGGCCACTGTCTTGTATCTTGCTCTGATGGGATACTTCGGCGTGAGGCGTTCAGTCTATCAACAGTCCATAGTCTTTTAACTTCAACCTTGTCAGTACCATCAAGTGACTCCACGGTTAGGCTGATCTCACGACCAACTCTTGGGCTGTCTTCTCTTTCTTGAGTTGTCAGGAAGAATGTTTTTTCTTGCCCTTGAACTCCAAGCTCCCTCGCTAGCGTCTTGTCGCATAAGGAGATATCTGAACCGCTGTCTAGAAGTGCGTACGTTTCCACTACCTTGTCTGCATCGCGACTTCGGACTTTCACAGGGACCACCCTCAGGCAAACCTTTCCCCCTCCTGTTGAGGTACTGTTAGTCTGTCCACTTGATAACGGCGTGCCACTGCTTACTTGGGTTCCTTGTTCAACCGAGACTCTCGTTCTCTCTTCAACTGATTGCTGTGAGGGCGGAGGGTGAAGTAAAGTATGGTGTCGTCTCTTACAACCTTGGACTTCACATGTACTCCTTGCCAAGCATCCCACTGCAATGTGGCCGTACTTGAAGCAATTATGGCATAACTGAGCTTTCCTCATCACTTGTAGACGTTCTTCGAAATTCTTCTCTATAAAAACCTTGCATTTCGCTAAGAGGTGAGCTGCTTTGCATACCGGGCAGACTGCAAATCTCGTAGATGGGGCTTCTTTGTGACCAGGTGAACTCAACCGTCCTTCTCTGAAATCGATCTCTTGAGTACTGAATGCGTTACCGCGCTCATCGGGCAATGTAGCTCTTTTAGGATTAGGCTTACGTCTCTGACTATCCGATCTGCCTCGTGCGTCGTCTATCACGCAACCAAACACAGGGTTATTTGCAGCTCTCGCCTTGATTTTGACAAATTCTGCAATGTGACTAATGTTCGTTCTTTGACCTGCTTCCTGGATTTGATCTGCTACTTCCACAAATTTAGTCCTGAGATGAAACGGCAGCCTCTGAACAATTCTTCTTAGGTTGTCGGCACTATTGATTTCATCCAGGTAGCCAATAGATTCAAGTGTATTTTCGCAATCCTTTAACTGGTCAGCAAATGCTAATAATCCTGTACGATCTGAAGGCTTCAGAGGAGGACCTTCTGTTAGCTTGGTCACGTACTGCGAGGCAATTCTGAAGGGATGTCCGAACCGTTCTTCAAGTAGCTTTCTTGCAGCTTGATATCCTAGGGAAGGATCCTTGTACAAACAACATTTGATCGTGTCCTTTGCTACACCCGATGTGTACTGAAGAAGGTACATCAGCTTCTCGCTTTCGCTAGCTGCATTAGAGACGATGCTTGTTTCAAACGATTTAATAAAATTCCAATACTCGAGGGGATCACCATCAAAGATTGCCAACTCCTTCTTCGGCAACGCAAACCCCTGCTTTATGGTTAACGCCATCTTGCCTATAAATTCTTCAGGTAAAATATATTCGTTTTCTGAAACAGAGGAGGCTGTGCTGGATCTGGCTAGTAGACCTTTGAATTCTAGCGCATTGGGATTCAACTGTGACTGTGAACGTTTGGATTCAATTGATTTCTGTGCGCCTCTGGGCTCAGGGTCTTCCTGCTTATAGCCGCTTGTAGCTCGTCCTTCAGCTTCTTTATCAAACGGATTCAGCTCTTTAAACACCTCCGGAAGATTAGGGTAATCGATATCTTCATCTTGCAACAACTTAACTTGCAGGTCTGTTTTTTGGACTTCATACTGTGCCTCCAAAACTTCTAACTTTAATTTAGTCTCTTCCTCCTGACGTAATAATTCTTGCTTTTGCGTTAACTGTTTCAGCTTTAAATGAGCTAACGCTTGCTTGGCCTTCAGCTGTCTAATAGATAAATGCGCGGTGCTGACGACATCTTCAGGCTGTGTGTCTACATCTTCGCGAGTTACAACTGGCACCTTTACGCTATGAATCCATTGTTCAATTCTTGATTCAAAATTCATCTTTCGGTTGCAATGTTCTTTAAAATAACGTGCTTCGCTTTCCCATTCTTCTAAGTTTCCAGATAAAGTGGCAATGTAATCGTAATGCGCCTTCTCGAAGCGAGCAAAGGCTTCGTCAATGTCCGATAATTTCTCCGAAACTTCATTGACATTCTTTGAGTCATTTAAGAGTTCTTCAGTTTCTCGGTACAACTTGGTTATTCTCGACAAGTACCCAGCTCTTGAATTTTTCAGTCGCAGACTGTCTAAAGCATCTTCAGAATGAAAACGGCGTCTTCTTTGCCACTCCCGATCAACTCCGGAACACATGACATCCACTAACAGATCTTTGAATGCATGTAGAGAACACTCTCGTACACTTTGAATACGACCCTTACTTCTCGATTCACTAGAACAATTACAGCAAAAAAGAAAATACAGAATTAATAAACGCGGACCGAAAGCCTTACAAAAACGATAACTTAAGGTACAACAAATGACTAAGAAAACGAGCAAAAATTACAGGAAAAACTATACTTACAAGATCTGTACGGCAACTCCGGATACAACTAAGCGACTGATTTACATGAACAAAAAATAAAACTTTATACTAAACTGGACTGAAAATAATGAACCTAACGAACTTACGAAAATAGACAATAACGATTACGTAACGCAACGCCTAGACTAGAATACAGAAAGAAAACGCATATGAAAAAGGCTAACAAAAGACTACTCCAAGCGCGATAACAAAGGCACTAATTAAACTAACTTTACGCAACGCAAAACATGAAAAAATAAAGAACAGGAATAAAACTCGCAGTCTCTCGTGGCTACATATATAAACAAACAAACAAACAAACCATACCATACCAAACTGATAGGTCCAAGGGCTACTCTACAAAGATAATTTGGTTGTCCCTTTCCCCCTCTTACAATGTAAATCGAAGCGTTTTTACTGCTAATGAAATAAAGTAAGTTATAAAATTCTGTGTGGCCTTTTTGGGTTCATTTCATTCATTGAACTCAAACGCTCAGGTACAGCAGGGGCATCCAACGACTTTCTTCCCGTAAGATAACTGTTAGAAGGAGCAAATATTGCCTAGAAATTTCTGAAGCTCGAGAAAGGCTGAAACTAAAAGTTTTTGGATAACCGCACCCATTCATCATAAAGACACTCGGAGTTTTTCTACTTAACTTACTTAGTACTATTTCCGGTTGTTGTTTCACATTTCGTTAGCGAATATTGTGAACAAATGGTCTCCTGAAATTTTGGTATTAGAGAAAACATACTCTTGGATTTGCTCTTTTTTTTCAGGGTAGCTAATAGTTTCGGATGAGACAAAAAAAAGCCACCAAAAAAACGACCAAAGTCCCCCTAAGACATCCGAGCAGATAAACAGATTTATCCAAACAGGCTTCTAAAACATACAGAAAACCATTTGAGATACTTCCGACGCATTTGAAAGCATTCCGTCGTGAAGTGCCCCAATAAAAAAAAAAACGAAAAAAGTTGTGTTCTTCTCGAGACATACAAATCAGACAAATTAGATAAATTATGTTTTCTTTTAATCTCTATGCAAATATTCAGCTACAGAATGATAGTCTGGAGTATTTTGATCAGTACAGTCATCATGTCCGACCGACCACAGATAGGATTTCGTCAAACACTGTTGCCGAAGACCAACTCGAATTATTTTTAGCTCTGCATTTTGTGGCACCGGCCCTGCATACTGCTAGTAAGGTTTATAATATCAACAGCCATAATTGTCTCTTGGTAATATTTATTCACTATTTACTCAGTTTTTATCTGACGAAGACGAAGTTATAAAAAGAGATGAGAAAACGCAGAAAGTAAGACCGCACTTCAACTAGTTCGACCTAAGGTATTAAAACACATATCCCTGTTGGTGTGAAATGGGTTGATCGCATGCATACAGCCGTCCTTAATTTACATATTCCTCCAATGTGAACGTTCGTAAAAACAGGATTTGTCCTTATTTCCGAGCGTGTTCAGCTCAGTGATAGCGAAGAACCACCACCGGGAGGCTTACAAACACGAGTAGAAGATCGACCCGGGACATCATCGTCATCTTGTTTACCTGTTAAAAATAAAAATAAAAAAAACAAAAATGCAATGAAACGAGTTAAGATAAATTTAAGAAGCTCATACGCTACTCTGATCGAATGCAGACGGGTCACTTTTATCATAAATTCAATGTAACAGGAATTTAAATTAGCAGACGAGTTTTCATATGAAAATGCACGTTTAAACATGTTTACTTCGCTTCTTATGTTGTGGGTACGACTGCGCATATTGGGATCTTTCGCAAAGAGGGAGTATACAGAATGTAATAGACGCTACATGTATAGCAGCAATGTATTTTTTAACCAACTACAAAAACATACACCTCTTAATTATTACGCAAAGAAATACGAGGCTCTTGACACAATTAAAAAAGACCCGTTGAAATCAGGGTACTAGAAGCTCAGAACAAGCTCGCAGGTGCTCGCAGGCCACCTCAAACCTGGTTTCCTGCAAAGTGTTCCTCACTCACCAGAGAGCTCGAAGCCAGACTTGTGAAGGTCCCTCGAGGCACCAGTTCTCCTCTGTTCTTGATTTTTTTGTTTGCGCTGTGACGGGGACACAACAGGTGGAGGCTCAGACGACTCAATATGGATAACAGGCCCAGTATATGGTTCTCTTTCCACTTTGACGAGTTTGCGAGTCTAAAATGAAATAACCATCACAGTCAACCATTTACCACCTTGAAAAATTGGCGTCGCATTCACGTAGGTTTCACTAGCGATCAGGATGCACTCATAAGCGAAAGCATGATGTTGATAAGCACAACGACTAAAATGTTTCCCCTCATCGTGCTTTCGCTAAGGCTTCCCATTGTGCTTTCCTCAAACGTCCCTCGCTCGATGAAAATGTGCGCAGAGAAAGGCGGTAAGGTGGAAGCCCTCCCATTGTCCCTTGCGCTTCGTCACCAGTCGCTCGCGTGTCACTCGCGTTTCGCGCTAAAATGCGAAAAAGGGAAGCGCACTAGGAGGACGAGGCAGGTTCATTGGATATTGTTCCCAAAATATGAACTCCTCAAAGCCCCTAATGCACCTATCAATGTAAATCCCGTGAGGGGGGGGGGGGGGGGGAGGGGAGGGGGGAGTGCGGGCAAAGGGAGGGGATTTGATGCCTGAGACTATCCCCATGTCGGGCTTTTGATCGTGCGAAGCGACCCCGGGGTCGGAACATTTGACTTTGACCGATAGAAGCCTGGTATCAATTCAGAAGCGGTTACCAAGTCCGTCCCTCGAGGCCTATGAAAGTCACGCTGTTGGAGAAAGGTATGAAGTTTTCATTTGTTTTAATCGCCATAATCCGATACTTTACACTGTCATCTAAACAGATGTCTATTTTGAGAAAGTTTTTATCTTCAAGTTCCCATCTGATTGTAAACCTCGATTGAAATCGAATTTTACAATGAAAGTCAGAGGATTTTTTACGGGTCACTGATCCGACTTGTTCCGACATGTTGAGCAGATGTTATAAAGCATTTTACGTTTCATTAATATAATAGCACGGTCAATCTTCCTGGAGCGATTGTGTTGTTCAAAATAAGAGATGCTAGTGGAGAGAGAAAATACTTAATTACAGCAAGTAATTTAACGGAACTTACGTTAACCTTAATTAATAAAAGTAGTAAGAACGTACTTTTGAAATGTTCTTTTATTCGTTTTATATAGTATTATAGTATTGTTTGTTTAGATTTTTTCCCCGGGTGGGGGCTTTTTTGACACTTTTGATCGACCTTTCGTTTCCCACCCTGGGAAATTTGATCAAAAAATTTTAAAATTTGCCAAATCCCCACCCCTTACCCGCGTTCCCCCCCCCCCCCCCCCCACGGGGTTTACTTTGATAGGTGCATAACTGATCCACTTCGGTCGATCGTCGGACAAGCCGCTCTCTTGTCTCATATAAACCAAACTGAGCTGCTTGGGCTGCGTGTGATCTTACCTCATCCCGTTTGATGATCCGGCCATACATGTATGAAGAGAAGGGTGGGTTGGGGATAAACCGACCAGAACCGCGAACCACATTGAGCTGTAATAAATAAAAAGCATGCAATGAATGGAGAAAATAAAGGATTACTTGACAGCGTTACAAAAAGCTTCCGATACAATCTGAAATAAGGAATTCCATCATAAATCTCAGTAAATACCGTCGATTTATTCAAGCGACAAAACTAGGGGGTACTTACCATCTACAAGGGAAAATCAAATATTTAAGGCTATACCGGCCGTTTAGGAAGCTTCAGAAAATATGGGCTGTAAATTGATAAGGTGTAATTGTTCTACTCTTTTAGTCTATTCTGATGATTTGGATATACTTTCTAGTGGTGAGTTGTTCTCCAACCACGCCAAATTTTAAAGTTTTATGTATTTGCACAAGATTTCCACCAGGGTGGTTTCAGTGAAACGGTAAGAACCCTAGGAATGAGGCGTACTCGCGTTTTTTCAACTTTTAGCAGAATAATCCTCAAAGATTTTCAACTCAATCTTAAAATTACGTTGAAACGAAATTTACTAGGCACTTGCGTTGAAAATAACAAAACCAGAGCAGATAACGAAAGGTGAAAACTCCGAATAATAACATATCAAACAACGTAAAACAGAAGCCACGTCTTATTTCTGAGCTATCATTGTGAACCATGAGTGGTTATTATTTCAGGAGACGGCTAAGCTGTTAATATTCCAGAACTTAATGAGAAGTCAAATAGGAGCAATAAAGAAAATTGTTAATAGCACGACGACAATAAAAAAAAAACAATGAAAGGAAGGTAAAAACGAAAACTATTGCCCCGAAAACCAACCATTGCCCCGAAATTTTCAGACAGATTTTGGGAACCCTTTCTGGAAAAAAGGCCCTTTATAAGAAGAAAAATGATTGAACTAACCTCACCACGTTCGTAAACTACTTTTCCTTGACAGATTGTTACATCAGCTGCTCCGTGGCATTCCATTCCTTCAAAGATGTTAAAGTCCACCGCCTGCCAAAAGAAAGAGTTGTACGATTAAATGCTATCAAAAAAGGGACCATTGGATCCGAGGAAGGAGACATAAACGTCTTCTTCATCATGATGATTCCAACTTACAGTGGAACCCGGTTAATACGGTCACCACGGGGACAAGCCATAGTGTCCGAATTAAGCGGGCTCTCAGAGAAAATGTCAGGAACACATGGGCTCCGCCCACGCGCGGGCTTCGCGCGCGGGTGGAGCTCCGCTATAATGTGGTTTTAACACAGTTCAAGATACAGAACCACTTGTTCATTTTTACAGATTTACATGTTTCATATCTTACTTGGTGATGAGTTTTGGCAGATATCACACGGGTGGCTTCAGGATCCCACACAACCACATCAGCATCAGAACCAGGGGCAATACGACCCTTAAAACATACATGTGCACGATATCAAATATTAAATTTCATAATTTTTGTGAGTGCTTAAGAGTGAGAAACACTCGCTCACAAGCTCACGCTCTAAAAAAAGCAGCGAAACAAACCACGAATAAAAAAATGCTATATTGACTCCGTTGAGGCTTGAATTTGGGACCTCTGTTATAGATCTACCGGAGCGCTCTACCGATTGAGCTACGAAGCCCCGTGCAAACGGACGCAACACTGTTGGTTAACAACTCCTAACATTGTTAATTGTTGTGTTGTGTCCTTTTGCACACCCAGTTGCATGTGCCAACCATGTTGGGAGTTGTTGCGTCCAACTGCACACAGCTTGAGGCAAACTGGGAGCAAGGTGCCACAATTCAGGAATTTGATCGCTGCAGTGGAGATCTACAACCTACACGTATGACCTTCCGCACACCGGTCAGATGTACTAATCATTGAGCAACGAAGGACTCGTAGCAAGCTGGGCCATACATAAGGTTCATGTATGGCATGCGTCCTGCGTCCTGCTAAGATCAGCAATATCGAAATCGTCATGATTGTGATTAATAAAGAATGTTGGTAAATTCAGTTTAAGCTCGGTGAAGAAATGACAAAAGGTGTAATCATCATGTCACACGGCCGGGACAAAGACATGATGATTACACCTTCATGGGACCCTAACCCAAGGCAGCGGGACCATGTTAAAACTATGTAATACTGACGCAAGCTTAAAACGAGCTTACAATGAGAAGAATATGTCCCAACTTCAAGCTCAGAATTTAGAAGTCGTACAAGATTACGACTGGAACTAGTAGTGTTTTTCAGGTTATTATTATCTTTAAGTATGCGGGATGCAAAAAAAGCGTGAATCGGGTATGAGCTCTTAGAATGATAGCGGTGGCTCACGAAAATGGTTTATATAATTAATTTCGGGAAAAGGCTCGAAAACGTAGAGATGAGTGAAAATACGAGACTTAATGGTAACAAGAATAAATTGTCTAAGTCTAGTGTAATAAAAAAAGTTGTCAGATAGTCAAACTCTTAGTGTTTTATACCATTGTAATTTACCTTTTGGGGATAGATATTGAAAATTTTTGCCGCGGTAGAGCTAGTTACTGCAACAAAACGGCAGGGATCCATCTTTCCTGATGCCTACAACAAAAGAAAAGGAAATTCTGTGCATCAAAGAAAATGAGGCGTTCCACCCCTACCACCACAGGCAAACGACAAGATAAACTCATTCCGTGATTACAAATTTTAAGTCAACGTTCTGGCAGGCTATCAGGGGCGGGGTTTTACGCGCCAAGGCTACGAGCGAAACAAACATACACGAGCGCCTCGTGGAAGGCTTAACAGAACGCGACAAATGTCTACCAAATATACATGTATGTATTAATGTAGACCAAGAAAGGACAATCTTGTGTACCTAAAAACGTTTCCTCGCCTTGTAGCAAGGAGCACGTACAGTAACCACCAATTTGAAAAAATCATAGAGCACAATAAGAAGCAAGAAATGTCAAGGGTGAATTAACAGGTGACTTCATCAAGAGACAGTTAGCATGTACATTGTATATGTTCTCTGGACTGAGTCGAGGATCAACTGGAATTTCATTTCTAACTTTATAAAACAACTACCCCGTCTTTATCATCTATCTTTTTTTAATTAAGACCAGTGGATAACTCACCACGCCTTTTTCCCAAATTACAGACATTCTATCTTCAACACCTGGGTCAAGACAAAAATGACAGAAAAAAATGTATCTTGTTCACTATTTTGTATGCAATTATGGCAGGGATTTGAACATATCCCTCGGATAATTTACACCCAAATAAGATATAAGGCACTCTTGCAGCCAGGAACTTCTTTAAAGGTCTTTTCAGTGTTGACCAGAATCAATAATACTGCCTTTGCTTTGGCCATAAAATACACAAATGACATCTCTTTATGCAAGTGGTTTGTGTAGCAATGAGATTACATCGATGGCTAATCAATGCCACCAGCGACTAAACATTTTGTGGCACATCGTTTACTCGTCCTTGAATACTCATCATTATCATCAATATTCGATATTTAGTGAAATGATACCCCAAAATTAATAATATCTAATAATTAGATATTGATTTCATCTATTAATTATGTCCAGAGGGCACACCTTTCATAAGGCTCGAATTCCGAGGGACGAGCGCGGGCTCAGTTACCGAAGAGCGCCTGGTAATCGAGCCTTACATGCGTAACTTTCATTTAAAAGACACGATCCACCCTTAACTAAGTCCGACCACAGTTTTGTTTTGTCTAGCCTAAATAGTGACTCAGCCGGGCATAGACAAAATATTCACAGCTTAGCAGGATAGCTGAAAAGACCTTCACACCGCGGACTGCTGCAATTGAACGGACAGTGAGTAGAAGATTTGAGGATACTTTACCATTAACCCCGTTTGGAATCTTCCGGAAATCATTTTTTCCAAGCGCCTTTTGATCTGCGGAAAACGTACAATTGTCTGTTCCAGTTAGCTGTAGGTCGTCACTATAAATACAACGAAAAAAAAATCCCTTAACCTACAAGAAAACTATACAGTACACTTCAGCAGTATTAATGATGAACTCAGTTTTATACAAACGTAAATGAGTAAAGGTCGGTGTAACAACACAATATTAGCCCAGTTTTAAACAAACAAACAAAATAGTACACCAGTTTCACTGCCAGAACAACCACTTACTACCTTCGCGAAACTAAGTTATGGGAAGCGAGATTTTTCAAAGGCAGAGGAACGTAATGCAGAGAACGGGGAGGGGGATATGCGTCGCCTAAGGGAAGGTGGGAGGGTCAAAAATTACAACTCGGCTAAGAACGACGTTATTTGCCCAAGGAGACCGAAATCACGACATAGCTGGCAGGACTCCCCTGAGACCTCCACACGATTGTCTGTAATGCCCTGAGGTGCTACGGAATACCAGCATTGTGCGCAGGCAGAATCCGTGGTTATTCTAACAGTGAAAATAATAAATAAATGGAGAATGTGTCCAGTCGCCAAATAAAATAATGCAGATCATCAAGCCCTGATGCCCTTCACAAGCAAGCGAGGAGAACGTGCTTACAGGAGCTACCACAAAATTAAGTGAAACATAAATAACTAAATAACCACTTAAAACATTAACAGAAGGCATAAATTACGCAGCAAATACAAAAGGAGGCATGGACGGACAAACTTGAAGAATATTAAAACGGAAATAAAAATTGAGTTTATGAAAACTTGTTAGCATAACAGTTTTTCAAAATTTATTTTTGTTGTCTGTAACGTTTAATTTAATGCTTGGTCAAAGTTGGGCAACATATTCAGTTTGACATGAAGCATTGATATAAGATATAAGACGAGATTGCTGTGCTGCTTTGAGCCAGATGCTAAAAGATCTAGTTTGCTAAATTTAAGAACGGTCTCTGATGAGTCACTTGGCCGCGACGAAAGACGGGTGTCAGACTGCAAGAAGCCAAGCTTCAAACGGTTTGCCACCAATTGGACAAAAGGAAATAAGATAAAAAAAAAAAATGGAAGAAAGAAAGAAAGCCAACAAACTACTCACTTGGCTAGAAGATCCATAAGGAACCCAGGGGTGGTCGGGTCAGGTCTGAGTGGTGGACCCATGACATGACCTGTAAAAGTGAAAAACAAATAATTACAAATATCATCACAAATTATTATTTTGCCAAACAACATGAAATAATGAAGTTATGAGGTACATTGTAGCCTTCAATAGTCCCTTTGCAACTTGGGGTTACATGACCTATCTCATAAATTTTATTTACTTATTTATTCTTATACCTGCTGCATGTCTCCAACACTTGTGCCAGTAATTTGTTCCATCAGTACCTAAGCTTGCAGCGATGGGTTCACCCACAACAACAACACCTCGCCTACGTGCATCTGCAATAGCCTGGGCAGACGTCTTACTCATCACATGAACAATGTAAAGCGGGCAGTTTAACTGCAAGTACAAGAAAGCGCAAATCAAAACCAGAAGAATGATGAAGCGTTGATAGAGCCTTCCACGTTTACACATGGTAAGGAAGAGTTAGCAACCATCGTCATGGCATCTCAAAATCAATAAAGTTGCCAAGTTTGAAAGTGATAATAATGAAGTTATGACTCTACAAAGTTACCGAATTCTACTGAGACTTTGAATGATGGGGGACAAGTTTGTGCTTTCCACTATACATGCACAAGCATCTGTATGATTTTGCAACTTTGCATGAATGTCATTGCTCATTGCTGACACATCACTTTTCCAACTTGGCAAGTTTATAAATTTTAGGGTACTGTTTGCAGTGGTGTTGATGGATTTTCACTACCGGGTCCTCGAAAAAGTTGACTGAGAAAAAAAAAACAACAACAACTGTTTTTTAGCCAGTTGAGAAGTAAAGAAGTAAAGCCCAAACCTGATTAGCTATCATCATAGCTCTGACACAAGCTTCTGTCTCCACTTCCTCTGTGCGGCACATCTCATGTCCCTCAGGGCCAGTTATGCCAAGAGCAACCATCTTCTTGGCATTCTGCAACAGAAAAAAACAACAACAAAACAATATTAATAATAAAATACCCGAAAAATGTACCATTGCAGCAACTGTCATGTTGACATACAGTTGTGAAGATTTACTATCATAAAGTTTTGTTTGGTCTGGAGGTTATACAGGGCTTCTGATATTTCGCGGAAAAAAGAGCAAAATTTCGCGGGATTTTCAGGGGCAAATTCGCGGAAAAATCGGCCGATTTCGGGGGATTTTAGCGGGAGAAAAGCCAAAATTCGCCGAAAAATTGGCCGATTTCGAGGGATTTTAGCGGAAAAAAGTCAAATTTCGAAGGATTTTCAGGGGCAAATTGTTAGAAAAATCGGCCGATCTCACGGGATTTTGCGGGGGGAAACTTCGCCAAGAAACAATCGGTAAAAAACAGCCGATTTCGTTGGAGTTTTTTTGGCAAATTTCGCTAAAATCGATCAATTTTGCGTCGATATGACCAGCGTTGTTTAACGTTATTTTAACAGGGATAATCATTTGCTCTTTCAACGACAGTTCGCTCGAGAAATGAGCAAATGCTAAAACTATTAACATTATGGTTAGTGCCCAGTTTTTTGCAACGTTCATCTAAGAACGCCTGATAGTTTTGGGGCGTTGTTTACTCGTTGCAGTGACGAAGTTTCAAGATAAATTTGGACGTTTGGGGTGAATAAAACAGGTCTAATAGCCAAGATAAGTATTAAATATGTTTTGCCGACATGTATTTGGAAATATTTCTGGCGGATTTCGCGGTATTTCGCGTTTTTTCGGGAATTTCGCGGGTCCGCGACCGCGCGAAATATCAGAAGCCCTGGTTATAGCATCACTGCAGATAACTGTCAATGTACACTAACTAGAGGAAATAGTCTGCTAATACACAAAAGAGGAAAAATTTCCAATCTCACTTCCTAAAATAGCTGGAAGAAGCGGAAAATTAACGGACTAACATTTTACATACCCAGTGAAATACATGAAATACATACTGCCTTAAGCGAGTCACCTCAAAAAGTTATTTTGCTGTAGACAATAATAATGCTTGGTTTATGTGCAGTCTGGTCTCTATCTTCAGAGACAATGGTGACTCTCCATTTCCCCAATAAATTACAAAACAAAGCAAGAATGCTGAATCGTAATAAACCAATAATAATATCAGACTCATTTACACCACGCACAAAATATTGCGACTCGTCATCGTCTAGCAAAACAATAATTAACTAGGTTTAATATTAGCCAATAAATTACATGCATAATTATGTCATACATGGCATTATAATAACCCTAGTCTACCTCTGCGATAAGAGTTCCATTCTCAGCATGAACTTGTGCAATGGCTCCAATATCTTTACACTTGCTGTAACAATGATACATCTGCCACAAGGGGTAATAACAGATGAACAAAGAACATTAGTAACAAGCGTACATGTACATATAACTGATATTATCAGACTACAAAACAGTCCGTATTTCTGCGTATTCAAGTACGCGCGAGCAGTCAAACAAAAGGCCATGCTTTACCGATTTCTTTACTGATTTGGAGAAAAAAAACCCGACTGTTTTACAGTCTAATATCATATAGACTGTAGTTGGTTAACCACCAACAACTAGTCAGGTGAAAATATACGTACATGTACTGTATTTTCATTTTATTCATGCATGAATTTATTTTCATTTATTTTTTAATACCGACAGGAAAATATAATTATGCCTGCTTTGATTCAAAGAAGAAAGTTGAATTCTGTGAATATAAAGATGTACGTAATAAAATGCTACTTTACCTCTTCATCAGATAGCATAAAAACATCTTTATAAGCCATGAAGGTTTTAAATGAATTTATACCTGTAAAATAAGGACAAGTAACTAAGATTTTTCTTAACTGCAGCAATAATTGTTCCTTCATGCAACTTCTGTACCTACGGACAGTGTGAAAAAGGAACTCTTATTGTTAAACGTCAGATTGGATACTTTGCTTTTTCCATTATTTTGTTACATTACAGTTACTGAAAAGGTGGACAGTGCTATGCTATAGATAAATCTCTACCCAAATTCTTATCCACTGGACAGCTATTTATCCATTTGAAATCACTATTCAACCTCTGAACAACTGACATCTGTTTTGTATTTTCAGTCAAATGATAGCAGCAGCATGGTGATATTCACTAAGCCCTTTAATTTTTAATGCTACCTTTTTCTTTAACAAGTGTTTCCATCTCTTCTCCAACTTCATCACTCCACCATGTCACGGCTACATGGAAGGAATAATCACAGCAAACTGCAAATCAATGGAACCACTGTTAGTACTTAAGGCTCCAAATAATCTCTTCTTGGAAGTGGCACACTTTCCTTTATAATTCACACCCTTTACTGAATCCAAAGAAACAGGAAGCAAATTTAAAATTGTTGTTACTGTTACTAGTTTTGGAACTGCATACATTTTTAGCATCCGACTGATGAACAGTTACCACTTCAATGTACAATGTACATTGTATTTATTAATACACAGGCTGCACATGTTGTGGTTAAAAAAATATCCTTGGTTCAAATTTCAATTTTATTCCTTAGCTTCAAACTTATCTTCACACTGTACAGTGCAAATTATTTTCAAAAAACGAAGGAAACATGATATTTGAACCATGAACACAAATTTAAGGATTTCAACCATGATGAACATACACGTACTATACAAAACCATCTGAAAAAATAAATAAATTATAGTCTTAAAGTCTCAGGATTATTAGTCTTGTAGCTTTCAACTGTATAGCAGAGTCTTGTCATTTAATACATAAATCAGTCACCTGATAACAAATGACTTGGAGACATTCAAAAGCTACAAGACTAAAAAATCTAAAACTTTGAGACTAGAATTTACTTTCTCAAATTTGATTAGCAAAGTCAAGAAAGCGTTCAAGGGTTTAAGTGAATCCAAAGACCTGTATGTTTTGTGATAGTAGAAGATAGATGTACAACAATGCACATGTAATTTATGTATTTGGTGGTCAAATCCATTCTGCATAGACCTGTAAAATGATATTTTTCACCAAATGCACTGGCATGATTATACAGGGATACAATGTACCTACAATTGTAAACCCTGGTAAGTAAGGGAAACAAATAATAATAATAATAATAATCATAATGTTTATTTCTTATATTGTGCAGTCTAGCAGGAAATAAAGATATGATCGAATGCGCATTACAACACTAAAATCTTAAAGTAATAAATGGCTAATCCAAATAATGATAATAATAATAATAATTTACAATTTTCGGAACACAAAAAAAGTAAAATATGAGTTAATAAAAGAACTAATAAAAAACTAATTTAAAAAGATGTGTCTTTAGTAAAACTTTAAAAATGTTCAATGATTGACATTGTCTAATTTCTAGAGGGAGTCGGTTCCATACTGTGGGCGCAGCATTTTCAAATGCCATATCCCTGAGTGTCTTAGTGTCTTAACAACAGTAGCTTGTACCTTTCTCGTCAGCCCATTTTCTCCACTTTTCGTACGCTTCTAACAACGATTCACCCTTTTGTGGAATCACAAAGTCAACTGTGATAGAGAAAAATATTAAACAAAATGTCATTGTATGATACATGTACAGCTGTACAGATCTATCACAACAATAAAATGTAACATTTTACATGTATTTACATAGGGAATCTAATTTTTAATTCATTTTGTAGCTTTCAAATAATCTAATTACTTAATATTCTATTTACATAAACTGCATATCAATTAAATTAAGTTACATTGTACATCACGTATAACAGTTCTACAGGGCTGTCACTAGAATTTTACGCTTCATTGTGCATTACGGTATAAACTGTACTGTAGGTAGGGATTAATATAGCTACAGTGTAGGGGGTTCTTTTGATACTTTTTTTTTGTTTGGATTATCACTCACTGATCATAGTGGTTCCTCCAGCCAGTGCTGCTCTTGTTCCAGAGTAAAAGTCATCAACAGCAACAGTACCCATAAATGGAAGCTGCATGTGTGTGTGACTGTCAATTCCACCTGAATGAATACAGTTATCATGCAAAGTGATAGTTGGTGAGTGTTAAGAAAAATATTGACACTAGTGTTACTCATTCTCACTACTTTCAGCCAAATCTCAGTATCTGTCAGTAGATAGTTGGCTGATTGTTGGCTGTTAATTGTTGGCACAGTTGGCTGTCGTCTCAAAATAATAATTTTCACAAGATTGGGACAATTATATGAAAACACTGCCAGGGCGAATGCAAAAGTCCCAGACAACTGGGATGACCTCAATCATTTTGGGTAGAACTGAGTGTTTTTGCGGACCAATTGGACTATTGTGTAGAATTTGGCACGATCATATGGAAAAATTCTTAGACGACTGAGATGATCGGAGCAATTGAAGGCTATCCCAGAAATCATCACTCTTATTCTTAAATGGCTGGGGCAATCAGGATGAACGTTATTGAAACCAGGCTTTAACTGTAGCTGAAGATGCACCCGTTTTCACCTGTTAGGCCAGTACCTTCAAGTTATTATGTACATCATGTTATTTTTAATATTTTGACTGGTCAGAAGAGAGATGTGACTAAGCAAAAATTTCTTTGACTGGTCAACACAACCTTGGAATGACCAGAAACTGTCCCAAACTTATTTTGAGTCCTACAGACAGATATTTCAGAAAACTAATCATCACAATAAAACCATGAAAACTATAGTCCTTTTGTCTAGTAGGGTTATTACCTGGGATGACAAGTTTTTTATTAGCATCAATAACTTTTGCTCCACCAGGAACAACAAGATTTTTACCAACATCCCTGAAAAAAGGGAAGTTAGGCAAACTTTAGCAAACAACAACAGAATATTACTATAATTTTTTATGTCTATGGATTTTGATTTTTAAAGTTATAATATATGCAATGTACATGTACACTGTACATGTATTGTGGCTCCATTTTCTTCTTTTCTTTCAATGAAAGGATTTACCTGTGACTGTACTACCCACACTAGCTTGCTTTTTCATTATAATCCCTCTCTGATTGACTGAGTAAAATATAAATTATTAAGAAGCAGTGTGCAAAGAAAGTATGGTCCAATAGCCAGGGGCTAGTGGATTTTGCTATCAGGCTATACTAGTGAATTTGGTCTTTTACTTGCCGAATGGGCAAGTCAAGATTTTAGGGGCATTCAAATTGCAGAAGAAGTGTAATCATCTTGCTCATCAAATATATTTTTTTTTCAGGCTAGTTACGGTGACTTTGAGCTAGAACATGCTAGCTACAGCTTGCCCAAATGGCAAACTGTATATAACTGACTTTCATTGCACCCTGGGATGGTTTAAAAATAATTATTTTACCAAAAATATAAGTAAATTTGCATCTACATGTAACTACAATTTTGTAGTTCATTTCTTACTTTATCAGTCCACTTTCAATGAAAACATCAGCCTCAACCATTTCATCATCATTGACAACAATTCCACCCTTTATAAAGATGCGATCTTTCTGAGCCTGTAAAACAACAATAAAGAGAAGGTTGGCTGGTGAATTTCATACACATACAAGTACATGTATAAAATGGAACTCATCTGGAAAAAAACATCATGCTACAGTGTAACTACATGTATATTACAAAACAGTTAGTTGTAAGCTGTGGTTTAAATTAAGTGCTCTGATTTCATTTTTTTTTTCTGTTCATATCTTTTTATACTGAAGTAAAGAAAAACTGAACATGAAACAACAGAGAGAGAATTTTTTGCCTTTATGATGTAAGTTACAAGTAGGTATACATTGTATATGTACAATACATGCATGGAATTGCAAAGCAAATGTACAAAGCTCAGTAGGAAATAGAAAAGCTCTGAATAAAAGAACATTAAATACAAGCAATGTATTGATCCAAAAGGTAAAAACAGCAGATGGTGGTTGTTACAGAACCTTAGCAAGAATCACATCCATTTGTTCTTTACTCTACAAAACCTTGAAGTCAAAGGCTACACAGTACAAAAAACAATGACTTGACCAGCTGGAGTATTTTAAACTACAGTGCCCTGTACTATTTCAAAGTGAGTCACAATAATACCCTAATCCCTAATATAACAAGCTGCTTTACTTCAGCACATTATCTACACATACATTATACCACGTAAGGTGCATTATCAACTGAAAAAGTATTATAATGAGATAAAACTTATATTGTACACTGACATGAATTTAAGCTGCCACACAAAGTCAAGTATAAGTGGGAAATCATTAGTGAGGCCTTTGTTCACTGTAACTACATGTACCTTCTAAAATTGATTTGTATAATAATAACTTGTTTTTTTTATTTTATGAAATAAAACCAACAACATACATGTAGTGGTGTACCACTGTATATACATCCTACATGTACATGTGCAGCTGAATGATAGGATCGTTTTAAGATGCCATAACTTTTGAGTCTGTGGAAATGTCCCGGTGGCGTGACCATTCAAATGAAACCTACATAGTATTCAGCAGTGTACAGTGTCCTGTTATCAAGCACATAATTATTTGTTTTTCAGCATTATTATTATTATCATTTTTTTTTTTTTGGGGGGGGGGTTAATTTTGACTTGGGCCATTTCTGGGAGTGAAGTAAAAACCAGAAAACAGAAAAACATTACCAGTTATAAACAAAACTTTCATTTTTTTTTTAACATGGACAAAAAAACTGTTTTACAAATGCCAGTCACGTAAGAATCTGATACCAAACATGATGTCATGAATCAAAGCACTCGAGAATGGACCATGTGAAGAACTCCTTTTCAAGAACTGGTGCAAAAATATGGAATAGCATTCCTAACAGTGGCAGAGCTATACCTAAATATAAATTTCAGAATACCCCACAGAGTTGGCCACTGGATATTTTGATACAGGAGGATACTTATGTTGGCGTGTGTACTTTAATAATTGACATATTAAGTACATACCGGTATTAAATTTTCAGTTTAATTTCATTCATTCCTTATTTTCATTTAACTTTTTTGAAATAAATGTATTCTCTGCCTTGTTAATTTAATATGTTGATGTTTGAGTATCTCTTTAACTTTATTGTTATGTTTCAACCCTATTATTGTAACTTTTTTTTTTACTTTTCCTTCCCGCCTCGATTAGCTGTAGGCTACTTTGCGGGCAAGGATTAATTATGGCATGTATGCAAAGTGTTTTTAATGAACTTGAACTTCAAAAGAGGTTACATACTTAAAGAATATGCTGAAGTCATTGATTGGGAGACTTCAGGACAAAATCAGAGGATTACTGTGATAGGTTTTTCATTAAGAATTCTAGTAGCAGGAGAAAGGTGTAACATTGCTGGAGAATATTTGCTAAAAAGAGGCTCCATGTCTGAATAAAAAATAGTCATAGGCTACCTAACGTTGGCAGGAGAATTCTGCATAGTAAACGGAGAATTCTCTGATCTCAGATGCCTAATGAACATCCTGTTGTAAAACAAAAAGATATTGAACCCTGTATCTTCCTGGCTCACTGACACATCAAAAGATAATCCAACAATAAAATTATTCTATTGTTGGATGGATTGTTCATAGAATCATGCACCTGTTTTCCATGTAGACTGTTTCTGAAGTACAACTATATTATCCTCAGATATACCTATTACCAGCTGCCAGAAGGGAGTTTATTTACTGAATAGCGTTGCTCATGTTTTGCAACTAAAATACGAAAAGATGCTCACTTATTTTACCTTGCCCATCAACATTGTGAATTTTTATTGTCTATTTCAAATAGGACATAATATAACAGCATCAAATATATTATTGTGTCATTGTGGCTACAAACTAAACAATGTCAAGTTCAGAATAAATATTTTAACAACACCTTTATATGCTTGAAAATATTTTCAAAAGAAATGTTATATTTTAAATTCCACATAAGCTCAATGATGTTCTGGTTTCAGATTAAAACATATTCTCATTTACAGAATCTATAAGGTTAAGAAACAGTTTCCTTTAAGCAAAAGCATCGAATAGACAAAGAAATATTGTTCATTGTTTATAATTTTCTACATTCTATACTTTGTCTGCTTGACAATTGCATGCAATATTGATAAACTATTTTTTGTGGAGAGAATTTAGATGTTCATACTATTCCAAGAAGTACCAATGAAAAGTTACAGTGAAATATGTGGCTGAAAGCTTACCCAAGAACGAAATAAACAGTTTCCTGCTCTTAAATGTATAAGAAGACTTAAAATCACTGACGTACAACACCTTTAAAGACCTGATAATTGAACAAATCAAGGGCGAAAGCGTAAAATATTTTAAAATGGCAAATTCACACAATAGTTACCAAGCTCGACACTGATTGTGCTCACATGTACAAAAAGTCATGTAAATCACGTTCAAATAACTACTAAAATATTCCAAAACATGTCATGGAAAATAAACTCAAGAAGGCTTATGAAATGCTTCAAAAAATTATAATAATTTGACCATTATTTCAAAATCAAATAAGCTTTCATGTAAAACAGTAAATTAAAGATTGAAGACCAGGCGCTTTGTCAGGGAACAATAAACATATACAGGAACAGCTAACTTAAATAATTTATAACATGTAGCGTCTAAAAAGTTTGAAGTTGAACTTCTCTGCATAAATATGATAAACTTTCTAAAAGAACGAAAATCAACATCTCTACCTTAGTGACCTGAAACACCCATAAATTACAAATTCATTACAATTCACACGTCTGTAACTGGCGCTGAAATGTTCATGCACGCGTCCAAACGCCAGATAATTGATGTTTACAAATGCGCCACTCAACGCTAATGTAGATCGAAAAGATGGCAAGCTATTTACTGCATCTCATATTTTTACATGGGGTACTTGAAAGTCAATTTGCGGTACCATATTCTTGATTATCAAGGACAGCATTTTAACAACGTAAGTTTAAAAAGGATCCATCTGCAAAACGGGTCAAACACTTCGGACCCTTCAGCAGCTTTGCAAAAAATCAACAATCTCGAACCGATTCGAAATGGCTGTGATCGCAAGTACCAATCAGTGATTTTACACCTTTTATCGATAGTTGTGTTACTCATTGAAGCTTTAAGCAAAAGTAAACGTCTACTCACCATTGCGGACGCCATTTTCTATTTATCCTGTGCAGACTTGTGCAATGAGCTAGTCGATGAAGGTGAAAAGAAATAGGCGCGCATAAAGGCTCTGCGCTTGGGATTGTGGGATGGTCTAGACGTTGCACATCTGTCACGCAACGACGCGTGACAGACTACAGTTCAGTGGAACGGTAGTGGAACCACTTTTCGACCTTTCGCAGCTTTTTTTTTCTCCATGTCGCTGAACAAACCGCTAGCTACGCAGGCTAGCACAAAACTTTCGCCATAACCGGCTTTCATTATATCCAGGTTTATCTTCATGACCAAAATACCAGGTGAGCTCTTGCACTAAGAGGACATGACACGTCAGTGACAGATCGCGTCGACGCTGGTTGACAGCTTTGATTCCCTGGGTAAGGGACAAAGCCTGAACAGGCTCATTTAGGAAAGAGGGGAGACAGGAAGGACGGCCGCATACGTAAGCTAAGCCTGAGGAAGAGGAGCACTAGTCAGTTTTGCCAAAGAAAAAATGCCCGCCGACATGAAGAACAAGAGATCCTGCATTCTAAGAAAAAATAGATTTAGAAATAAGAAAAATGTTTCCTCAGTCTAGCCCTCCGCCTAGACTCTCAAAGCCCGTTTCCAGGCAGCCGTTTAAGAGTCTACCCTCCCCGGCCTCCCGTGACATCTTTCTCCTTCGCCAACTTATTGGGGGCGGAGGAGCAGGGGGGGGGGGGAGTTGGGCGAAATACAAAAAAATACTGATTCGCGCGTGAGATAATTAAATGGAAAAAAAATTCAAGCACGCCAAATAACCCTAATACATATTCATGCACTGGCCTAAAAAACTTCGTACAAGGGAAATGAAGGGAAATGTCATTAAACGAAAAAAAACAAATCTTGAAAAAACTTCATGCAGCCCCAAAATTACCCAATCACCACCCCTCCCCCACCCCCCAAAAAAAAAAGTTTTAATGGTCCGCCCCTTGCCGTGATCTAGATCCTTTTTTACAAGAGATTAGGCCACCTCATTTTTTCGTAATTCTGGTTTTGACGTTCCTTTTGTATAAAATTCATTAATTGATGGCCGAATCCGATCAGTCACGGAATGATCCTGGGTGGTGACTTCCGCCCAGGTTCTTCTCTCCGAGACTGTCATTGAATTCATTTAGAAAACAAACTGCTCCCAAGCAAAAACATTTTTTTCTCCCTCTTTTCCTAGTTTGCCGTCTGTTTCTTCCTTTGTGTCTTTCAAGTAGCACTACTATACAGTCATTGTGTCCTTTAGATAAAAATTTTCCAGTAAGATCAAATTCGTACTGCAAGCTATTACTGGCCCACAATCACCCCAAAATGAGATGAAAATGTGCATGAAAAATAATTTTTTACTTTGCAATTTGCCTACTAGGAATCAGAGGGAGTGGTCATATGGTATCCAAAATTAAATCTTGCGAAAAAAAATTCAACTTTTGTTGCTTGTGTCACAGGCAATTACTTTTTATGGGATAGATTAAATCCATAATTGTTGGGAAAGGACTGCAACAGCGCAAACTCACGATGACCCCTGAATTGGGCACCCCTTTCCAAAGATCTTCCATAACCTTGATTCCTATGAATAAAAAAAAGGGAGAAATAAACATGACAATGAATAAGAATTAATTAAATGATAGTCAACTGTTGGTAACGGACAGTGAAGGGGAAACAAAGCGTATATTTAAATGGCGAAAATTAGCAACATCCGGTCCGACCTATTAGTTTTGACAGAGATCCTCTCTTGGTTAAATTGGAATTTGTACAATTGCACTTGACAGTCCATTAGTCCATTATGTTTTCTCTATTTCAGTATATCACCCGACTGGTTTGATCACTCACTCTCACGATCAAGTCATTGGGGCGCAGTGGCGTCTTTGCTGCTTGACTAAACCAATTAAGACAGCTACGGCCCTTCATCGTGGATCGGCAGGAGGCTAACACCGGTTGAAGACTATCTCCTTGGTCACAAGACGAAAGGTAAGCTATCACGAATTATCTTCTCTAGAAAATAAACACCTATAAACCACCTCATAGAGTGGTTCTCCAAGACTTCGGATATAGGGAAGTAAGCTAAGGTAGACGAATCGAGTTGACTGAGAAAAAATAGACTGAAAAAAAAAAATTAACCCACCTTGTAACACAGATTGTTTTAATTCGAATATTATAACAGAGAACTAAAATGAGCAAAATCTTAGAAGTACCCAATAAAAACTACTCTCGCACTCGTGACTAGTCGGAGATGACTCTGAGTTTATCTTTTTTTTTTTCTTTCTGTTCATACTGACTGGTAGAACTTTAAAACGTAATCGTCAGAAAAAAAGTATGCAAACAGAATATATCACTTATGGCCAATTATGCTACAAGTATACAGAGTTAACGCCGACGCCTTTTTTAAAGTCAGGCGATATGTTTGTGCGGTTTGTCAAAGGCTACGTATACGGGTTAAAGTCTATCTCCGTCTACTAATTTCCTAGTTTTCAACTTAAAAGAGAAACACGTTTACAGTACAAAGATTAATCCTGGCCGTATTATCTTTCAAAGGTCAAAACAGCAAATCGTTGTTTGCGAAAGCATTAGTCATTATAGCACGTGCTAAACTTTTTGCATACTGAAACGGCAAATTAAAAATTCATTTATTATGATATACTGATATAAAATTAGAATTGCATTTTACACACTTCGAACAGCAAGCAACAAAAGCAGTCAATTTGTCCGTGCGATATTAACTCTTGTAATTTATGTTTTTTTAAAAAAATGCAACGATTTTTTTATTTTGTTTATTTATTTTTCATCTTATGTTGTGAACAACGTGGGTTGTCCCGGAGTTTTCAGAGTTTCTTTATTGCGCATGACACGCACTTATCTCCGGATTAATAAAAGAGCAATTTGGGAAAAGTTTTTAATTTTAACCGGCTTATCAGGAAAGATTTGATACTGCGCGCGGAAGCTAATCTAAGCAGCTGACGTAAACGATTTCGGTTAGTTCTTCACATCTCGGCTGATTGTGATGTAAGCATTTTGTTCGGTTTATTTAATTTTCAGGGGCTTCAGAGCTGCTTTAAATGGTCTGCAATGGAGGGAACCCCTTACTTAGTGGAAGACGATGCAGAGAGTGGACTACCATCTAGCAAGAAAGAAGTTAGTTACGATACATTTGGCTTTTCCGACGATTCTGTACCAACAGCGGCTAAAATTAAGGACGAGCAAGATTTAAATTACTTAAGAAACAAGCTGAGTTTATTGGAATACTCACTTGAACAGCAAAGAGCCACTTCCAGTTACCTGAGGGAAGAAAGGGACGAGGCTATCACTCTTAACAGTTCACTGCGACATGAAGTCGAAGAACTTCGCACCGAGGTACACCGCAAGGGGAAATCAAGGTCTTCTAAACTTGCGCAATGTAAAGAATGTGAAGTCCACAACACAGGTATTTTATTTAACATAAATTGAGAGATCTCGTACATCCTGATTAGTTAAAGACATTCACACATTCTTTTTTGTTATTGTTTATTTATTTTAACGGAGCAAATTACCAACTGCAAAACAAAGAGTAGGGAAAAAAAAGTAATAAATATTGTCTGATAAAAACTGGGATGGATGCTCGATCTATTGTCAATTGTCTAGTTCTTCACGAACGAAGTGCGAGTTTTTTCATTTTTTACTGCGCTTTTCACAAACATGCGAATTTTGAAGTTTAAAAGCCAACTGACGATTGCGTTTATCATGTTAACGGACCTCTAAGGAAACAAAACTTTCCTTTAACGGGTTCAAAAGGTCATGGTTTGTAATTTGTGATTGGTGGATCTCGATCCGTTTGGTGTGTTTCTGTGCTTCAAGGTTCGTTGCTTGTGATCGTAATTATGATTGACGGCAGCGAAAAACGCAATTGTGAAGGCGGCTTATGAACTTTAGAGTTCGCATGTTTTCGAAAAGCGCAGTAAATGTTTAGCAATGCTCCAATTTACAAAGAATAGCGACATTACAATTTAAATTGACTATCTACATCACAGAAACAATTATACGCCATACCAATATTTGGCGCGTGCGTCAGTTTAGGAACTGATTTGTTACGGGGAAGTGGTGGAATGCATATCTTGGACTTTGCACCTAAACCAAACCGATTTTTGGTCGTTAATAGAGAAACAAAATTCCGGCTTTGATCTTCCAGTATAACATCAAAGCTATACTTTACTCTTGAGAATAGAAAAAAAAAGCTTTAAAGGAGCATAATTGTTTATAATTCTTAAAAGTCCTATAATTTCCAGACGTTTCGGGCTTGGCCTCAGTTTGCTGTTTGTGCCGTTTGAACTTCAGCCGATGTTATGGTAACAGTCAAGGAAGGTTGGAATCCTGTTAACTTCATGGGGCTTTGCACGAAGATCGGGAAGGTACTCCCCATAATGCCATATACGAGCAGGCTTCGCCTGAAAGCTCGGGTTCCTTTTTCCGACTCCATGAATCATTCAGTGGGATATGAAAATGCAGGAATTTCACTAGTTGAAGTATAATGAAAGAGTAGCGAAATCTGTCATTCATTCATCAATTCAAGGGCTATCAGCTAAACAGACGAATTTAATGAATGTTCCGTTTTGCACACTTAGACGACCAAAGTTCTTAACTATAGGTTTGTGAAAGTGGTATCAGTTGTCAATAGAAGGTATATAAAGGGGTGCCTATTCTGTCAAAACTGGAATATATAGAGTACCCCCCCCCCCCCCCGGTAGGGGGAGAGCACGAAGCCGGCCTAGTGGGACTTCATGTTCGTATATATTTTATAGACAGGCTCCCTCCTACTCAAGGTTGAAATGGAAATAGTTCGTAACCACTCATATTTAGATTCATGTCTTGTTGAAAAGCTGATAACGGGCTAAGAGTACCGCTGGTGCAAGGAGAAACATGAGCGTCCGAAAACATCCTGAAACGAAGAAGCACGTCAGATAAGCGGTTCTGATGGCTTGGCCTGAAGGGTCGAAATCAATGCAAAATCGCTTGTATGGACGCGGAGCTTTGGTGTGGAGAGTGCCTGATACACTCAGCCCCGTTCGGTATTAATGAAAACGTGCCTCATCTTCGATCCTCATTTGAGATCCCCTTGCTGTGCCATATTAGAGCATTTTACGCTTAATTGGAATAAAAGAATCGGCTTGGACAACTATGAAGCCTGATTCTAAGATGTTTATTTTGTCTTTAGGACCTCTAAAGGAAGAGCAAACAGTCCTGGATTGTATGCTCGGTTTGCCAAGGAAATGTGTTCGTGGCTTAGTCAAAAGGGCAGGGTTGTTCATTTGGTGGACAGGTGTTTGGACAAATGAAGGTGAGGAGCTGTGTAGTTAGCATAAAGCCAAATGAGTTCCTTAGCCCATAAAGCAAGACATATAGGTAATGATTAGGTTGCCAATCTTCCTTAATCGTTTACAGGGTATGGGTATTAAAAATTCAACAAAACACAAAAACGCATTGGATATTTCCGCAAAGGGGAAAATAAAATGGATTTTTGGATTACACAACGACGGAGAGAAAAGAAGGAGCCGTTATGGAACAGTGTGGTGCGATCGTTTTATGGATCACTTACCTGTACCACTCCTAAGTGACCAAATACATTGCAAATGGGCCACAACTGATGGTTTCATTTTAGAGTTGAGAGGATTGTTTCATTCTGTCGATTGTGATAAATTGTAAAAAAAAAATGTCTCGTTAGTACACTAAAATTGATGAGTGGTAAACTTGATTCAACCCTTCTATCGAGGCGGTAGAGAAGTAAGTTGATGTTGTATAGCAAATCATGTAGCTATTTGTTAAAAAACTAACCAAGTATCATTCAGAGTGAACACCAATCTTCAGTACATGCGAACTAAACCTAGATGGAGATTTGTTTCGGCAGCCCCGACCTCGTTTTCCCAGTGTCACCGTTTGTAAATAGCTTTTAAATTGGTTTCCTCTCGCCTGTTACGGTTTTTAAACATGTTAATCCTGTTATTTTTCATTTAGATTATTTTATTGTGGTTATTTCATTAGACTACGCACTTATATAATCTAGCTACAGACTCAGTCAGGGCTTAATTCACTTCCGTAATAAGCTAAATTTTTACAAGTTTTCGTTTTGCCTGTCCTCATTTTAGTTTGATTTCGCATGTTGGAATGCATCCGACGCACTTTTGCTTTAGACAAAAAGCGTTTTTATAAGTTACTCTAATGTAAGTTATACTCTATTATTATTGTATTTTCTCTACAGGTCTCGGAATGTTGCGAATTGAAAATAAGTGGGTGGAGATGCAGCAAACAAAAATCGAGTTAGAACAAGAAAATGCAAAATTGGTCCAGCAAGTGTACGATTTACAAATACAATTAACGGAGAGAGAAGTAGAAGTTATTAGAGAAATTGAACGCAACAAAGAGCTGACAAACAGACTGATCAAAAGAAATGGCATTTCTTGCGACAGGAATCATCCCTGCGAGAAAACAGCTAAACACGTTAATGCCGTGGCGGATTTTTCTGAGAGTTTAGGTGAGGAAGTTGAAAAAATAAAAGGAGTGATGAATCGAGGGCTTTCTAAGTTCGAAAAAGTTTATCTTGAAGTTGATCGTTTAACTGAAAGCCAGAGGTTACTTGAAATTGCTGAACGCAGCCTCGATAAAAGAGTGCAAGAACTGGCGGAGTCCATTACGCATGACTGTCCACATTGCAGCGCTGGATCATCGCAGGCCCGTGAAGTCACGGGAATGGATGAAACTGATAAGGAGAAAGCTGTTTTGCAACACAAGGCTAACTTAGAAATAACTTCAGTTGGCGGCGATGAAAGCAAATCAGCAAAAGCTATGAAAATGTTTAAGCGTGCCCTGCCTTCTGTATATGGAGTATTTTGCTGTACTTGCCGCGCGTTAGTTTTGTTTTTGCTCACATTTCTAGTCACAGGTGTTCTGTTCCATTTTCTGTTAGTTTCCAGTAGTTTTAGATTGCCATCCTCTCCAGCAGAGGATTATTACGGCGTCGATTTATTTGCGTTGTGGAGTTATTTTATCAACTGGTTGTTTTACCTTATGGTGACTATTTAACCTTTCAAATGATCATTGGATAGCTCATCAGACGACTCAACGCCGGGACTCAACGGCACGCCTCTCTTGAAGCGTGGTCCAAAATGCCCGAAGAGAACAGTAGCAAGTTGCTTAATTTTTATCAGTTGCAGATGGATGTAATTTAGATATTGATATTAATTTAGTTATTAATGTCGTTAGAATAAAACAAGCAGAAGTTAACTGTGGCCTTATTTATTAAGTCTATTAACATTATCCATTCATCATGATTTTTTTATATGAATCATATGAAACTATCTCGTCACCACTGCCATAGGGATCCCCATGCATCCGATCTTCATTAGTATTATTATTGTCATTATTATTATCAATCTATTTAATGATATTTCATATGAATCATATGAAACTGTATATGAAACTGTCATCTTAAAGATAAATTTTACAAGTTATAGTGACTACTGCCCGAAATTATGAAACGGTGTGACTGATAAAATTGTAACCCTTGAAATACCTCTTAGCCTGAGAAAACAGCTGACATTTTGAACGACTCCACCACTCTGGTTTCCCCGCGAAATGTGTTCTGAGGAACGAACGTAGAAATTCCACCGACTCGTGCCAGATCTGGATAGTGATTCTGATTGGTCCGGTTGAAGCAAATGTCTGACCCGACGCGACCAATCAGAAGCACTAACACCCAGATCTTGATAGTGACTAGCCTGTTCCAGCCTCCGAGATAGTCGGGTCCGCGGGGATTATGAAAATAAAACGCGTACCTTTCACTTTCGATTCGCGTCTTCCCCACTCCGTTCGCCTCTTCCGCACTATCTGAGAGCCTGGAACGGGCTAGATAGTGACGCGTTTCTCAGACGTCATTTCGCGGGGTAACCAGCGGTGGCGTAGTGAAATGTCGGCTGTTTTCTCAGGCCGATGAACTGCTTCTTTGAGTTCCTAGGCCCTTCATGTCTGTACTACACTTGCTGACATGGTTGACATCAATGTTTACCAAGTAATAGCCACCGTTGTCAAATAAGAAAAAAATCGGGGGCAACCAACGAGAATATAGTTCAAAACCACTTAAACATTGCATTGTTAAACGTATTTTAGCATTTAAACGATAGATATAGGCATATTTTTATCTCCTACATTTTTTTTATCAGTTAAGATTTCCTAGCTGAACGTCTAGCGATCCGAAAATTATAGGGACCAAAACTTATCTTTTCGAAAATTCAGCCATAAAAAAGGCTCCCGAAAATTCAAGGTGAACTTTTTAGGGAAAAAACCCCGTTAAAAATGGGCAATTATACCGTTCTTTAGATGTTCGAAAATCTTAGGAGAGACAGGCAAGCAAGGAATTTTACAACAAGGAAAATTCTAGATCTCAAATCGTCTTCCGAACAGATATTTTCCGAAAATTGACGTTGGGTGCCCTAAAATAACAAACCGTTTGAGTGCGAAAAAAGTGAGTTGATCTGTGAAACTAAGATATGTCTATTGTTCGGGGGCTGGGGTAGGGTGGTTACTCAATAATGTTTTATACGGGAAGACTCCGCCCCAAGGTTCAACCATATCATTTTTGACAGAAAATTACCCCTTCGGTATACAGTCGAACCTCTAGTAACGGCCATCTCTCTTTATAAAATAACTAAGACAGTACGCGCGCTCTGATTGGCTGAGAGGAGTGTTTGCATGAGAGTATGTAAACATGGTTGTGGCGTCAAGTTGTTTTGCTTTTCGCGCGCTAACACGCAAGCACGAATTTGAAAAAGTTTTCAAGTTCAAAACTCGACAAGTTTAATTTATTTACCCATTCCTTCGTCGGCTGAAACTTGGAAAATCGATACAAAAAAAGTGTGTCGATTTTTTTTTTCGCTTAATCTGACATTTTAAGCGAGAAAAGTCCGTATTTTGGAAAGCATCTTTTTGCAAAACAAGAACTGATTACGCGTGCAAGACTTCGTGGACAAGACTTTGCGACTGGTAAGAATTTCTCTTTTAATCAGTGCCATACAAAGAGTTTTGCGTTTTTTCTCGGGAAATTTATTTATTTATTTCCTTTGTTTGCATAGCCTGATATAAACATGGTACACCCCTTCAACGTACATACTTAATAAGAACAAAATCTCTGAAACGGGAAGAATTTTTGTCATTTTTGTTTAACATTTAATAAAATAAAATGAAATAAACACAGGGCGCGTATTTTCCAACATTTTAATCAAAGACCCTCATAATACCTAACGTTAGATTATCCTGACTATCCTTTCACATACTGCAACTCATGAATTCCCTCACATTTCATACATTAATACCTGAACGAAGCCTTGTACTGTATCATAAATGACTATTAATTCTAGTGGTAGTTACCAAGTGAACTAAACTATGACATGTTCTTCCTCTTTCCCTGCGTTATGTCTTAGTTAATTAAATCCATTAAACACCGTTTCAACGAGCAACAATTTCGTGGAAATGCTACGGTGTTAATTTTCACTTAGTTTTCCTATGAAAAGAAAATATATAACACCACTAGAACCATTGCAATACAGGATATAATCAACTTTGCGCAATGGAGTTCTATTTTCTTTCCTAAGAAAACGATCTTATTGTGCTGAAAAATAGAGCAGCCATGACACTTTGCGTGAAGCCCAAGTAATTCGACCAGCAGTTGGTCGAGGCGTTCCAAGTCGCTATCCATTTTAATGCATCTATCAGCCTGTTGTTTAAACCTGTGTTCAAATATCCGGTACTGCTGCTTTTGCTGAAGTAACTCGTTGCTCCGCCTGTCCAGCAACTTTCTCAAATCTTTGGGGAAGTCTTGGGAGCCTCTTCGCTGAAATGGTTTCCACAGTGATGAAACTGGTAAGCTTCCTCTACGTGTTTGGGATGGCACAAAATCGTGGTCACCTGATTAGGCAAAAAACTGCGTAAGCCTCCAAACTTCTTTCGGGGAGGGGAGGGTGGCACTCCCAAGTAAAGGTGGTTGAGATGCTCGGTAATACCCTTAAAGGAGCGAGACCAATTTGGGCGTGGTTTAAGTCTTTATTTGATCTTAAAAGGAGACCCTACTCCAACACAGTGTGACAATATTTGCCTTTGTTTATGTGGATATTTCGCTACTTACAGCCCTAAGTAGTACGAGCATCCCAGTCAGACTCTCTTTTCAATGCATGGAAGTCCACCACAGGAAACTTCCTGATCTCTTAAGATATCAAAAAGGAACAATTTGAGGCTAACTAAAGTACTGAAGATTTTTATTGTAGGTCTTACTCTAAAATATATATTTGGCTACAGAAATTTGTTCATCGACAATAACTGGACCCAGGGCTTAATCCATTTTTTATGTGAAAGCCATGTTATTCCCGACCTATGCAATCGAACAAAACCGAACAAAAAACCAATCGAACCCAATCGAACTCCAATCGTTCGATTGGGTTGGGCAATCGAACAAAATCGAACACCTTTTTTGCTGTGAGTTCGATTTTCGAACCAGTCGAACCAATATAATCGAACAAAATCGAACTAATCCAATGCAATTGTCTCTTGACGCATCAAGCTGAGTAAAACACGTGGAATATAATCATTGTCAGCTTTTATTGAATAAACAGGAACTGAACATCATACTGCAAGAATGTCAATGTTCAAACAAAACAAAACAAATAAAAGGCAATTTCGATGACTGTTAAGGTACTGTGACTGTTAAAAGGAAATGCTTCTCAACCAGAGAAAAATCGCACCATTTCAACAACAGCAACACAGGCAGTTGTGTTTAAAATTAGTATTATAATAAGCAGAAGGGACCTCGCTGCAGCCATTACTCTCTCCAGGTTCTCCAGAGTGGCCAAGAGTGACGTGGAGACGAGGAGAGCAGTCGCCAGCGTAACAGCAATAATGTCGGTAGAAGATAATTTTGTCAACATGCTAAAAATAACAAAACAATCAGTAAAACAATTTTTTTCTTAAGATGAAAATCAACGTAGTAGGCAAGAAACTTGTAACTGTTCGCGAGTGTCCGGTAAGAATGCTGTTTGCCAGCTTGTGTTGATCAGTTAGAATCACACCCGGCGAAATTTATTCCGTGGGCCAGTTGTGCGGCGTCATCGGAAGATTGCTGTGCATGCCGCACTATCACACTCGCGCTGTTTGCTATGGCACAGACGGTCCGGGTGCTATTCAAGCTCGATCTTGCGAGGGTGACTTTCTCTATAAGTGCTCAGCAAAAGCCGCGTAAAAAAGGAAGGGAGTTAGCGGTGATTTCACTTTCACCTTCGGAATTTTCCAATACCACGTGCCTATCATGCGATGCGGCGTCCGTTAATCGAACGTTCGATTATACCAATCGTTCGGTAATCGAACGTTCGATTGGGTTCGATTACCAATCCTTGGGTAATCGAACGTTCGATTGTGTTCGATTGGCAAAATTTTATTGTGAATTCGATTATGTTCGATTGAGTTCAGCAATCGAACGATTGGTGTTCGATTGGGTTCGATTGCCGAACTGTTCGATTGGATAGGTCGGGGTTATTACAGTAGTCGTAGCTCAGTTGTCGTAACAAGAAAAGGCTTCAAGTTACAATCCGTTTCGGTATAGAGTGTTTTCACGTGGCCAGCATCCGTGATGTAGATGCGTTGGGTCAAAAGATAGTTTTTACATTTAAAAAAAAGGTTCAACTTCCAAAGGATTTGTTTGGAACACCAACTGACACTGGCATGGAGAAACATATTTGCCTGCCATAACCTGTAGGGTCTCTAGTGCTTGTGTCACAGCTGGAAATGAATATACATGTCATGTCTTATTTCACATGTCAGGCACAAAAAATAATTTTAAAAAAGATTGCCAATTCTCGCTGTTTTTTTATTTGATTTCTAAATCTTGGTAAAATCCAAGATGGCGACCATGTTTGGTGACGTCACAGGCCTCCAGCATTGGCACCACCCATAAAATATACCTCATCTTGTCCAGAACATTAAAGGCTTTCCCCTAGAGGTAAAATCTTTTTGAAATATTGCAACGTATCAAAAACTCTAGGGAGGAGTTCCATCGGTCCCCCCTTGTACCACGTTAGGGGTTACGACTTTGCGTGTGCGCCCGAGGGTTAAGTTAAGTTACCACGACAGCTTAAACTCTCGTTTTTCTGCTAACATCTAGGCCCAGGCTTACCAATAAAAGTGCAATACTATAGACATCGAAACTGTTAAAAGTGTTTTTCACTAGGAGGAAGCAACGTTGAAATAAGGGAGGGCGTCTTCCTTACGCAAAGTCATTGATTGAAAATAGCCTTGTTGCGTATGGTAGAGGGAAAATAACGAAAAAAACATTCTCAAGTACTGTTAGGGATTGTAGTAAATTACTCTTCGCAATAAATTACCTTTCTCTTGTTTTCCATCTGTGATCTCCTTATCGTTTTCCTCTTTACAATTCCTTTTTATCAATGCAGCCGAAATCGTTTTTTCTTTTAGAAGCTCATTATTCAGCCTTCTCACTTCCTTTTTTAGCTGTTCGTTTTCACTCCTCTCTGCATCTCTCTCCTTTTTCATTTGATTTGCTTTACCCTCCTGTGTTGCCATCACAATTTCCACTTGCGACAGTTTTCTTGAGAGACGCCTAATGCAAACCTCGGCGCTGTCATGATTTGAATCTATCGTTTGTTCTGTGGACATTGTATTTACCAGCTGTGATCTGAGAGTAAGAAAAAAGATATCAGGCGTAGAAAGGGTTAGGAGATTTGGAGGAAGGAAAAAAAGGAGGAGTATATCTAGGGCGGGGAGAGGGGGTTATAGTTTTAAGACTTAGTGGGGCAAAAATAAGATTTACTCAGTCAAGACCAGTTTAGAATGCTAATGTACTGACCTACGCGCTAGAGAGAATAGAAAAAAACCTCTCTTTGTTGAAGCAAACTCTAAGGTCACGTTTCACAATATCACGAGCTTATGACTCGTGTTTAGCCTTTCACCGGAACACGTTGTTTGATTCCTCTCCCTTTTCCTTTTTGCGACTGCTACGCAGGCTAAGCTAGGTCATTGTCTCTGTATCGGTGCACCGTTAGCCGGCAAGTTTCTAATTTAATACATCATGTTTTTGGAATAAACATGACCGTACAAGAAACACCTGTGTGATTAAGACCCTGCCTACATGGAGTGGGGGACCCCGATCTAGTGGGGTAGGTTTCTTTTGTTTTGTGTCCCCCAGAGCGTGAAAACAAAAGAAGCCAACCCCACTAGACCGGGGTCCCCCACCCCATGTAAACAGGCCCTAATTTTGCGCAATGGGGCAACATATTTAGCAAATCCTTCCCAAGTGCATTAATTAACAATTAGTTCATGCGTCAGCGTGCGTATGTCGAGATATTGAGGACGCGGGAAGTTTGGAGTGCACGAAAGAGGCGTAAGAGTTGTACGAGGCGCAGCCGAGTGCAACTCTAGCCTCTCGAGTGATCTCCAAACTTCCCAAGTGCTCAATATCTCGACATACGTACAGCTGCAGCATGAACTAATTGTTTTATAACATTATCAAAGCGATCAATGCATCATTTAACTTAAAATTATATTATTGTAAGGCGCGCTCAAAGCAGTACGCGTCAATGTTTGTGCGTATATTTTTTTTCCTCACAGTTAGGCTTATGTTATTATCCTGAAACTGAGAGAAAGTGTACTCTAAAATGATTGTAAAATCCATATTTAAGTGCCGGAAAACTATTAATTCACCGAAAAATCGTTATTGAGAGAAAACAACTTTACAAAGAATGATCTCACGCCATAGCCCGCACAGCTCGCGGAGATGACAACAACAACAACAACACTTACCTCTTTTCCTTACTATCGGTTAACAAATTCAAACGTTTCCTCTTAAATTTCCTTATAAAAAACATGGTAAATGCTTTATCGTGTACTGCCGAGTTATGGATGAACTCAGGAGACTCAGGTTCGCTAAGTTATTGATGTCATCAGCGTGCTCAATAGGAATATGAAGCACGCTCGCGCTATTGAATTTGATTAGGGGAATTTTCTAGCTATGTTAAATAGACATTTACATATGATGTATCAGTTTTTCTTATATCTTTTCTTTCATTCCTTTGAGGGATTTGTTACAAGTTACGTGACCGGCATTATCCACTGAACAGCTTACTTTGATAGACCAACCGCCCCAGTGTTACAGTCCGGTTGACCGGGCTTCCCGGTTTACGAGATCTCGCTTGATCTGAATCCTTTGTAAAATTTTTGATTTGTTCATATGAGGGGGGACTAGCTCGGTTCCCGAGATCTCTGTTTTTCCAACCAGGATATCTGTAGAGCTGGCTGGAAATTTTGCCATATGAACACTTCAACCCTCGGTTACCGGGATGAAAGCGGGATGAATTCTGGCCGTTCGGATGGTATCGTCTTGCATTGCCTGTATATTTTCAACATCATAAGCTTTCCATTTAACTGCATTGATATAGCCTTGAGTGTTGCCAATGCTATGATAGGCGAGAAAGTTGTTGAAATTATTTTGTTTCGCTTTTTTAGGCCTTTCCTCATCTCGGAAACCGTGCTGAAGTTTCTCATGAGAACCCAAGGCGAAACTGGTCCCGGTAACCTGGCTAGCGCGGTCAACCGGGCTTGCGTGAAGAACCCTTAATTATAACTAGTAAGAATAAACCAACTAAAGCTGCAGGAAGTGTAATTAGCAACTGTGCAATTTGTTTGGCTTTTTAAACTCATTTTCCTTTGTATTTCATTTTGTAAAATAAACCATTTCTTTGCTGAAAGTGGGGTTGTGGTAGAGTAATTTTATGAAAGAGAAATGTTATTTTGCCAGCAATACCTTTGTCGGTTTCAAACTTGCAAGATAAAAGCTTTTGTAGAATATGGAGAAATCCCCCTTCACATACGGTATCGTTTATACAGGCGCAAAGTTGTATTATCCACGACAAAACAGCTTTCCTCTTAAGGTATCATCCACCCTTAAGCACCCTCCCCGCGTTGATCGGCGCTAGCGCTTTTGCTTTTAATAAATACCCCCATAAACCGTACATTTTCTGAAAGCTTAATAGTTCCAGATTATTGCTTATTCCTTTTAAAAAATCAAAATATTAACGCGATTCAGAAATGAGAAGCTTTTTGTGAAAGTGGGTGTCGCTGTAAATTTAAGTCCAGGCCAGCCAAAAATAAACGGAAGAAGCCAATTAAGATCGCATTCGCTTCTTAACACGTTTGACTAAAAAACCGTGTCTCAGATTTTTGTCAAGTGGTTTTGTTCTTTTGTTATAAGCAGTTGAAGCCAGGGATAGCAAATCATTAGCACTACCTATGAAAAAAATACTCTTACTCGAAAACGAAAGAAGAAATCAAAATTCGCAGACAAGGTTTTTTAGAAAAACTATCTGACAGTAAGTTGGCCAAATTTCAGCCAAATTGGTTCACGGGTTGTCGACTTGGAGTTTAAAACGTACCCTCAACTTGCTCTGATTTTCATTTCGAGAAAACAGGGGAAAAAGATTTTGGGCGGCGTATTGCCCGTGACGAGATTATAACAGATTATAACACCAAAGCTGTCAATCTTGATGCATACCAGGAAAGGGACAACAATAGTGACACAGCAGGAAAAGGTTACAAACGAAACCCAACAACAGATGAACAATTTATTTCTAACGCTCTGCTCTGTTCGATCCTTCTGTTGTCGAGAAAGCATCTTTAGTTATTTGCGACGGGCAGTTTTCATTTTGAGCCAAGCCAACGTTTACTCGATACATTTTCTAAAAGTTCGACACTTCCCTGGAAAAATCGACAACAAACCGCTTCCTGGAGTTTTTCTTGAAGCTGCTCTCCTGCTACAATAGAATTTCAAAAAAGTATTTCGTCCGATTTTTATATGGCGCGGGACCAGTCGCGAATTTGTCGCTTGCTTGGCCGCTTCGCGACCTAAAAAGCTCGCTCCGCTCGCTAAGAAACTCGTGAAACTCGATTTCGCGGTAGTTTCAATGGGTTTTTCAGAAGCTTTGTCATCTTTTAGCCATTTTTCTTGATTGTAGTAGGAGCCCTTGTCACTCTCTGCTAATTTCGAAACCCACACTTTGCAAAACGATTTTGTCGTCTTCTTTCGTCTTGGAGTCAAGGACGAAAACGGACAAGCTCTTTTTTCTTCTTTGGAGGCATTCACTTCCAAAATCCAGGGAAATACAGTGAGCACTATACTTGTAGACCACGATTTCTGTCAAATTGCGTGATTAGCTTGGTTCAACAGCGGCATGCGTATCAAGTGTGACAGGACTTGTCAACGATCAATTAAAATAATTAGCATAGAAAAAACTTTTGCGCTCCATAAGTCTGGACAGAAAAAACATTTTTTTCTGGAATTTTTTTTAAAAGAAAGCTCTTGATGAGCTCTACTTAATCATCTAAAAATTGAAAATTTCGAAAAATGATGGGTTTTTACCCTGGATGATACCTTAAATAATTAACACCTTACTTGCCGTTTTTGAAACTGTGAGCAAACTGAAATTGTTAGTTTGACTAGCAGAAGTATGAATTAACGCTTGAAAAGCAGTTGCTGTCGTTGAAAAATCCGTCTTTGCCAATTGCGTTTGTCCACTCGATAATGCAATTTCACATGTATTGTCATAATACATGTACTAAGAAAAGGAATTATTATGGTTATTGATGTTTATGTTAATCGCTCAAAAACTGGTTGGACTTATTTCTTCAAGGCTGTGCTGAAACACATCCATGAATTCTTTACCAAAATCTTGAATCGTGGAAGGTGTACAAAAACTGAACCACAAAATACAACCTAGAAAAAACTGACGAAATAAAATTAAAAGAAGTATAGAAAAATTAATGCTCTGAAAATAGGTGAGAATATTCTAACAACAACGGCAAGCAATTCCCTGAGTGATTTGTCTACGATTCGTAATAACTTCTAATTATTGTTTATAGATCCTCTACTGATATTTGAAGCGTTAGATAAAGAAAACTTCAACTGAAAATTCAATCACCTTTGTGATATTTTAACCACCGTTATTATTAAAAGTATTCATCTAAACAGTTTCTAAATACATCATACCTCAGTAAGCGAGGGAAAGGAAAAGAAGAATCAATTTTTTCGCATAACTAGCACCCTTTAAACATATTTTAAGTCATTCTTACCTATTTTTACCGCAAAATTAAAGATCCTTTGAAAGAACGCTAATGTCGAATAAAACTCACTTGCAACAGCGGGTTTTTAATTAGTTCTACAAGCAGACGCGTCCACATTGCCAAGTATTTGACGTAAAACTGACAGGTGGTTGTAAAGCGAGAAGAACAGGAAAAAGCGAATATAAAATGTGATTTTTTAAAGATACTTCTTGGAACGCTTTTGATGTTGGAAACACTGTTTCTTGAAGTTGTTAAATTGTACTCCAAAATATTGTCAAGAACACAAACATATCTTGGGATATTTTGTGAATTATAAACCAAGTAACCCTATTTTGGACTATAATGAAGTGGACTTACAACCCTTCTTTTTCAAAGGCAAGAAGAAGAAAAAACGACAAATAAAAACAAACAAACAACAGCAAAAGCAAAACATATAAAAACAGAAACAGAACAAAAAACAGAAACTAAAAACCTTATAGTATTTTATGCCGTATTTAATGTGTCGATTGATAAAAAATGGTGCTTTTAATAAAGTTGATGTGTTTCAAGGGCTTTTTTCTTTTCTTTGCGATTTTATCTATACCTCCCCTTGCGAAACAAAATCACCAATTTCAATACAAGATGCTAAAATTTTAACACTATTTTTAGTGCCTGTCCAACGTTCTCATTGGCTGGCATTTTACCTATGAAGTCAAGAATAGTCACAAATTAAAATTGACCTGGTATTTATGCCATACCAATGAATAACTGATGAATACAAACTGCAGATACTGTTCCGTTTACTAAAACGATTAGATTAGACGGAAGTAAATAATTATAAAGATAATGCAAAAGGCAGGTTTTACAACTCAGACACAAAAATGTAAATAATGCAGCAATAACGGTTATCCATTTACCCACAATCCTTTGAGGGCGGTTGATTATATCCACTCATTACGAAATGCTCTTAACATCGATTTGAAATTAGAAAGAATCTCAATGTTTTATCTTTTTTCATTTATCTATTTGTTTCTATTGTTATGGAGAAGAAGAGAGAAAAACTGGAGTTTCCTATATGTAAATTAAAAGCTGTGTGTTCTTTCCACTGCCCTATCTTTCTTCCCCAGTGACGTCACTTTACTTTTGTTGTTTAGCTATGAACAGTAGAATTTGCTGGGAGAGAGAGGAACCAACAATCAACAGTGGAAGGCACTTAATCTCTCTCTTGAGAGGCCCTCAACAGTGAATTGCAGACAAATTGGACCACTATCCTTAATTTCAAGCTTCCTAGACTTACCGGATAAATAATGGTAATTGAACTGAGTGGAGTGAAATTTGGTCTGAAATCATACGGGTGATTTCAAAATCAAACTAGCGCGCAGCGCGACTTCGATTTGAAATCACAAGTATGATTTCAGACCAAAATTGCAAATTGCAGCAAACCAGGAAGGCATCTTGCTCGCAACTTACGCGAGTTTGGCGTCGCTCGCTCGGAGGAGCTGGAGGTGAATCAGTGAACAGTACAAGATATTCACTGATTGAGTAACCAGCCAGAGCCCGCGAAAAACACTATCCGCTGTCTTAGTATATACTAAATAGATTTATCAAGGGCTAAAAGCGAAACATAAAGAGAAAGTAATGGGACTTGTAACCACTGCAAAGAAAACGATCTTGAATAAAAGAGCTTTCTAGAGCCGGTAATTGTTGGGACTTTCAAGAAACGGGTCTCTGAGGATTTCAACGTTGAATATGGAACTTTATGCTGCGATTAGTTGAAAACTAGTAGCTGGTCAGCGGTAAACGTAAAAACACGTGATCTCTATGGGTTTACACCTGCGCCAGCAGTACGGTCATGTGATACTGGTCAGTGGATACCCTGTTTTGACAGCTGCCAATTGAAAGTGTGACCAGCAAATTTTCTTGTATGGATAGGTAACCAAATTTCTTAACTTGGGGCTATGCTAGTGCGCGGTTCGCGCGTTCCTGAAGCTCCGCCATAAGCGATTTTTATCTGATAATCTATAGATAACAATAATGATAATAAAAGAGATGCCAGTCAGGAACTGTGTGCCATATAATTTTATCCTGAAAACTTGCAACAATTTTTTGAAGAAAGAAATAAGGATCTTTGAGTTATTTTTTCAAATATTCCAATGTAGATATAGTAAGATCTAGAAACAGACTGCAAACTGTTATCAACCTGTTTTGTATATACGCTACGTATACTAACAGTTTTACAAATGTTACAATAAAGTATTTGATTTAATCAAACGTATTTGAAAAGGCTATTTTTTCCTTGTTTTCATAAGCCTAATCAGAGTGAAAATTAAACTGTAAGTGGCTCTCGGGTTGCCTCTCTCCTCCACTTATTTAGATTGATTCTAATCCTAATTGACAGATCGATTTGTGTTCAGTGTAGGTCATGCATATTTCGCAAACTGGTCTATTGCATATATAGCCCTCCATTTTTACTTTAGTCTGTTCTCAAAAGAAGACTCATTCCCTCCTTAGTCAAGGGATACTTTGTGTTTGGGAATAAGGGGAGTGAGGTTCAGCCTTTTCTTATATGACTCATCCCCCCCCCCCCCCCCTTAACCCCTTAAACCCTAAGATCAAAATTTGAATTCTCATTTGTTGCCTCATTCATTTACTACAGAAGTAGTGGATAGAAGGTGATTAAATATCAAGCAAATTTATCTTGTGTGATCATGTCCGCAATTCTCATGACCACTCTGTTTTACAAAGCATTGATATTAAAAGGACAAATTTGATACTGATCACTCTTAGGGCTTAAAGGGTTAAAAGTCGATCAAAGTGCACCTACACTAAGGAGGCAACTCAAGGGCATTGAGGAAAGCTACCAGTATTTCTTCCATTAAAATTGAGAAACAAAAAGCTATCTCTATCTACCAACTAGACTTGTGGTATTTTTAATAGTTCATTAATTTTATTTCAGATAGTGCCCGCAAAGTGGAAAGCGCCCGTTTTGATTTCGAATGCTTTCCAAAGACAGTTATGGACTAGAAATGTAAAGTAGCACCTTTAAAACCTGTGGAAAGAATCTTGTGGCGTGACCATTCAAATGAAATATTCAAACTATTGCACTATTCCATTTATTCTACAATGTTTTCCAAACTGAATTTGAAAGTTCTGAAAGAGATTCCGCAATATCAACCAAAAATCACGTTTTTCCCTTGAAGCATGCATGGCAACTGGTATCGTTCCAATATGGCAATTGTTTGTCCTAGACGAGTTATGTTACCACTGTACATCTTTCATGACAAATCATCTTCAGGTGTGGAATCCCATTTTTATATATTAGAATAAAATGAAGACAGAATTCAATAAAAGTTTTACTTTCTATCTTGGTGCTGAATTAAAAGAATCATGTAATTTTGCAAAGTTCAGGTTAAACTTCTAGCATCTCTCTATTCAGTTTGACGATCAATTCCCCTTCATTTTCCAGTGTCTCCATGACGACTGAAACTGGGGGATCCAAGAATCCGCACCTTAATTTCTAGGTCCTTAAAGAGAAATAGAGACGAACAAGTACAATAGAGGAAGTATTAAATTTGTTAATAGCCTCTTGGTTTCTGCTTCTACTCGTCCAAAGAGATCAAACAATCTTGATCTGAATACTGAGTTAGACAAAAAACAAGGTAAAATCCTTTTTCCTTCCTAACTGTGGATTTTCAGGGCTCATACATGGCTTTGTTTTTGGTTTTTGTTTAACAATCGGCAAAGCTCTGTTACTTTTCTCAGATTCATACCTTGTGTGTGATAATTGTTCCCCTATAAACTTCTCCCCTCATTAATTAATTAACAGCAATTAACGGGAGTGTTCTCTGGAATTTTCTCAGAGGAATTTTCCAAATCAAGACGATTCAAAAGTAGCAATTTCCACCTAACGTTAGGGCTTACAGAATGACGCAGTAGGCGTGTTTTCTGTCGTTATTGCTTGTAATAGTCAAGTGGTTCGAAACAAAACTATTTAGAAACTGCTGCACATCCCTGTTTCCTTCTTTCTCGGCTATACCAATAGCTGTATCTCCATCGTGAGTCCGCTTCACAATCATCTCTCCTCCTTGTTTGAGAAGGAGATCAGCAACAGCCACTGTTCCGTCTTTAGCGGAGTGATGAAGGGCGTTCCACCCATTCTTATCCACAGCCTGTTTGTCAGCTCCATGTGTCAGTAAAAAGTTCACTAGTTCCGGATGACTGTAGCGGGAGGCGATGTGCAGAGGAACTGAACCGTCTCCCGCTTGGCAGTTTAAAGGCATGCCAAGCCTCTTAAGCATTTCAATTACTTCTTCGTGGCCACCTTTACAAGCGTAATGCAAAGTATTCCAACCTTCGTTGTCAACTTCGTACATGTTTGCACCCCTCTCTAAGAGACAGTTAATAATGTCACCATTACCTTTTGATGCCGCACAATGCATTGCAGTAACACCTTTTCGTGTTTTCTGATTAGGGCTCACTCCATTCTCGAGAAGTGTTTCTACAACTTTCACATAACCCCCCAGGCTCGCTAGATGAATCGCCTTACATTCACTGTTGTCACTAGCGTCTTGATTAGCTTCACGAGACAACAGAGAAATTATGACTTCAGTTTGACCAGCTTTGGCAGCCAGAAGTAATGGCGTCGAATTATCGTTGGTTAAACAGTCCACCTCTACACCCAGTTCGAGGAGAAGCTCCAGTATTGCTATATGGCCATGATGACTTGCGGTGTGCAATGCGTTCCATCCGTCATTGTCATGGACGTGTTCATCAGCTCCCTTTGAAAGAAGTAACCGCACGGCTTCTGGGTGGTCGTGAATCGTTGCAATGTGAAGCGGAGTTCTACCTTCTTTTGTTTTTGCATTGGGATCTAGACCTAGCTCGAGAATTGTTTCTATTGCGATGACATGTCCATTTTGACACGCAAAGTGTAACACGTTCCACCCTTGGTTATCGACAGCATTAATATCAGCTCCTTTTGAAACGAGGAAGTTTAGGGCACTTGCATGGCCATTAAAGGCCGCAGAGTGAATTGGAACTAGCCCATTGTTGGCTTGAACGTTAGGCTCCATTCCGCAATTAATTAACGATTCGATCAGGTCTGTTTGACCCCCTTGGCTGGCGAAATGAAGTACAGTAACGCCTTCATTGTCCACGCCATTTAGGTCCCCACCCTGTGAAAGTAAGTATTCCAAGCATTCTTTGTTCCCACGCAGTGCCGCAATTCCAATAGGGGTTAGACCGGAGTAAGTTCCATAGTTGGGATCGATTCCCTTGTGGAATAGTTTGTCCACAACAAAAAGGTGGCCTCCTTTACAAGCGTGATGTAAGGCAGTCCATCCCTGGTTGTCCTTTGCCAGAAGGTCCGAATTTTGAGACAAAAGAAAATCCAACACGTCTTGATGACCATGCCGCGCTGCAATATGGAGCGGAGTGATTCCTAAAAGTGATTGTGCATTTATGTCAACACCTTGACTAATAATTGACTCCATGACAACTTGAGGCAATTTACCACCCTGAGCAGCGTAATGAAGTATATTCCAGTAGTCATTATCCGTGCCCATTATGTCGGCGTTCTTTCTCATCAAGTATTTCACCACTTCCCCCTGGCCATAACGAGCTGCAATGTGAATAGGAAGTGTCCCTTGTGAGGTTCGAGCGTTGACGTTGACGCCTGCTTTAAGTAACTCTCGAATGACAGTCAAGTGACCTCCGAGACAAGCGAAATGCAAGGCCGTCCATCCAAATTTGTCTGAACTGTTTGGGTGAGCTCCCTTACAGATTAAAAACTCCACTACCTCTGGATGCCCGTGGCAACCTGCGATCATTAATGGGGTACAACCGCCGTTTATTCTAGTATCAGCCTCCATTCCAGTCTTGAGCAGTGTTTCCACCACATCCACGTGACCATTCTGACAAGCTGAATGCAGCGCATTCCAACCGTCTTTATCAACCACATCGACATCAGCACCACAGGCAATTAGGAAGTCCACAGCTTTGGAATGACCATTTTTTGCTGCAGTGTGAACTGGCGTAGGTCCGTTTTTGAGTGGTACATTGGATTTAATGCCATGCTTCAAAAGAACCTCTATTACAGGAACATGGCCGCCTCTGCTTGCAAGAAACATTGAATTCCTGCCATTGCCATCCACTAAATTTCCGTCGCAGCCGAATGTAAGGAGAAGGTTCACAGCGTTTTCATGGCCGTTTGATGCAGCGAGATGTAAAGGGGTAGCACCCGTTTTGGCTTTTACGTTGGGATCCGTACCATGGATCAACAAAAGTTGCATAACAGTTACATGTCCGCCAGCACTAGCCCAGTGAAGAGCTGTCCAACCTTCTTCGTCCACCGCGTTAACATTGGCCCCTAAGGAGAGCAAATACCTGACAGTATTGGTGTTACCATATCGGGCAGCTATGTGAATGAGAGCCATGCCATGAGCCTTTGCGTTAGCACCAGCTTTTTTGATTGCTAAGCGTTCGACTGTTTTAACATCTCCATGTTTGCAAGCATTCCAAAGTTTTGATAAGGTTCTTTTGTTTGCTTGGATTACTCCTCCATCGTGACAGCCTGTCACCATTATTCAGTGACCAAGCATTTTTCCTGATATCCTTTTCCAGTCCGTGTAGCGGATAAGCAATGGTACCTGAAACACAAGTTAGAATGGTTTTAGTTGAGAATGGTTTAGGAATGGGAACTGCAAAGAAATGAGGCACACCCTTCACCATCCCCTCCCATTATCAACATAAACGTGGATCATTTGAAGCGCACTTTGTCATACTCTGCGCCCTGGATGAGTTGTGACAGCGGTGGCATCGCCTCCCTCTCTTAAGTTCACCTGCAAATACTCTAACATGGAAAAGAGGAAAAGAGTATCAGTACCAATGCAGTTGAATGTCCAACGCGATAGCTCCTTGCCCACCATACGTAGAGATAGTGATATTACAAACTCAGCGTCTTTATGACACATTTGCATGTACCGCACATGGCAAAACAAATGGAGCGTTTTGCAGTTTTCCTCTGCTTAATCATTTATTGGATTTACGCGAAAGATCCAGCTATCTTTCTGTTCATTGAATAAAAAAAAAATTATGTTTCATATTTAAAAGGCATTATGTTTCGCAGATATGCCGCTTTTTAAGTCCATTAGCAACGTACGCATGATACCAAAAAAAAGGATTTACCATTTATTAGCACCAAATGTATTAGTTTTAGTCATGAATAATATAATTAAAGCCTTTTTAATTTGCTATAATTAAGAGCATGGTGTTGATTTGATGATTATGAAATGGCAAGAGTGTGTAATATTAATATAATTTAAATGAAAGTGAGAGCCGGAACTATTAAAGGGATATTCCATCTTCTTGTTCAGAAAGATTGATTTTCTGTTTTATAAAATGACTAAATTGACTTGATAATAACCTACGACGTGTGTTTGTTTAATTTTTCGTAACAATTTGATTTGAAGTTATTTTAATTTCCTCCTAGGTTACCATTGCTCCCTCAATAACAGAAAATGGTAAAAAAAAAAACGGAAAGAAAGTATAACTCTTACCAATGAACAGGAAAACATACTTAGCTACAAACTGGAATCGAATACTTCTGAGAAACATGAGGAGTGACTCGAATCGACTGAAAAAATCGATCTTAACACCACGCAAGATAATTGCAATTGCATTAAAAAACATAGTGGTCAACTTCATTACCCTGCCAACCAACTGAACTGATTAGCAAAAAGATGTGAGTAATAACTGCAATATTCGGTAGCGAATACTCCGTAGTGCCAAGATGAACATAAAGCACTAGTGTCGAATTTTTTAGCAAAATAGTGTTACGGATTCTCATTTCTATATTTTATTACAAGGTCAGTGCTAACAGTGTTAGGAAATTGATGCCGTTGTCACGAACGAATGCAAATAAGCAGTGCGAAAAAAAGGAATATATATATATATAAAAAGAAACTCGACAAGTACGCAATGCAATAAAGTGAAACCACAAGAAGTTAATGGATGGAAAACATACAAAGTCTAAACTGTCGCAAAATGCAAACCAGGTATTCAGTGAAACGTCAATATTTTACGGCCTAAGTTATTTCCACCTAATTCAAATTTTGTTTAAGCAAACGCTCCGTATATTTTTTGTCAATATAATTTCAAATGGAGTAATTTATTCAAACGGGAATAAATCAAAATGGCAGGTCTTCACTTTATTTACACAAAATACCTCACAGGCGACCTCTTCCACTTTAACAATTTGACTGGTGATGGTGGATAAAGATTTCAGGAACTTGAAAACATGGAAGTGTGATTTCTTTTTGTATTGGCAAAATGACTTTCTTCTTGCAGCTGAAGGAAATCGAATTCATAATGGTTATTTTTAGGCCGGTTTTTAATGATAAACTTTTATTTTCGAATGCGAATAGATAACATCCATGCTGTACCATTGAGGATTTCTGCTTAAAATTTCAGTCTTTAAGATAGGTTGTTATGCATTGTTTTGCTGATAAAGATTTTCTTCTTCTTTTTTCTCAGCCAACTATAAATACAAGGGTTTCAAAATGAGTTGTTAAGGGAAACGATAGCTATCAAGACTAAGGCGCTAAAAACATAAATATTATCTCCACTGCAGTGCACCTTAAAAATATAAAATCATATCCGCTTGAAATGTCTTAAAGAGTGAGTGCCCATGCAGGAAAGAAATGATTTATTAAGTATTTGTTCCTCTGTTAAGATTCTAGGAGCGTGTTACTTCTTATTTAAACTTCAACTTACCTTTGCAATGAAATAACAGCCGCTATATCGCCCCAAGTTCTATTTGCACTTCCACGTTCCTGCGAAAGCATACAAAATGCAAAATTACCAAAAGTATAAACAAAAAATTGGACGCAGCGGGAAAACGCGGATGGCCCACTAACCACCGCGCGGTAACAACAACCTAGTGAGCAAAACAGGTGAAATGGGATTGAGATCGTTAAACGTGGCTTCTATAGTGGATCAAAATTGACCCTTAAGTATCCATAACTTCTCCGCTTTATACCTATCCACACATTTTGGCCCAAATTGAACCGTTTTGCCGCATCGTGAGAAACTGACTTCGGTCTTTGTTTGAATATTAACGACTTTCACTGACTTTGTGTGGTATACATAATTTATGATTTCAGGCGGAAAACATCAGGCGTCCAAACGCGCTTAAGTCGCCTATCTATACGGCAATAGCGTTTACCTAATTTTCTCGGCTTTACCTTATACCTTATAGTTTCGTTTTATCATTTCATTGGCGTTCCAGGTGCGATATTTACAAAAAAATAATAATTGTAAAAAATAAAAATAAAAATTACAATTTGAACTTTCGCATCATTTTGATGCGTCTATAATTGAATATCACAATAATTTGTTAATCAAAAGAATATACACGTTTATTTATTCATTCTCTTGCAAATTCACGTCGGAATTATATCTCTGATACCATCTTGAGTTCAAAAGTAAGCGTTCATTCATTACCGGGCTCTTCGACAAATAACTGTGCAATGGTTGTGAATACTTTATTTGATACTTTATGTTTTTACATTGGAATACGAGGGTAAAATAAACTAAACCGAAGCAATACAAGTCAAAAATATAAAATGACAAAAAAAGTCCAAAAATTTGTAATATCAACTTAAAGTTCGCAGTCGTAGGATATATATTATTTTATGTGTAAAAACATGACTTCATATGGTTTACCAAACTAAGTACGTAGTTTTCTTCTTCTACGCCAGCAAAGAAAACCAGTAAGCTTAGACTAACATCCCACGCAAGGGCAATTTTCCTTTGCATACATAAATAGTCAAAATTTTGTGGAAAATAGCTCCTGTCTTTTTTTTTGTTGATACAGCAGGTCTTTTCATTCATTCATTTTTTTTTTTCATTCCATGCAGCAATGAGGTACGTTCCTAGGCAAGGTGCATTTCGTCGAGGTATTTCCTTAGATATCCTTATTTCTCAGTTTTTAAGAAGTGGGGTAACGTCAAATGTCGATTGCGAATAATATGTTCCAATATCTCCGTGGCAAATATATTTACTGATGCACGAGCTTTAAAGCAGCTAGCCAAACGACTTCTATCCTACATTCTCTATTTGTCGCAGCCTCGAGTCAATGCTAGACTGCGTAAACCACAGACCTCTAAATTGAGTTATCTAATAGATTTTTCATTGCATGTCAATTTCAGAAATTGGAATTAATACCATTTAGTGCCATTTAGACTGTCAACCTGACATGGTATGACGGTATTTTTTGAATTTCAAATTTTGATCAATAGAAGATTTAATTTTGTGCTATACAATATTTCATTATTGTCAGGTGCATATACTGTTGGAAGTTGTGAAGAAATATATTTGCGAATTAATGAAAATCATAGACAGAAATAGTGATACTTTTTTGGGAAAAATTTTTCTTTATATTTTCTGCGCTTAGAATATATAAATTCCTTTACACTTAATCCAGACAAACTTTCGACTGATGAAACGCAACATAAGAAACTTGCATGGAATTCTTTTGGTAAAATTCGGCCACCTCACAACTAAAATAAAACACAAATTTCAGTAAGGTCGAAAAAGGAATTCATAAAAAGAAAGACCTTCTTAGCTATATTGGACTTGCACGCATACTTAATTTTAACTGAAATGTCATTGACAATATTTGTCTCACCTTAAGAGAGTTGTCCTAGATATCTAGCTTCCAATGTACGCTTGACTTTAGCTAATAGTCTCGAGAAAATTCTGATGTAGCACAACTATAAGACCACATTGTAATAACTAATTCGGGTAGCAGGTGCAGTGGAAACCACCCAGGAGCCACTGGGCTGTATTTGTAATTATACAGAGAAGTCAGTTCGTCAACAATCACGCAAAGAACGACTGATCTTGAGCCTAACTTGGGCACCTGTCGGATCTATTCCATAACTGTCTTATTCGGCTTTCAAAGTGGGAAGCTCTACGAAACCAATGGTTAGTTTAACCTCTTTTCCTGATGAGGTGTCATTGTCTAAGACATTTTGGTCACGGAAACTAATTTATCTTCCGCAGAACTTGTCATTTGCATTTTCTGCTTATATCTATTAAATAGTAATTTAGGAGGGTGGATAATTCCCCCTGACAGTACTGCATTCATGAATTAAATGGATACTAACAAAAGACGGTTTATGTCATTCTTCTGTAACTGTTTGACAAAATGAACCATTGCCGACTTGTTTAAGTACGTTTTATGTTTCTCTGGATAAAATTGACGCGGATATAAGAGATTCTCGAAACGAACTCATTATTGGCTAAGTCATCGAGCGCGTCTGTTATTCTGTAGTATGTCACATTTGCATGACAGAAAACATAATTAAAAGTTTATTGCAGAGTGCAATGATATTACATATTTCAAATTGTGACAGCTTCATTATTATTATTGTTATTATTATTATCATTATAAATTTCGACAGCCACTACAAAGAAATTACAGGGCATGCGTCTTCTTTTGAGAACACAATAATGTAAAAATTTGAGGACAAACTTGTTGAAAGTTACATTATTTTACTAATGGAGCTTTTTCAGTTGTTTAGGCGACATGAATTGTTCCAGAAAACCGTGAAAACTTGTTTCTGTATTAAAAAATGCTATTGGAACAATTTTAGAGCTGTAAGACGGTTAGATAGTGCGTTAAAATCTCTTAATTTGAGCAAGTAAGTTAGTTGGTCGAGCGTCGTCGGACGACGATATAAATCCTTCTCTGCCAATGATGATCATCCTTGTCCAGCACTGCCAATCTGAGTTCTCGGGTTCCGATTGTTGCAAGACCCGTATCCTCAAACAGTGTGTGCGTGTGTGTAAATCGGTAGTATTTGTTCTTTGTTCTTCCTCTCTTAGTTTCCCTAGGCTGTGGCTGCCACAAAAATACAAGCTTTGATACCACCTTTCTTGGACCTGCTATAAGTTCTCATGGAACGCTTCTTACGACTTTTTTTGAAATCCGTGAAAAACTTTCAAAATTCAAAACTTACAACATGAAACTGATCCTTACTGCAGGAAGAGTGATAGAATAAAGAAAGAGAGAAAACAAAAATAAAGTGGTGAATTCTGGGTATATCATGTTTTATGTTTGAATCTTAACGAATATTGCATAATTTTTATCCTCTTTTTTTGAAGTCTACATGATATCATTAGACCGATGTCATTTAATAAGTTCCGTGACAAATGGTAAACTTTCGACGTCGTTTGGAAAGTTTGAAAAGAGCTTCTTTGTAAATAGTTTAATTAATTAATAGGCTAAAAGATCTTAGGCACGGCCTCACGATCAAATTTGTGTTACCCAACATATACATGTATGCCCGAATTATTATTTTCCTTTGTTTAACTACGCTGAAGACACAATTATAAAGTTTCAAATTCTTACATATCTTGTCCATTAAATATGCGTTATCCGGCAGTGCAATATTCAAGGTAATTTTATATCACACTATAAATATCATCAAATCGACAGTGAGAGGTAGACAAACTTACTACGTGACCTCCACAAAAGCTGATTACTTCGACAACAGAGTATTTCATAAGTGTCATTGCAGGATATTGAGTGAAAAACAGTGCCTATTATATACGGGTAATTATGCACATGACAAGAGCTCTGAGGAAAGTTATTGACCAATTACTTCTGAAGAAAGTCAACTCTGCGATTACTATTTGATTCATAAACATATTTTCGTTAGTCTTCTCAGTCGAGGGAACTCAAGGGAAAGTTGTCGCTTTCCCCCATTAGAATTAGAGGTCCCTGGATTTGCTAAAATATAATCACTGTTTTACTTGATTGAGTAGATTTTAAAAATCTTCTAACCTTTTTTTATGCCGAGAACTTTGAAACAGCAAAAACACTATTAAAAAAATAATAATAGTAAAAATAAAATTTAAATTCAAAAAAGCATCTAGATTCTAGCAAGGCACCTTGAACAGGCAAATAGATATCAACCAATTCGAATTTATATTATGTTGACAAATCGCGTTAAGACCAGGAGTTGTAAACCAGCTGAGAAAACAAAAAGACAATAATGGAAATACTTGACCTCAAATGCTGAATACATGAATTTTATATTTAAAGAAAGATGCAGTCATAAAACTTTTCATTGATGGTGTATGAGCACATTTCTCTGATTTTACCTAACCAAACAGTGCCGTAGCCAGACCAAACGGCCAACCGAGGCAGGCGGGAGTTGCTAGGGGGGTTCGGGGGCATGCCCCCCCCCCCCCCCCGAGAAATTTTGAACTTTAGTCTCTCTGAAATGCGATTTGCAGCGTTTTCTGGGCCTTTCGGTAACTTTTTTTCGAGTTAATTTAAGTGGAATTTAAAAAGCAATAATCAGAAACAAGCTACATAATCTCGGTGACCGTTAACCTCGCCAATGGTTTTGATCAGTATTTGTTCAAAAAAAATTTGAGTTAACGTACGTAGCCCCTTGAGATCGATGATATGGTAATTTTTTCATAGTATATTGACTGAATTGCTGAATTCTTTGTAATATCATGATGCGCTAAAAATATCCGATGATCGCTTATGTAAAATAAAAATGATCGGCGAAATTCGTCAAAATTTTACCGAGGCGAGTGCCTCGGTTGGCCTCATACTAGCTACGGCGCTGCCAAAGGATGATAATGTCGGGTTTGTTCGTGCAACTCGCTCACAAAGCGAGAAAGAACGAGGAGTATAGTACGTCTTCGTCTGCACTATTTTCATTCTTCTTCTGTACTTATACTGCTAACGACTACCTCAGTCCTATTATACTTACTCGATGCTCGTTACTGAACTCCCACTGACTAAAATGCCGAGGAATTAATTAGGAGCAGTTGAGCAGTAGTCAGACTTGGTTATGTTACAGGGATGGTCATCGTAAGAACACAAAACAAGGCAATAAACTCGGTGTATGTACAATATATTTTTTGGTTGGAACTGATAAAATCTTCAAGGCTGTGATCGGCAAGAAGCTACAAAGCTGAATGACAAATTAACTCAAAACGCTGGTGATTTAACCCAACAGGGGTCAAACTAATAAACTTTTACAAGTATAATTTACAAGTGTAGATATTGTTTTCGGATTCAAAAACAGCTACACTTGTAGACGTTTTATTAAGTTGACCCCATTAATAACTTAATCAACGGGTCTTAAAATGCAAAGACAGCTCTAACCTAGCTCCCAAACGCGACGCCCTGTGAAACTTTTACTTAGGTCAGGGCCAAAACAGGAATGTTAAAAAAAAGTATATTCCCGAGTAAAGAGTGAGTAATATCAAAATATCAAAACAGGAAAACACACTCTCGTGCACACAATCCTGACCAATCTTAATCAATGAAACAAACGCGAACTTAAAATTAAGATGAGGCAGATCTTTAATGAAATAACCTTCAATCGGCTTCACAACTTAATAACTTCAAAATATATTGAACTGACCGAATTGTTATAAGATGTTTTAGTATAAAATTTCCAATTATATTGCTAGACACCTGGCAATAAAGGTAAGGTATTTATTTCTTACAGAGATAGCCAAAAACGCCGCTATCGTAACGTGCATGCATTGCCCTCTCAAAATCTGTTCATGGTGTCATGAGCTCTCACTGTAACTTTTTTCTCTTGCTGTTATACTGATATGGTCCTTAATTATTCACGTCAATATTCGGCAAGGCTGGAACTTCAGAATCTATTCCTCTTTATCCCTCATGTTAATGGCACAGTAGAAACAGAGCTTTTTGACATGTCTACATCATTGGTTAAATACGGTAAAAGTTCCTTCACGGAAATAAAATATCCATGGCATGCTGAATCTTAAGATTTAAAAGTTTTGTTTGCAGAATCTTGAAGTCAAGATTTAGTAAGCAGACTCTTGAAAATTAAATATTTCACATGCAAAGTTTTGAAATGCCTTCGTTTGTATGCGGAATCAATAACGGTTTTTTTTTTTTGGAGGGGGGAGGAAACCCTTGAAGGAGGGCAAGAATGCTCGTTGGAACAATGTTGTAACCAGTTCGAAACAACATGAGACAGCTGTGACGGGGAATGCAAATCGGAACTGCTATTCGTGCCTTTTAACTTCCCCTTTAAAATAAGGTGTCTGTGAAAACTAGCACTTATATTAATGGTCAAATTTCTTTGCAGTCTCCGTTGTCGTTGCTTAAAAAGTCGAATGACTCACATCCAACGTCACTCACCCCCTCGTAAACTCTTTTATTCGTGTTTTTCATTTCCTGTTTTGAGCTGTGGAAGTATGAAGCGCGACAACAGGAAACCACAAAGCCTAAGGATAATGGACCTATCAGTGTAAACCCCGTGGGGGGGGGGGGAGTGCGGGCAAGGGGAGGGCATTTGATGCCTGGGACTATCCCCGCTGTCGGGCTTTTGATCGTGTGAAGCCACCCCGGGGTCGGGACATTTGACTTTGACCGACAGAAGCGTGGTATCAATTCACAAGCAGTTACCAAGTCCGTCCCTCGAAGGCCTGATACTCAGGCTAGTCCCTCGAGGCTTCCTGAAAGTCACGTTGTTGGAGAAAGGTATGAAGTTTTCATTTGTTTTAATCGCCATAATCTGATACTTTAAACTGTCATCTAAACAGATAATGTCTATTTTGTGGAAGTTTTTATCTTCAAGTTCCCATCTGATTGTAAAACTCGATTGAAATCGAATTCCACCATGAAAGTCAGAGGATTTTTTTATGGGTCACTGATCCGACCTGTTCCGACATGCTGAGCAGATGTTATAAAGCATTTTACGTTTTATTAATATTATATAGCACGGTCAATCTTCCTGGAGTGATTTTGTTGTTCAAGATAAGAGATGCTAGTGGAGAGATAAAATACTTAATTACAGCCAGTAATTTAATGGAGCTTCCGTTAACCGTAAATAAAAGTAGTAACAACGTGTTTGAAATGTTCCTTTATTCGTTTATAGCATTGTTTGTTTAGATTTTTTCCCCTGGGGTGGGGGCTTTTTTGACACTTTGATTGACCTTTCGTTTCCCACCCTGGGGAATTTGATCGAAAAATTTTAAAATTTGTCAAATCCCCACCCCTTGCCCGCACTCCCCCCCCCCCCCCCCCACGGGGTTGTAGCGGTTAGAAAATAGGCGAAAACATAACGCGTCAACTCGATCTCAACAACAACTAGGACTCTGTTTAATCTCTACCAACACGTGACCTACGCTTTCCATAAATGGTAATATGACATAATGGTGTAAGGAAAAACGGCTACATTCCTTCCCTTCTAACAGGAGCGAGGAAATGTACAATAAAATAAAATCAAAAGCTTCAGGCCCTAAAACTAGATTACACTTATTTTGAGCATCTAAAACCACGATTAAGTTCGAGCGTAGTTTAGTCTCTAAACGTGCAACGACCTAACACTAACAAATAACTTTGTCACTGCTTCGTCCATGTCTCTAACAGACAACAATTGCTCCAGAGTGTCTCGCGCAGTAATAATTTGCCTAAACTCAACGCGATCAAAGTCTGGGCTATAGTCTATCAAGCGCTTGTCTTTGTCCATAGGGACAGATTTCCTTGACAAATCATGGTTGTAGACAGGTTTCCAAATGCGAGATTTCGCAAGTCTTGTGCGACGCCCAGTAGGAGCATAGGTGTGAACTACAACAGTGTCTTGGACTTCACCGGCTTCCACAATTTCTCCAACCAGGATCCCTTGATCGGTGTGAGACCGTCGATACGCAGCTTTATCTAAGACTAGATAATAAGCTCCTCCAGAGGGATCTCCTTCGAGGGATAAGTATGGGCAATGTGCTGTGAGACCGCGCATCCTTCCAAGTTTGGCAAGAATTTGCTTGGCTGCTGGGTAGACAGAGTACAGATGCTTGCAAGCTTCGCTAACTGGAGCCTTTCCTAGGGGTTCAAGATACTGGGCCAGTTTGAGTGAGATCCCCTCGTCTGCTTGATTGTTCCTCTTGGGAAGATATATAATGAATTGGCCAGGTTTGTATTGTTCCTCTCTCTCCTTTGATTGAACAGGAAGGGAAGCTCCTTGTGCGCAGGACTCTCTTAGTTCGCCAGGCTCGGCTTCTGGAACTGGTATCAACTTCTCGACGTTAGTAGGAGGTAATTCTTCATTGGTAATGGCGTGCCTTAGACGATAAAGATCACTATTCTTCAAACGCTCGCTGACGATATAAGGTCCGGCGTATCTTCGGATGAGTTTAGTAGCTGATCCTTTTTCTACGTTTGAAGGAGGCGGTTTCCTGACTAGGACGTGCTGTCCGACAGAAAATTCTCTAACGTTAGCAGACAAATCGTAATAATCTCGTTGCCTTCTCCTTAGGTCCTTTTTGATGCTGGAGAATAGTTTGTGTGCCTCTGAAATCCTTTGAACTAAATGTTTTGCATATTCGTTCTTGCTGATTGGCTCGCTTGAGAGCTGAAGAGCAACTGTCTCGGGTGATGTTGCATTACGGCCAAACATGAGGAAGAATGGTGTGATACCATCAGTGCCGTCGATAGCCGAGGTGTTGTGCGAGTACACTGCTGGCTGCAAATAGTCTTCCCATTGTTTTTGCCATTTGGACGCAAAAATAGCAAGAGCCGAATTCATGAAGCGGTGAACACGTTCTGTGGCGCCATTAGCTCGAGGGCGATAGCTGGATGTAAACACTTGTTTAATGGACAAGAGTCTGGAGACTTCACGTAGTACAGCGTTTAAGAACTCTCCTCCTCGGTCACTGAGAAGAGTGGATGGAAAATCTAGCTTAAGGAACACATTATCAAACAGTGCCCTTGCAGCTGTGGTAGCACTCCGATCTGCTGTTGGTATTGCTACCAGGAAGTGAGAGAATGGGCAGACGGCGGTAAGTATATAGCGGTTCCCGTAGGAAGATTTCGGGAATGGTCCAACAAAGTCAATTCCAAGTACATTCATTGGTTTGTCATAGAACCGAGTATGCATGAGACCATGTTGCTGATCGGTGGACTTATGCTTGAGGCATTCTAGACATCTTGCAACCCAGCGTTTCGTTGCCTTCCCCATCCCTCTCCAATAAAAATCTCTAGCGAGGGCATGGTAAGTATTATCTCGTCCCCTATGCATCCCGAGGGGCGAGTCATGGGCATCAAGTGATGAAGAAAGGATGTCAGCTGTGTGGTGTAGTGCATCCTGGAAATCAGCTTTGCTTTGAGCAGTACAAGAGGACAGATAACCAAAGGTGGAATGATCAACATGGGCGCTCCTCTTTGTACACTGCACAAGAACATTCATAGCTCTGAGTTGCTGAAAATCAGGAAGATCACCCTCACAGGTGCCTGTGTCAGAAGGGAAGTCCATGACAGTTTGTACTGCGGATGCACTGAAGATGCCATCGAGGACTCTGACACCAGGTTCGAGTTCATGACCAGTTAGCCATAAGTCGTTTCCAAGCAACCCGATGGATGCTGCACTGAAGGTGAGATAAACTGTGAGTAGGTTTAGACCGCGGTAAACGGTGGTCTTGGTGGGTGCAGAGTGGCTACTTGGTTTTCCAGTAAGAAGGCAGGTAACTGCAGCATGGGGTTCCTGTGAGATGGGTGCTTTATCACATGAAATAGTAAAATTCATAGCAGGGTGACGGAATGTCACAGTTTTTTCTCTGTGGTCAGACAAGGCGTGAGTAGCTGCTAAGTGATTTTCACCAAACAAGAGTGGCCAAGACATATTGGGCACAACAAGAGCGACATGAACAGTTTCCTTGTTTGGAAGCCAGGCAATTGGGACTTCTTGGACACCAACAGCGTTCAGAGAGGCACTAGTGTCAGCCATTTGTACTGGAATGGGCTTTTCAAGTTTCTTGTACTTCAATTCAGGTCTTGCGGAGTGGATGTGCTGTGCATGATCCAGGCTACACAGTGTAACAGAACAACAGGAATCAAGTGGGAGCTGAAGGACTTTACCAGCTGAGGTGACTTGACATGACAAAATGGAACGATTCAGGTTAACAGACAGTTCACTTGAAGAATGTGGTAAGGTCGGCATCAGAAATAGCGGAGGGTTGGAAGACTGAGACTGAACACCAGAGGAAGGTGGTTGAGAAGTGCGTGGTCCCACTTGGCTTGCCTGTGGTGGTTGAACTTCGCAGGAGTTTGCAACAGGTGGACGAGTGTTTGCATGATTAATATCCTTGCAACCTGGCTTGGAACAAGTGTTACAGTTGTGAACACGGCCATATCTACATGATTGGTCTGGTAAAACGCAGGGAGGTCGTTGATGTTTGTTCCATAAACGGCAAACTTCGTTACTTCTTTGGGGGTTCGTAGCATTGTGGTTTTTCTGCGTTTTTTCGGGGCAGTTGCCTTTGGTATGGCCATAGGAATTGCAACTATAACAGCGGGGTCCTTTGCCGCGACCACGAGGAAAACCAGGAGCTGGATTAGTGGTAAGAGCGTTAGTTTGTTCCGGCGATTGTTTATTGGGTTGACTGTGCGAAGGGCTGAATGAACGCTCGATTCGTTTTGCGGCTTCGATGATCTCAGAAAGATCTTTGTATTCTTCGGCTTTAAGCACCAAATGTTTTTGAATGTCTGGTTTCGTTTTGGAGATAAACTGCGACATGATGAACTGAGGCGAGTTTCGGTCCACGGGTTCGCCCAATTTAGCGAGGCGGTGAAGGTTGTTTTTGAAGCGAAATGCGAAGCGATCGATCGATTCTGTAACTCGCTGTTTCATCGTAGAAAACTCAGACGCCAGACGACGGCGTTGTACTTCTGGTGGTTCGGCAAATGTTGATTTTAAAGCTTGTTTAAAACTGTCCAGCTTTTCGAGAGGAGTTGTTTCATCTGTAAACTTAGTCTTTTCCATTGACAACACGGAATTTGGCCATTCGCCAACGCATGCTTGTTGTAGCAAGGTGAGCTTAGTTGCAGCTTGCAAATGGGTCGTTTGAACATCGAAAGATTCGAGGAATTCGTTAACGTCGTCGTGAGTGTTCTGGTCATAACGAAATTGCGGGAGTTGAAGAGCAGGCATTCGTAAAGGCGTGGAATTTACTTGGGCTGTAGCCGGAGCTGTGGGAGGTCCGCCATGTGCGAGCAATGCTTCAGTGAGGTTAGCGATTTGAGTGTTTGTTGCCTTCTGTGCTTCCGCCTGCTGCTTGACAATTGCCGTAAGGCCTGCCACGATACCTTGTAATTCTTCTACAGTGGTCATTTCGGGATTTTAGGTTCTCCACCAGATTTGTAGCGGTTAGAAAATAGGCGAAAACATAACGCGTCAACTCGATCTCAACAACAACTAGAACTCTGTTTAATCTCTACCAACACGTGACCTACGCTTTCCATAAATGGTAATATGACATAATGGTGTAAGGAAAAACGGCTACAGGGTTTACATTGATAGGTGCATAATTTATTCCACTTCTATTTTTGCAGATGAACGAGAACACGTACGACATTTTCTCCAAAAAAAACGAGTAATTAAGAAGTTTCTGGAAGCTTTATGTTGTAGTCGTGTAAAACAACGGCAAAGAAATGTACAAAAAAGTGTGCTGCACGTGCGCCAAGTTGCTTTTTTGCTAATTAGACCTATTGTTGCTTTTCACCGTTCTAAGGCTTAGTACTACACTATTTTATATTTTATTTGGATAAACTATAAATATTATCGAGAGCTTCGCTTAAAGCCCTGGCTAAATCTATATATTATAGTTGTATTAGGGTGCTTTCTTAAAGCCAGAACCGGCCGGCTGGACCGTGACCTGACCAGTCACTTCCACAATGAAATAAGCTTTTTCAAAGAGTTGGTAATGAAAAACCATCTCCTTTGCGCATACTATTTAGGATTCGACTGATTTTGCTGGATGCTATTAATTAAAAGTGAAATTCTGACATTACGACACTAATGGTCTGGCCGTTCAGTTCTGACCCTTAACCAACGGCAGAACAGAATCAAGGATATTCTTTTTACACCCATTTGAAAGTTAACAAAAAAATAATAACTGTTATCCTTCAATTCCTCAAAAAATTCCCTCTTTTTATCTCTTTAATTATCAGACCTGAGATTATGATCAAATCTGTTGTAACTCCGCTACTACGTTATATTTTGATTTTTAAAACTCGAGGTATTAGGGAAGAGAGCCAGTTTGTAAAGCAAACAATTTCTATTGCCTTATTTTACGTAATTATTTTCATGGTCTTTACTTGAATTCATTCGTTGAATTCATTATTGCACAGATATTACATTCTAGATCTTTACTTTACTTTACTAACAAATGATGTGCAGCCACTCGCGACAGAATCACGCCTCAAGAAATAACAACTAACGGGCCTAATTAAATCTGCCGTTATAGTTGACTGACTCGTTATGAAGCAAAACGTTTTTACTTGTTTTAGTTTTAGTTTTAGCAAAGCAGCTGTTGAAAAAATAAGGGCTCATTAACCACACAATTTCTTCAGCTCACTATCGGAATATTAAAGAAGCTACTAACTAAAGTGCTTAAAAGTACTAACTCAAAATATTTGACTGTTTCCTGGTGATAACAAGTTGACGATGATTAAAGTTTCAATAACACGGATTCTTCTATCTAAATACCAGAGGAGAATTAATTTCATTTATTTTACGGAGGCTGCAGGAGAGTTAGTGATCCATATTGTAACGGAACGCGGCTTCCTTTTACAGTTTATTAGCACTGTGTTAAACCTGTCCGAAAATTTTGATGACAAAACGTGAAGAGAACATAAACCAAACACTTCGCTTCCAACTTGGCCGACCCTGACTCTCGGAAACTAGCTATTAAGTCGCTTATCAACACCATAGTAGAAAACAAATCTCTCTGATCATTTTATTGCCAATGACTTAATTAAAAGAGCTGAGAGTGACTTAATAAAACTATTATTAGCCTGGGTTGTAATTATTTTCAACTGTTGAGTCAGTGATAAAACGCAAATAAAGCAGATTCATTTAAGTCAGTTAATATACCCGTACTGTCGTTAGTTTTCTCTATCAGGGAGCACACATGATATTATAATGGGACTGAGGTAATCGCGGTAGTTCAATGTCTTGCACAGTTTATGTTACCATGGAAGACATACATACATACATCCTTTATTTGATAAAGCAGGTTGAATAAATGGCAGCTATTGCTGTTGTGGACCTGCTTTCAACTTTGCTGATAGGTTATTTTACCACCCACAAAATAGCGTGATTTAGCCGTTCAGTTGGAAAATATAAGGTTCGTGGGAAGAAAACTCACACCCGTATGACATTACCACTGATATTGGCATTTGAAGCCTGTAAAAAAAGACAAGGCATAGCATTTTATGAGGTCATGGAATGTTAGCTTCCTGTAGGGACTTATGCTTGTTTTGTTCGACTTTCGCGTCATAATAAACATGTTGTCTTTTCCAATATTAACTGTTTTATGAACGTAAATTCACATTGCATTTCCAATTAGCAGTGTCCCAAATTTCTAGCAGTGCTGTATAAAAACTAATTAACTTGACCTCCCTTAAAAATCTACCCCGTATATGATGTCTTTGAATTAAATTTAGAAAAAGAAATAGCAACAACAACATTCGTGTGTCCATGTTCGTCTTTAACTGTCAGTATTGTCAATTCATTTTTCACTGAAATATTTCTCAGTGATATTTGTGCGCCTACATAACCACTTCCTCATTCTTTTCCTCATAAGAACCTTTAGTCTTTCAATGTAATTTTAAATCAGAGATTTCTCTAAGCATTTCCACTTAAAATTGCAGTTTGTTTTGTTTTTGACGTCGTCAGACCACTTTGCATCCCACACGACGACGCAAAGAAAAAAAACTTGAAACAAACTTTGAAAAATGTGTCAACCTATGCAATATCTTAAAAATTGATTTTTGCGCTTTCTCGTTTCTCTCCCAGCATAGTAGAAAAGCGTTAAAAATACACGGACTGGATAGGCAAGATACCAAAAAAGGTGAAAAAATCAACCCCCCCCCCCCCCCCCCTCTCGTATTCCTTCTCCTTGAGATCTCCTTTGTGTTATGGGCGCGTTTGAGACAAAGGTTATTACACTTATGAGACTTACCCTCGAGTTAACGTTCTAGAACCTAAAAACGTCAGTCTTTTAAGAATATTTACAGCCGAGAAAAAGGCTTAGTCATTTCCTTCTCACCCCTATGTTCGATATAGGCTTTTTAAAGATTTTCCTTTTTTCTCTGAATCACGCTCAAAAGTAAAAATGTTGGTTTTTGTTGCTTTGTTATATTGAGCATAGAGTCACTGTTAGCTTAAACAATAAGAAATAATGCAGCTAACGGATTGTCCCTGATAATTAGCAATTTGTGCTACTAATTTTGCATCAGGTTATTACGTCCATTTTCTAGGGCTTTTGTTTAACCTAAGAGGCAGTTTTGGAGTACTCAAGTGTCCCCACGTAGATAGTGTCCCGTAAAGGTATAAATATGCTACAGACTGTTGAAAAAACATTCATCCACTTCCCAATTCAAACAGAATGAGGTCGATTTGTGTGCTTACGATTTCCATATGCTTCTTCCTTGGCATTAGGGATGCATCAGGAGCGAAAGGGAGCCAGCTTTTGAGTAAATACAGAAATCTAGGTAATTCTAATGAATTTTATTGCTCATGCTTTATCTTCTGTACAGCAGTCATTGAATTTTGCAGTGTGTTAATTTTTTTTTCTAAATTCTACGTAAGCTTTAATTAGTATATCGCTGGTAAAATTCGTGGGAATAATTTTGTAACGTATGTACGTTAAATTGCACTTACTTTGTAAGCGTAAAAGTTAAAAAGTAAGAACATTTTAGAGAAAAGTGTTTCCTCCAAATTTTAACGCAAAGTTTGTTAATTTGCGATTCAGGGAAGGCATTACGATAGCGCTAGAAGCGAAGCCTACCCATTTTTGTGTTTAAGGAAAACAGAACACAGGGAACTAAATGTTCGATGAAGAACTTAGCAAAAAAGAATTTCAATGTCTTTTTTCTTCTTCCTCAGAGGTATTAAGTTTACTATCTTTAACCTTCTTGTTCACTTCTTCTTTTTTTATCCACACGAAGTCAGTGCAACTGGTTTATTTCCAAAATGCCTGAACGTTATTTAAGAACGTCCCGTAAGCGATTTTTTCAATTATAAGGATACTGATAAAAAAAAATGTTACAACCGACCGCACTCAACTGTACGGCGATCGTATGATATCGATCATCTGACTAAATGATCAATCTCATATCTTTATACTTAAAGACACACTAAAGACTTCTGAAATCGTTACAATCCCTGCGGGAAATTGTTCAGATTAACTTTGCTGACAAACATAAGTTGCGTTAATTTTATATGGAATTCAGAGAGGCTGATCTGAGATTTAAGATATTTAAGAGAGGCTGATCTAAAAATATTATAGCGTCTGTGGAATAAAATGTATCACGGATATTGTTTGAAAGGAACATGACATGTCATGGTACTGCTTAATGCGGTAAAAGAAAAGAAAATAGATTATACCTTTCTCAAATGACAAAAACTTTTTACTGCTTGAGATAATTTAGCCAGAAAGCTACCGTCAGCCCCAATTTAATGCGATAATAATATCGTATGAAAATAATGCATTGTTAGCTGTTGGAAAATGGTAACCAGTTGTTGCTCACTTTCCAATCTACCTAATATAGGCTCAGTATGCTATATTACGAGATTAACTCAAGTATTCTTTTTTGGTATTGAAGCTTTTAATATTGATCAGCTGTGTTAAACCCCCTCCATAAAACGGGGGATTGGGCTTGAGGGGGGAGTGGGTTGGGGGAGCGGGAGAGTGGGCTAGTGGGTAATGGGCTAGGAGGCGGGGGAGTTGCAAAATAATTCAGTTGGGTTTGAAAAAAAATAAACGTAGACAGTTGCAGTCAATAGGTGTTCTTCGCAATTTCCTTTAAAGCACACAATTACAAAAAAGTGAATGTCCTAGCTATTGTAACAGCTACTTTTAAAAAAAAAACTTTAGTACTCTATCCCAAGGCTTACATGGAAAACGTTTCTTTTTATCAAGAAGTCTAGTTTATTTTACATCCATTCAGATTTAATACTTCTATATCACATTTTGTTGTTGTTGTAGTTTTCTTAATTGTTCATGTGCCCAAAACCAATATAAAAGTGTGGAACAAATTAGTAATGTCATAACGACCATTTAAACAAAAGAAAAAAAATTCCTTGAACTACATAACTGACAATAACAAGACAAAGTGCATCTTCTATTTTCTTTTAAACCCTTGACAACCGCTTTGGTCTTTTGTTTTTGTTTTGTTTTTTGTTTTTTTCCTGGGTCCAAATAGCTTTCATTTTAAACTACTAACTAAAGATAGTAAGCAACGTATTCAGTTTTGCGAATTCAGGCCAGTCCGAACATCTATTGCCAATATTGGTAATCACCTACTACTCCTTGCCGAGATGATATTGGTCCCTTTCCTGGAAAGGTAGTGAGCCAATGCGAAAGAGAGACGCAAAAATGGGCAAGAAAACGGGCTATAAAAGAGAAAGGAAAAAGAAAATAAGATCGAAATAGATTCGCCCGAAGAAACAACTTAAGACTATTATTTTAATTCAACCTGAATTAAAATAATAGTCCATATATAATAGACGAGTCCGTGTGAACGTAGTGCATTTTTTAATGTTAAAAACTGCCCTTCAGGAGGATAACATTATTGTACCTTTTATATGGAATCAACCAGTGTCACGAATGAGTGGAAAACGTGTCAAAGAGATGAAACAATCTTTCTCGAGTAGAAAGAGTAGCGTGTTGCTCAAAAATGACTTACCGTGTGCCGTTCTTTTAAGGACTTTTTGCTTCTGTTTCTGTTTCTAGATTTCTACTTTAAGTGCTGTGATGGTCACGTGGTCAGACGCATTGGCGGCAGCCATGCACAATGCTGTGGCTTGCAAACGTACGACTCTCGTTTTTTCTTCTGTTATAACCGGCTCATCTACGCCTTTTGTGGAAAAAGCAAGTACAACCCAACCACTCATCAGTGCTGCGCTGGGAAAATAAATCTGCGAGTTGGTGGACACTACAGCACTTGTTGTAGCACGAAAAGTTACGACAGTGGAAAATACTTTTGCCATGACAAAAAGGTGTATGGAAAGTGCCAAAAAAGCCCTTACAATCCCAGCTCCTTTATATGTTGCCAAGACAAAATCAGGCCTCGTGATGGTGGGCAGCTCTCAAAATGCTGTAAAGACAGGAGCTACGATAGCGGAAAGTAAGTGCGAATCTTGTCAGTGTAGTATTTTGGGATATTTCGTTTGAATTCTTAATGACTTTTTTAAATGCAGTCCAAGTCTGGGTTAGGGAAAGCGGGGCCTGGGGGAAGGAGCTATAGATACTCTTGTTTTTATTTTTAGCCGACTGCGTCATATATGTTTATCACCGCGGTTTTCGCATTTTGTTTCTTCTTAAGGGGCTATAGCCGATTGTCCACCTATCCTCATCATCCCTAAGTCAAATCACTAGTCAGACCCTCCCCCTCCCCCCAACTTGGGAAAATGCAAAATAGAAAGTATGTTATTCATCAAAGAACTGAGGCCTAGCCTTAACACTCATAGTGACTCCATCATGTAGTGTTAAAGTCTTTGTTTAACTTGTACCATATTTTTATATGTCACTTTTCTTTTTAATGAATTATTGTTTTTCTTGTATTTATTGAACTTTCATACTGTAAATTTTTTTACTTGATAATGACATCCGGGAAAGTCGGAACGTCGTATATTTTTTAATTTTTTAAAAAAATTTCTTAAATGTTTTTAAGCCGTTTTTACGCATGACTACATCTAACTGTCGCCTTGCGAACACCCCGATAATACGGACAGCAACTAAGTCCCAGACAAACATATTTTACAGATGTTTGACTGAATAAACTCCCGTTATTACAGATTCTCGCTTTTGAGGACACGAACTCAAGGTCACAACAGTGTCCGTTACAAAGGGAGTTGACTGTAATAGTGATAATATTTTTTCCTCAAGAAACAAAATTTTATCTAACATTTACTCTTCATTATCAACAGGTACTTCTGCCATAGTAGCTACATCTACCCTCTTTGTCACAAAAAAGCCTACAATCCCCAACAATACATATGCTGCCAAAACAACTTTTACTCTCGGCCAGGACGACTATACGCTCGGTGCTGTGCCACTAAAGCTTACGACTCTTCCGGAAGCTTCTGTCATAAGGGTGTCATTATCCCCAAATGCAACAAACATGTTTACAATCCCGATCACTTCATGTGTTGCGGTGGAATGGTGTGTCCTCAATACGGAGCAAAGCAGGGCAAGTGCTGTGGAATTAAGAGCTACGATTCACGCTCCTACTTCTGCTACGGAAATAAAATCTACAAAAAGTGCGGAGGAAACCCTTACAACCTCCAGAAATCCTTCTGTTGTAACAATGCGGTTATTTCTCGCAGTGGCTACGGTAACTATGCAGGCTGTTGCCATAGCAGTGTGTATGATTCACGCTCCCAGTTTTGTTTCAACAGTAAGGTGTACAAAAAGTGCGGTAAGTCCCCTTATGACCCTACAAAGTACCTTTGCTGCGCAAACCACGTAGCTCAAAAAGTCGGCGGAAGTTACACCGCATGCTGTCTGGGCAGGAGCTATGACTCAAAGCGATACTTCTGTCATGGTGGTAAAATCATTCCTTTATGTGGGAAGAAGAGTTATAGCCCCGTCAGCGACATCTGTTGTCATGGCGTCGTTGTTAAACGAATCGGAGGCAAATACGCAAGTTGTTGTGCTACCAAGTGCTATAGTCGGTTGTCGTCGTTTTGCTATGGTAAAAAAATCTACAGGTAAGCCCTTGATAAGCTTATTCAGTCCTGATTCCTTTGAAAACATAATCAGTGCTTTTTTTAACTTTAAGATCGCACGGACCAGTCGCAATTGACTGAGTCTAAGCATATGCCAAAAACGGCAATCCCACTGACATGGTTTCGAATGAATTACTGGTTGATACTGGTTGAATAAGAAAAGTAAACATATTTTTTCGTGAAAGAAAGTATTAATATTAAAAGAGGTCGACTTACAATACCATGGTATACCTACCATTCACTGACCATTTATCTGGGAAAACTGTAGTAAACCGGAAAATTGGTTTCTACAATGATATAATTTCTCGACCCTTCTATTGTCTTATTCTATCAATTGTTATTACCCGGTTTTGCGTCTATCAGTTAATATTAGCTGTGACACTCGTGTATATTCTAAAATCTGTGTTTGGACCACTGAAGAAACTAACAAACTCTTTTTCTTGACTAGCCTGTGCGGTAAAAGATCTTATAACCCCATCCGTCAACATTGCTGCCTGGCTAAGGTCATTCCTCGAGTGGGTGGCTACAACGCGAAGTGTTGTGGGGCATATAGCTACAATTCTGCGTCCTTCTTTTGCCACGGTAGCCACGTTTACCAAAAGTGCAAAGCCAGCGACTACAATCCCACTACTCAACTCTGCTGTAACAACTATTTGGTATCCCGGCTGGGTGGAGCTGCTGCTCGATGCTGCTCAAGGTATAGCTACAACTCATTGACCCATTTCTGTCATTCTGGTAAAGTGTACGCGCTCTGCAGTAAGACAGAATACAATCCTTACAGTTTCATGTGCTGCAACGGATACGTTACGTCACGTGTCGGGGGAAGAAATGCCAAATGTTGCGGAAAACTGAGCTACGATGATACCAAGTATTTCTGCCTTAAGTCTATCGTTTACTCCCTCTGTGGAGGAAAGATCTACGACCCAAAAAACACTCTCTGTTGTCTTGGGACACAACAGAAACGCGTTGGAGGGCTCAACTCCAAGTGCTGTGGAAATGTTTCCTACAACTCCCTTGTGAACTTCTGCTACAATAACGTCATCTACGGCCGGTGTCAAAAGCACTCGTACAACCCGGACACTCATCAGTGTTGTACCTCACTCCTTGTGGAGCGAGCTGGTTCCAACTCACGCTGCTGTGGACAGAAGAGTTATCACCCCGACAAGTTCTTCTGCAAAAACAATAGACTCTACGCTCTTTGCGCCCACAGCTCATACAACCCACTGGGGGATCTTTGCTGTTCTGGCAGTTCTATTCCACTTGGTAATGTTCCCCTCAAGTTTGCCAGCTGTTGCGCTAAGAAAGTCTACAGCACACACTATTATTTCTGTTACCGCGATGTTGTTTACGATAAATGTGGGGGTCAGTCTTATGATCCTCACAGTCAGTCGTGCTGTAACAATAAGGTGTTACATTTAGTTGGCGGTAAGAATTCACGCTGCTGTGGATCAGTGAACTATGATTCCAATGACTACTTCTGCCACAATAACAAAACAGTTATACACAAATGCACAGGAAAATTATACAATCCTGCCAGGTAAGAATAACTTGTAAAAAAACCATAAAAGGTGTAGATAAAACTTCTGAACCGTGGTCTATGGCTGGTGCATGCATGTTTCGTTAGCCTCTATTGATAAATGATTGACTGTTCCCTATTTTACTGCTTCCTGCCCACAACGGCCACCTTTGGGACAGAATATTCAAGATTCAATATATGGACTGTCCAGCAAAAAAGAGGATTTTGTGGAGAGGTGACCGGTAGTGGAAGTTCGACTGAAGTAGGTTTCCAAGATAAAAAAAAAAAAGATAAATATGTTTTAGAGGTTTCTTAGACCAGATCTAGGCATAAGGGATTGTTCAATAGGCAATCAGAAGAAATGGTTAAGTGCAAGTCTTTGTCAAGACTTCATTGTTACTCATTTTTGGTTCAGAAAGAAACACGATACCTCTAGGCTCCAGGGCTCTGGACCTCTAACTGGAGCCATGCAGAGTCAGTTCAAAACTTGTAGCATTTAGACAATTGTTAATTGTTTTGAATGTTCTAGACGCGCCATTTCAAGGTTTTATTCTATTTCTGTTTTCTAGCCAACTATGCTGTGGTGGCAAAATCATTCAAAGTTATGGTCCTAGTTCCCAGTGCTGCGGCTATCTGGCTTATAACTCACAAACCTCGTTCTGCTATGGGGGATCAATCTATAAGAAGTGTCAATATAAAAGCTACGATCCTGCCTCATTTGTATGTTGTGATAAAACACTGGTATTACGTCATGGAGGGAATAACACGAGATGCTGCGGTCAAAAGAGCTATGACAGGTAAATAGCAAGCCGAGTCGAAATACGTGTTATCGTTTTCCTTCATCAGAAACCGTGTCCATTCCACAGACACGGAAGTTCCGATCTCCAGAGTAGAGGAATCATGCTATCTAATACCGTAATTGCTTTGAGCCATTTCAGGCATGTTGGTAAATGGCCTCTTAGAGCGATGTGCTTTATTTACTGTCCAGATTTCTCGTCTTCATGTTTTGCTGGACCATTTTTTACTGTGTGTTCTCGTCCATCTTTTCATTCATACTATCATAATCATCTTCGTCAGCATCATCATTATTATGATGGTCATCCCTATTATCTGCAGTTACAATGCAAAAATGCGAACCGTTAACCACATGCGGCCTACAGCGTCGGTGTTAGAGAATCTAAATTATACTAATTATTCTTTACTCACTGGTCTCTCTTTATTTTACAGCCGTTATTTCTTCTGTCATAACAAAGCAGTGGTTCATCTGTGTGGCGGTCTTCCCTATAATCCTGTCAAATCTACTTGCTGTGCTGGTAAACTGGCTGCCTACGGTGTCGTCCCCTTATCATATGCAAAGTGCTGCTCGAGCAACCTTTACAACGGCAACACTCAATTCTGCTATGGCGCCAAGATTTACCAGAAATGTGGTGCACTTTCGTATTCGCCAGATGATTCGCAGTGCTGTAATGGCATCGTGGTTCTAAAGAAAGGAGGAATTAACTCTAAGTGCTGCTTTAAGGAAAGCTACGATTCCGGCTCTCACTTCTGTTACAGCGGAAAGATAATTTCTAAATGCGGTGGCGCCCCTTACGTACATGCATCACACATGTGCTGTGATGGAACAGTCCAGCCCCGGTTAGGCGGCCTTCACGCCCAGTGCTGCTTGACCCAAAGCTATGATAATTCCAAGTCTTTCTGCAACGGTGGCAAGATACATCCGCGTTGTGGTGGACTTGATTACAATCCTGTATCCTTCATCTGCTGTGAAAAAAAGGCGGTAACCAGAGATGGAGAGCAATTTGCAAAGTGCTGTGCAACAAAAAGCTACGATTCCCGTTACTACTTCTGCGAGCAAGGCAAGATTTACAACCTGTGCAACAAGAACAGGTACAATATCACCAAATTCACCTGCTGCGACAACAAGCTAAATCCCCTTTACGGGGGAGTACGTACAGAATGTTGCGGCAAGAACGCTTATGCCAGCCAAAAATTCTTCTGCACCGGTGGAAAGATAGTACCACTGTGTAATGGCAAACTGTACGACTTGAATACCGAGAAGTGTTGTGCTAACACATTGGTTCCAAAACAAGGTGGACAAAACGCAAAGTGCTGTGGCAAGGAAAGCTATGACTCCACCAAATATTTCTGCAACAACTCCACTGTCACCTCATTATGTGGTGGCTTAAAGCCTTACAACCCTGCCAATGCCTTGTGTTGCAACGGATCAGTGCAGCTACGTGTTGGTGGCAAAGATTCAGCATGCTGTGGCCATTCGCCATACAACTCCAAGACGCATTTCTGTAGCCACAACCAGATTTATAAATTCTGTGCTGGTGTGCCTTACGATCCCTATACAGGCATTTGCTGCGGATCAAAGCTCAACCCAAGACCTTATGGCGCTGTACTCAAATGCTGCGCGGATGGTGCCTATGATCCAACTATCTTCACCTGTTTGTGGGGAAAGAAAATTGTACCAAACTACGAGAAGTCTGCATATTAGTCGGTGTAGTGACCCTTGCACACTGGCATGGTGATATTCACTGACTCTAACAGGCAATTTTTTTGAGTTTTAGTTTTGAACGTTTCTCTATTGTTATTTATCTGAGGACTTATACGCATACTGGAGAGACGAGACATGATGCTAATGATGATGATTGTTATTTATCTCAAAGATAAATAAACTAGAGCCCTCTTCAAATGGAGGTGTAATTATAAACGTCTGGCTTAGTGGAAATTGAGTGATGGACCTTTTTTCGGTCTATTTTCTTTCAATGTGAAGCGCAGAAATGATAAATAAAGTAAACCTTTTTAAAAAAGATCAATTGTTTTAATAGCATTCAAATTAAAGAAGGAGAATATCTCAAAAGATAAAATAAAACAAGATCAAGCAACTTACAAAACTGAACCGATAAATCTTGCACACTCCCCACCAAATGTTTCAGGGCCACCCTTACGTTATTTCAATCGGCCTCTAAACGAGCGGTTATTTCAAGATGATTTATCTTAGATAGGTCTTGGGAGTTTCATTTCCTAAGAGGCCACTGACGCTTTCCTTGTGACAACCGGAACCACTTAAACATAGTTCAGAAGACAGTTTTGTTTGAATAGTCATACCACAAAACTTCGCCTTCATATGACATAAGTTAGCGTTCTCGAAATTGAAGTTCTGAAAAGACTTGAGCGAATTTTTGTCGACTTGGTTTTATCAGACAATGCTATTAACAAGCGTCTTCAGTAAGGGCCTACAAAGCTGGCGGAATGACAGGATCTGCTTCATTCTAGGAGTGCTTCTCCCCACTCCCTAGGTACACTATAATCCTCCAAACAAAGCAGGCTACTTAAGTAAGACAATTTAGTACTTCGTGAAAAAAAAAAAAATAAGATGTTCAGTTAGTCGGAGGAAAGACTTCGAAAACACATAGTCCGCTAAGCAACGTGGTTGGGTTGCCATACGCATTTCAGGAATGCACGTCTCTGAACAAAGACTTCTATTAACATTTGATTATTGTCCGTATTCTGGAATAAAAACTTAAAGAATAATTCGCAATATACGATCGATTGTCCTACTCTTGCAATAAACAACAAAGATAAATTTACATTTTTATTGTAGTTTGCACTAAATTAAGGCTAGTAGTGCAGTGATGTTTTTGTCACTGTGTGCCACAGCTCTCTAGACTAGATTTTTCGAAGACACTATTCGTCTCTAAGGAGATCTTAGTACTCAACATGACATTACAAAGGGAAAACTGAATTCACTCATCAGACCTTCACCGACAAGCAGCACCTTCCCAACTGTGAACTGTGCGACTATCAAGAGTTTAACTTAAGTTTGTCTTGTCAATTGAGGTTTTGAGGTGAAGTGAACAAATGATTGATTAACTTCTAGTTTATCCTTTTGACGGCTAGGTCGTTTTTAAAGTGAACTGAAACACTATACGAACAGAAAGGGTATCCTTTTCTTTCTTCAGATAAAACAAGACACAAACAACATAAAAAAAAACTTTCTTTTGTATTAAAACTTAGAATGACTGGTACGCAATTTGTATTTGTGTTTCATCTATCTGACACACCACTGAGGTATGTACATCGGATTGCATCAGGAGATCCATAAGTATAAAGTTAGTCGGAGATAGATGCATATTCTTTTTGTCTCATTAGTGTATTAATTACAACTCCATTATTATCTTAAGATAACTCACGTCAAACCTTTTTATTATACATTAGAGCTTTGCTATGAATTAAACAAGCATCATTGGCAAGTAAGAATGAAATTTGTGTAGCGCAATCGTGGCTTATAAATTCGGGCAAAGTTTACGTTTTAAGATTTATGCTTTTGATCAGAGCGAATCAAGGAATTGTGGCTTACCTACTTAGCTTACGGAACGAACGGTCAAGCTGCGCTCTGTTAGTAGGGACGAAATAAGATGATTGAATTCACTAAATGATTTGAAGTTGTTCGGAAAGACTCCCAGAACGCTTAATCTAAATTGTAATGGAGTTTTATGTTTCCTCGGAGAAAATCCGAAGGTGGAATAAATTTAAATGTCCACCGTAGAGACTGCCATGGATGATGCATTGTTATTATTCTCTTTTGGCATGACAAAGGGAAGCGATTGGCCATTCATCTTAAAGTGAAATAATATTGGCTATGCATCACAGTTCTGGAGGAGTATGAAATTCAAGTGAATAACAAATCATTCAATTACCGATACTTTCCGACGCCGGGTGTGTGATGGTCAACTTTAATTGTTTTTTGTTTTTGTTTTAAATTTGTTTGGTTGCTTGTTTTGTTTTGTTTTTTTATTGGGCGCAACTACTGGAGTCGCGGGTAATGATCCTGAAATTTCGGCAGGGCATCTTTCAGAGTTTCAATATGCTTATTTCACGTGTGAACAAAATGAGTGGTGATTGTAGAATTGTACAATAATTCATTTTGTAGTATGCTATTTGAGCCTTTTTAGGAAGAATTGAAGAAAAGTTTGTTCCGTGGCTTGAAACTTAAAATGACATTTGCCGACTTGGCAAACTCTGTGCAACTAATTAGAGCCTCTTTAATACGATTTTCTCATGGACGCCTTTTAATACAAACGAGTGGGATACTTGTATTTCTTAACTGCTTTCATCTTGGTTGAACGCACAGGTAATTACTTCTGTTTGCAGGATAGTTGCATGTTCGCCTGACATATGATTATGTGGTTATGAAGTCTTTACGAAACCTCGAAGGGATCACACTGGCCTTACTTGTCCTGTCAATATTTTTGTTGCTGATTAACAAACTTTACTTTCAATCAGAAAATGTATGGCAACACAGCCCTTCTAAAACTCGAGGTTGGTATAAATACATGTGTGTGTGTGTTTTATTTCCAGTTTTGTTTTTGTTTTGTTTTGTTTTGTTTTGTTTTTACCTAAGTAGACAGTGACGTCTGCGACGATGCTAACGTCGATGACTTCGATTAAGAAAATTACGATAACGATTGTGACGGTTATCATGACAGTAGTGTTGGTATAAAACGATGATGACGATGACGATGGCATGAACTGCCATCGTTCATTCCCCTATGTTGGTCGTCTTCTCACTGGCTAAGAGCCTTCAGTTAATTTTGGAAAGTAGTGCAACGTACAGATTGGTTAGTTAGAGTGGTTTTCGTTTGAGTGTCGTAAAACCAAAACCAAAGTAATTACTCTGGCCAATCACATAGGACACAGACAATACATTGAACCAATCAAAACTCGAAGTAATTACATGTGGCTGACGCAAAGCGCGGGAAAATGCATGCGAGCGCGTCACAATTGGCTTTGGTTTTACTTCTGATTGGATGAAAAGGTGGCGCGAATCTTTTAAGCCAATCGCATCGTGTAGAAAGTACAAAACCAATTACTTTTCGACACTCAAATGAAAACCGCTCTATCTACTAGCACTAGTTACTAACTAATCCGTAGGTTCCGCACGCAATGCATGATTTCCAAGGGCAATATCAATGGTGTGTTGGTCGTTATTTTCTTCAAAGGAATGAACGGTAAAATAATTATTAGATTCGGTTTCTGTGATATCTCGAATAATCAAGGTCGCACTAAGTGTTTCCTTGACCTTATTGTTCTGGATATCACAAAACCTCATCCAATAATTGTTTCCAAATGGATCTTTGAGGATGAAAAAAGATCCTTTTTCAACCTTCCACTTTAGGTTCCTTTTGATTTTTATTATTATTTATTCTCTATTCTTTTCCTATCTAAACTTCCATTTTTAGCAAAGAAACCTGGAACAGTTTTTGAAGAGGAGCTCAAAACGTTATACGGAGGCGTCGAAACATTTGTACTGTTCATCGGCTGCGCGCGCAGTGGCCATAGCCTGGTTGGTGCCATCTTAGATGCACATCCCAATATTATGATCCCACACGAATTTAGAGTGCTAAGTAAATGGAATTATTACAAAAACAATAGCAAAGGTGACAGCGAAATGCTGAAGAATCGACTGTTTTTTGACCTTCATGCACTTTCAAGGGAACAAGCAATGTTCGGTAATAGAGCCTCTAACTGCCTCCACGGTTATTCTTATCATGTACCTGGTCAGTGGCAAGGAAAGTTCAAGGAAAAACTAAAGGTAAATAAGTGAGAGCAAACAGGCCACTTTCTGAAGCCAAAAAAAACGGTGGCTGAATATTTAAATACGAGGGGCCACCATTTTATAGTGGTGGAGATCGAGAGTAACAAGTGACAGTTAAACGAACTTCAGAAACTATCGAACGCTAATTTTTTCCAAATACCCAACGAGGTTAACAACAAGGGTCATAAACTGTTTACGGTCTGCAAATTGCTCATTATTTTTTACTCTGCCAGACGCTTTCGCCCACAATCTCCCACATTGTACGTGCGGAAGCTTTACGATGGACGTAATGCTTAACTACCTACCTTTGATAAGGTGACCACTGGAATCAAAATATTCATTTTTCAAAGACATTGACATTCATCAAAATGAAACATGACTTTGTTTTGCAACAGAGTGTAACTAAGCTAGCGGAGGAAGAGTAAACAATTGCACAAGAAGTACAGATTGAAATAACACTCTTGTAGAAAAAGGAGCTGCTAATTACCTTTCATTTTATCGCCCGTAACAGCCCTCAAACGTTTAATAAAACGTATTTTTTGCATCGAATCACCAGTTTTAACCAAAAAACCGGTTACCTTTTAATACTTACATTTTCATGTAGTTCAAATTTACTTTTTATTTTATTTTGCGTGTGTTGACTTCAAAGGTTATCGGGGACAAAAAGGGAACTGGAACAAGCCATCTTTTATTCAGTACAGATTGAAATAACACTCTTGTAGAAAAAGGAGCTGCTAATCACCTTTCATTTTATTGCCCGTAACAGCCCTCAATCTTTTAATAAAACGTATTTTTGCATCCAATCACAAGTTTAAACCAAAAAACTGGTTACCATTTAATACTTACATTTTCAAGTAGTTCAAATTTACTTTTTATTTTATTTTGTGTGTGTGTACTTCAAAGGTTATCGGGGACAAAAAGGGAACTGGAACAAGCCATCTTTTATTCAAGTCCGAAAACTTTCATGTTTTGGAGGAAATTCAGAGGACTCTTAAAATCCCGTTGAAATTCATTCACGTTATTAGGAATCCATTCGACAACATCGCAACAAAGGTACTCAGACAACTGCATACCAGGGATAGTGCTCGTGGAGGAAGTTTCAAAGTAAGTTATTATAATAAATAACATACACTTGTACAATAGAGACCTTAAGATCCGAAGACGGCCACGGCAACGAGAACGTCAAAAAGCAATGTAAGGTTTTTCACCTTACTAGAGTTGTTGTTTTGCTTATTTTAATAAGCACATGCATTACTCTTTTTTGTACATTTCTTTGCTGTTCCTACGAGAACGGCAAAAAAGCCATAGGTTTAGATTAACAAAACAACAACTCTGCACGTGCATCACTCTTTTTATACATTTCTTTGCCGTCGCTGCACGACCACTACATCAAAACGCCTAATTTCACGTTTTGTGGAGGACACGAACACAAGACAACGCCTTTCTTTTTCTTTTTCTGAACTTCGATACAGTCTTTTAGCATTCAAGTCCGAATTGAACGACAGGAAATGCAGTATGCGCGATAAAGCCTGAAGCAGCGCGAATTCACTTTTTAAGTGACGTTTCCGTAACCGTCGCCGTCTTTGTTTCTTAAGCTCCCTAATAATCACTCCTGCCTGATACCGACGGTAATTAGCGTCTCCAACAACCAGTGCCAGTGGTCTTCGAGTCAAAGTGAGTTGTGTGCAGTCACTTGATGGAATTATGGTATACCTGACAAGTCAACTAAGTAGCGATGTTAAGTTGCAGGTCGTCAATCATTTTAGCTTAAATGCACTTTATTGCCTATGGTTATGTGTCTGTATACAATTCGCTGCTACTTGGGGACTATATTTTTGTCTTCCAGGTGAATGATTCCATCTTATTGGACTCAGTTATAACAAGCCATTTTAAACTCATAGAATCAGCTCAAAAACTGCACCACCATGAGGACTTTGAAGTTATAGACATCTACAGCCACGAAATTATTACAAATCCCCAAGAAAATTTGCGAAAACTTTGTAGTTTTCTTGGGGTAGCCAGTGACGAAGAGTACATAGGCGCAGCTTCAAAGCTATTGTATACTCAGCCATCTAAAACCAGACATTCCGTTGTGTGGACGAGGGAACAGAGGGCAAGAGTTACAAATGAGATGAAACAGTATAAGTTTATGAAACCATTTACATTTGAATCATTGTGAATAGTGACTACTGTGACTGGATTTTACTTACCTCGTCACGCCGGGGCCAAACCTCCCCCAAATTGACCATAACCTACCCTCAGAGGTTTTTCTAAGTTTTTTTTCCTAGACGTACAGCATCAGAACCTGACCTTTTCTGTATCTGTTTGTTTATCCCTCGCATTCATTTTGAGACGAGCTTAGTGATGGTCAGTTACTATGGTTACGAGATATGACGTCATAATTAGAAGCTGGTCAAGCCATTTTTGAATGAAAATGCGTGTTTCCTCAACTTTAAACAATGAAAGTAAAGATTGTCGGTAAAATGATGCAAAATACTTAGTTGTGTGTTATTTTACATATCAAGCACAAAAAAATACCATTTCTTGCGATTTTAACCTGATTTCTTATTCTTGGAAAAATCCAAGCTAGCGGCCAAGATGGCGAATATAATTAGTGACGTCGAAGGCCTCCGGCAGTGTCACCACCCATAAAACATACCTCATCTTGTTGCGAAGATCAAAGGCTTTCCACTGAAGGCAAAATCGTTTCGAAACACTACAAAAAACTCTTAGGAGGGGTTCCATCAACGCCCCCACCCCCCCTCCTTGTACCACGATGTAATGTAATTCCGAGGCTTAAGTGTCCTAAATTATGGTTAATTTACAATAACTTTGTTGACTGTAATCTTTCCTGATCAAACTTGGCCGGAAAGTTGGCAATATTGAACCAAGCAAATTAGAATATATTTTGGCATCAAAATGTGAAAATATGACGTCACAACTGCTGACGTCATTCATACGTAAACCTTAAACTTAAGAATATTTATTCAATTTTGAAAGAGCCATTCAAGGGGAGTTGAAAGCTGAAAAACAAAATTTTTTGTATCTCAAATATGAGCTGAGATATGACATTTTGAATTTGAATAATTCGTGCCACAAAAATGGGGTACCCCTTGTAAAATAAGTCGAAATTTAAGCGTTTTATTGTCGTGTCACCATGATGATTGCTATTTAATATAAACATAACACGTCTTTATTGTTGAAAGCTAAAGGAAAAAGAAAATTTTGAGAAAGGGAATTCCTAACTGCACAAATAACAAGAAACAGTTTTGTTACGACATTAAAATGTCACGCGATCTTTATTTGTTTTGCCTACAATTAGCGTTTTTGAGTCAAAAAACAAAAATTTAAAAAGAAAGAGTTTGAGCAATTAAAAAAGGTTTATGTTATCAGTAAAGGTATGGTTCGGAGGGCGCACTAAAATATATCAAGTCCCATAACTCGACTTCTACGCGTCGTAGCGAGAAACAGTTTTTAGCGTTGTACTCCCCTTCTAATTGTCTTTCAGAAGATAAATTTAAAAAACCGCAACAATTTATTCAGCAATTTGCTTCTACAAGTGGTTCTTCCCTGTTGCCCAGATTTTCAGTGCTTTAACGAGCCTCTTAATTTTGTATGGGATTATTTTATTGCTTTGGCTGTTTTATCGCCTTGGCGAACGGTCAACCTTTTTAGGCTAGAACACGTTCAACCGTGATTGACCGTGTGTAACCAATTCCCTTGCAGCACTTGTGGTGTATCCGTTTCAACCTTCGAAAACAACGTGTGCAGGGAAAAAACATCTTTTAAACCATTTAACCCACATGAATGCTATTCAGAAGAAAAGCAAAAGAGGCGGGAGCGAATTTTCGTTCTGACGAAATTTTGCTAATGCGAATTTTCGCTCTGGCGAAATTTTGGCAACGCGAAATTTCGCTTCTATGGAATGCGAAATTTTTCCAAGATGACAGCGCAATTGGAAATTCGCGGGCGCTTGAACCAAATTTGGTGGTGAGCTTTCTTCGAATGTTCGCAAAAATCAAAGAAATCGGCGAATTTCGCTTTATTTTTGCAAGTCACCATATTCGAAGTTCGTAAACAGCTTGTGCAGGGGATCCTGAATATATCGGTTTAAAGATACCTACATGAGTGAGATTTAAAAGAAAAACGAAAGAGGAGGGAACGGAGGTGAAAGGTAAAAATCGAGTTGTCAGGTAAACCTGTTTGTCCTACACACTAATTTTGCTCCCTGCGCATGCTTAAAAATTGGGAGCTACTCAGTCCAGTACGTGATTTGGCATTTTATTACATAGCGCTCTACTAGTAAACATCAGTTTGAGTTTGTTTTGTTTTATTCTTTTGGCCAGTTAGTGATCAAAACACTGCTTTTTTTTTTGGCAGAGGCAACTGGATAGATATTTATGCAGTGTTTCACATAGTTTCCACCTGATTAGTTAATTCTAAAACCCGCAGCTGCTGCTTCATTTGGCGCGCATAACAAGAGCTTTCAAGCTTCCTAGGCTGTTACTTAGGCGTGGTTGATATAAATTCCGTGTTGCATTTGTTTCCTAAATATCCTGCGGTACAAGATGAAAAGCTTCATAATCCTAACAACAGTTTCACTAGTATTTGCAATTCATGGAGGTAGGTTTCTACAGAATCAACCAGGAAGGAAATTTGGTTTTGTTTTAAAGCAACTCTAAACAGGGGGGAAACCAAGACAACTGAAATGTTGAATGACCGATTCGGTGCCTCTTCCTTTGAGAGTGACGCACTGGCTTAGAAAGTTAGCTAACATTAAAAGCTTAAGTTTTAGAACGTTGAGCAAATAAACCTGGATAACATCGGGCTGCCGATCGGATGATCCTTGTCTGATCCAGGTTCAAGTTGTTGACGCTTTGAACTTTACTCTTTACCCTAAGGTACTGCTGACCATAATAACAGCGCTATATGTAAGTTTAAAAACCAGGCTAGTAGACACTATACACAGTTTGTTCAGAAATAACTTTGGATTATGAAGCAAAACGGTAGCTCATTTCAAGAATGAGGTGCTCAAAGATAGCATACAGCTATGTCACAAACCTTTAGCCGCAAAGCATGAGCGGCCAAAACGAGCAGAGGAGCGGTGAGAGTAGCCGAGAGTAGGTTTCTTTCTCCTTGAAACGTTAGAGGATAAAGAAAGATGTACCCTATGTTTTGTTTTCCTATGAATGAATTTTTACCCTATGAATTGTGTTTCCGGGGAACAAAATGCTAAGCAATCTCGATTTCCGCCATGAAGCTGCCAGATGCAATGGCTTGTGAAATTAAAAGGGGGTCAGTCAGGAAAGCTCAGGAACGATATTACAACTTGCTTTCTACTTGGCAAATTTCAGTGCATTCTATGCCTAGATTCCTATCTTTTTCTGCCTTTAATGAAAGTAGAATTGGACGTATAATAACAAGGTAGGGTTCTCTTTGCGTGGCAAAAGTTCAAGGCGGAGTCCAACGAAAAAGCCCACGATATAAACCGCAATTGGATCACCTATATGATCCTACTGACAGACAATCGCTATTGTTAAGGTGACTACGTAAACACATTTTCCAGTATAAAGCAAGGGTGTCGTTTGTCGTCAGTTTGTCTCACGATTGTCACTCTTAGATATTGATTGCGACGTTTCGACAACGTACTACAGGAGTGTCGAATACTCAAAGTAGAGTTATTTGTACCACGAACCGCCAACCATGAAAGAGGTTCGCGATACACCAATCCCTAACAACCATAGTGGTACAAATAGTCCTACTCAGTAAATCGACACTATCTCCTAATGAGACCTGTAGTACGCGGCCTAGCTCGGTCGAAACGTCGCGACTATCAATATCTAAGTGACAATCGTGAGACAAACGAAAAACGGAACCCTTAATGCAAATTATCCACGATGAACAATATCTTTCATGACACGTTTACCAGTGTTTTAACACTCCATTGATTCGCCAGAAAATAAGAAGTAATAATTGGTACCTCACCATGAGTATCGTTTGTTTCTTTATTGGCTCGCGATTGTATTTGTTTTAAAGAGATGATGTGATATGTGGAAATATATTGAAGAGTATGTTTGTTGTTTTGTTTTGTTTTCGTCTGCTGTCGATTTTTGACTTAAATTAGATCACTAAACAATTTCCCTTTTTTGGTAGCTTGGGCCATAAGATGCTATTCATGTGAGCCACTCGACTTCAGCGCTCCCGGTGGTTCTGCGGGGATAACCAGGTGCAGCAATGTATCCAGCGTGATCGAATGTATTGGTGGCATTGGAAATCAGTCCTATGATTCCTGCTTTTCCTTGCTTGTTTCACTGCACCATCCCTCCCATGGCGATCTTGAGGCAAACCTTCTAAACTGCACTGTCTAATCCGTTTGTACCCCAGAAAACGATAATCAGGTCTGTGGGAATATAAATGCCTCGCTAAGCTCGGGAGGTGGCAGGGTACATACTTGTGATGGCTACTGCTGCCAGGATGACCTCTGTAACGATACGCCAACACGAGCAACATCAGTGTCCACCACTGCAACCGTAACCGGACACCCAACGAACATCACGACCAGTCCTACAAAAAAATCATCTGGAGGGAGTATCGACTTGGCACCAACATCAACCACAATCGGAATCTCGGCTTTAAGGTGCTACATGACTAGTACCTTAGTTCTTAATGACATGAGCAAGTGATAAGTCAAGCGCAAAAGACTAATCACAACATGCATTCAGTTTTTTTAGGAAGAGTGGTCTCGTTACTCATCACGTGGCATCCCAAAGTTAATCATACTTTAAATTAAATTGTTATAGTTAAGTCATTTAGCCAGCCCTTGAGCTGCTTCAAACAGTAACAAATTCTCAGAAATATATTATATCGACAGATAGCATGTGGCTTACAATCAAGAAAGCACTAGTTTTTAATCACTTTTTGTATCTCGCTAATACTGCACGTCTATGATGTCGGTCCACATGCAAACCCCTGACTTATTTTACTAATATCTAGTAAGAGGATGTGTATCTACCGAGTGCCACACCAGTTAGTCAGGGACTTCTAGTGATAACGTCATAGAATTATTATTATTATTATTATTATTATTATTATTATTATTATTATTATTATTATTATTATCATCATCATCATTACTATTATTGTCGTTGTTGTTGTTATTAACTTTTTTTGTGAATTATGGAATTTTCTTTTATATATCATAACGTAAGAGTGTCAAATTCGATAAGAAACAGAGGAAATTCTATTGGAAAATAAACCACGACACGTTATTCACAAAGAAATAACAGTTAAGATGTATTTATTTGAAAAATTACATATTTTCTAACTCCTCTTAAGTCGAATATCGACGACTCATCCCGGGGCCGGCTGTGAGCGAACGTTTGAAATATTTTCAACACGAGAAGAGAAATTTCGTATCTCCAAGCGACCATCTAATTTTCATGTTATTATATAAAATCCTCACAATAAAACAAAAGATACTTTGTTCTTTATTTCAAAAACAAAGGTTTGAAATTTATTACAGAATTAAAAGCTTACCGCGGTCAGTTGTAAACTTGTATCAATCGTTTACAAGGCCGAGTTATTTCAAGACAAAAAAGGAGTTTTAATTAGACGAAAAGGCCAACTAACTTAGGCATTTGGAAGCATACAGTTTTTCAATTTCCTCGTCTGTTAGGCTATTCGATGTCCTAAGCTAGTTTTCCAATCCCTTGGCTTTTAGTACCTTTTGTTTTGCTTTAAGAGTAGCTATTGTAATTTAAAACACAGCGTCAGTAAAAATTGTGAAGCTGCGTAGTCTGGTTTGTTCAGATATCCCTAGATGCTGGAAAGAAAACCTCTCAAACTTGTGGATCCATAGGTGGTCGTACAGAACTTGTAGTAAAAGTTCAAGAAGAGATGTTGAACCAAGCAAGCCAGGGTTTGTCTGAATGAAATTCTTAAATAAATGGACGTAGTACTCGGTTTTCCTCTTTGTATTCGTTACTTTTTGTCCATCTACGTATTCGATCAGTTTCTCATCTGTGATCACGACAAACCTGCTTCAACTTGTCCCCGTTTTATTAAAAAAATTTTTTTATGACATCAAACTTTAGGACTCTATGGACTCTATGTTTTCTCGATGTTTATCCATTAATTTTTCGGGCAGTTTATATGATCTATGAGAAAGAACAAACTAACAAACCGCAGACAAAAACTAGCAAGGAAACAAAGCAGATCGTTGCTAGTATAAAGAGAAATAATATAATAAATTCATTTGAAATTTAATTTTAAATTCTTGCAAAGTTCATTAACTTCTATTCGTTAAGATCTTGATATTTGATTTTTAATACAAGACAAACTTCCAGATATGTCTATTTTTTTTTCGCATTATCTTGTTTCTATCTATTGTAACATTGAATTTACATGCTAAGAAATGTAGCCAAACTTTTATAAGCACCATATACACACAGTTATGACTGTCACGCTTGAAAATTACTCTAGTAAAAGTTTTAATAAATTGACCGCAACAGAAAATTTCTTGTTTATATCACAACAAAAAGACTGCCGGTTTTTCTGCCGATTGAGATTTATGTCGCTGGCACGATTAAGCTCTTCCGAAAACCACTTGCTATGTTTGTAAATGAATTGATCTCGCAGTTGGTGAGATTGTGACGAACAAAACTGAAAACACTCCCAATATGTCTCATTAGCTGTGTTTCTCATTAGATGGGTTACCAAAATTTGTTTGTCAATTGTCGCGAAGAATGTTTTAGCCATACCATGGCACTTCTTAATTGTATCCCCTTTCACTCCTTGAGACCCAATTATGGTGAAATAATTTATCATTCTAACATTTGAATCTTAGTGAACGTAATTCTATGGGGTTAACGTTTAAATGGAACTTCTGCTTAATAAAATGATCTAAGATTTCACTTTGGCCACGTTGGGAGAGAATTAATGGGTTAAATATTAAGGAAATCATAAGTATTAAAACACACCAAATCACACCAAAACGTTTTCGAAGCGATTGTAGTTATTCCGGCAAGGTTGAATATTTTTATATTTTTTCTCTGAACTGTGTGTCTTTTCTTCTTTCTTTCGTGCAAATATTCGTAATAAGCAATTTTACTGAATTCTTACGATTTGTCAAGATGTTTGTCAAAAAGATCACAAAACAATGATGTTTCAAATAGAGTCGATATATAAGGAGCGCTGTTTCTTTTTTTCCAAAGCAAGCTTCACTGGCTAGCCTAGCGATTTTCAGTTGTTAACTGTTGCGAAGAATGTCTTTGTTTACCCTTTGAGGTAATGACACAACGAAGTCATATTAATGAACCTATGAAAAACGCCGATCTTCAGTTTCTTCACACCAAGACTTTTTCAACACCGTAGCTGTTCTAGGCTTTTTTGCTCTCCCCTACCTTTCTTCTTTCTTCGATGTCTTTAGCAATGATCAAAATAATCTGATCTGGAATAAAGGAACGTTTTGTATTTTTCTCACTACCAACATCGCTATTCTGAACAGAAAAAAGAACTTATCTCTAATTATAAAATGTTGGTGCTCACAAGGGCGGCATCTTTAAAATAAATTGTTTTCTTTCTTCGCTTTGCATATAATTTTGAACCGATTCAATAAAGAGATATTCCTTGCTCAATTAAAATGCTTCACAGAAAATGCTTCGTATCCAAGGAATCATAGTGAGACAAATAAAACACGGGCAATAATCCTCATTTAACTCATTCGCATTTCTGCAACCGATGAAAACTGCTCAGTGATTGAATTGAGGTAAGTCATAAACTTATGACTTAAATTTCGTTATAAATCCGAGTTAGATTGCAAGTAGCATAAGACACTCGATTCATAAAGCATTTCACATGATTTCAGTTCGTTTTCAAAGCACAGAAATGACTGTTTTGTTCTTCTTACCAGCTTATTTCTTAATTCCTGATCCGCTAAATGTTTTAAAACAACTAACGCCTACATCCTAAATAAGAAGAAAATTTGTAACATACAAAGAAAAGATATCAAAATACAAGGAAAAAAAATTTCTATGTTTAACTTAACTTGTAGAGCAACCTTAACTGAAAAATGAGCAACTGTGGTGACATATAGTGTCTTGAGCCTGGGCTAAAGGTGAATCAGCAAAGTCAATCAGAGTAAGTGAAACAACATCCTGGACTCGTTTAAAACTCAGCTTCTGTTCTAAGAGCATTTATAAAAAGTGCTGGCTCAGTTCGAAGCATTTAAATTACGTAATAGAAACAGTGTTTTCCTTTTACAAAACAACAACAAAACGAAAGATTCTCGATATCAATGAAAAACATTGATACAGTATTGCTCGTTTAAATGCCACTCTAAATAAGAGATCCAACCATGGCTTACCCTCTGACGAGGAGAAAATTGCATTTGATCCACTTCTAAAAAGGAAACTTCTCTCAGTTTTAAAGGGATAACACATGGCTATGATGAAACCAGTTTTGATCCTTTTGGTTATCTCCACGCTGATTTCCGGGCACAAGTTTAAACCTGATGAGGATCCTGGAAGCGGCAGACCATATGATGAAAACTATCCAATTGACGAGGAACTTGATTTTGACCCTGGAAACACTTTGGAGGACTCGCCATATGATCCGGATTTTGCAACTGATTCACAGTACGATCCTAGCAGTGTATAAAATAAGGTAATCAGCTTAAGTGCTTAGTTTTCTTCATACATTTCAGTTCTCTTTTTTTTTCTAAAAATATTGTTTTACTGGGCCAAGCTAAACATTCTTATTTTTCTGCCGATTTTTAGGCCGAAAACATTCTTGTATTTATATTCTTCAAGTATAGATTATAACATTTCCGTTTTAGTTTAAATACTAGTTTTGCCGTTTAAAGAAAGGAGTAAGTTAAAAACATATTATTAATAGTATCTTATTTACAGATTTTCAACACACAAATTATATCCTTTCTAAAATCTCCGCCTGGGGTTTCATTCTTAGCATATTCTTCAAATTTAAAATTAGTACTGCAGCACTATATATTCTGAGTAAATGCTTATATTTAGAAGTACTGCTGGTCGACATGAAGAAGTTTCAGTTGAATGGTCACACGTCATAGGATTACTTTTATAGACTCCTAATTCACGAAGGCAAATCCGGGTTTTCGTAAGAGAGGGTGGCTGCTACCATTCGGTACAATTGAAGCAAAGGATACACTAGAGCCCAGTTACATCCCTCCCCCATTTGAAAAAAACTTCAAACTGATATCACGTATGGAACGGAAAGAAAGTGCAAATTAAACTAATCTAAAAAACAGAGTAGTCAGCTAAAAAGAGGTTTGTCTGCATGGTCTGTCAAAAGCCAGCTTCCTTTGATCTCAGTGTTCTGATTTAGAGCTACATACCGAATAAATAGCAGATAAGAAATAAATGACAAGAATTTAATTTAACGGTCGCATCACGCACGCTAAGAAGTATGCAATGCAATTCCTCTGCACATTTTACTAAGTTAATCTTCTTATCTAGTAATATGATTTAGATAACAGATATCTCTAACATGCCCAAGCGAATCTTAAAATTCCACGCCGTAAGTCTCTCCTTGCAGTATTTGCTATCGGAGAATAAAAAACTCTTTCTCTATGAGAAAAAATCGGCAAAGATTACAAAAAGATTCGTTACACTAATCCAATAAAATCTCAAAAGCGGTTTGAAGTTTTTTCCCTTCATACTAACTTTTTATTTTTATTTTTCTTGTTTTGCAGACAATAATCCAACGGAATGAAAACCATTTTGAATGATACTCTCTTTTAGTCAGATTAGAAGGGATTATTGCAGGGAAAACATATCTCATGTAAAAGATTGATGTATTAAAATAACGGGGAAAATGGCATTACTGTGTCCACAATTTTATGCAGGATCCATCGGAAAAGTAGGGACGGACTTATTGGGGTCGGTGTCGTGGGTCGGGGTGTTCACTGAAAACGTTTTATAGCGGAGCTTCGATTCCCCATTGCTCAATTGGAAATTGGAAACCTATCGTAGCGAGAAAATTTGGCTATGACGTCAACGTACGCCCGTCCGCCCAGCAGCACAGACTATTGTGAGTATAGGACCAGGAAAGGCGAAAAAAAATAGATAGAAAAGACTGGCGGACAGGGAGGGAGAATGAGGGAAGAAAAGAAGGGGGAAGATCCTTCACTCTCGGCGTTTCCTGGATATATTTAATCAGAGTCAGGGTATGAAGAGGCCTTGTAAAGTCAAATTTCATTACTACTGGGTTCCTTTTTCTTTTTGCATTTTAATAGCTCTTTGGAAGAAACATTAAAATTTGATCTCTTACAACAATTAAAAAAGCTGAATTGACGTCGAGGTAGCAAACATTTTACAATAAATGTCGGCTGGTTTAATATCCAGCTAATTCAATGTACATTTTGTAGGTTTTTGCCTGAATAATTATATTATAACTAATGTCCCTCTCTCGTGTCCCTTGTTGTTAAACCGAGTTTCTACATGAGAAAAGATTCTCATTATCGCTTAGCTTCAATTTGAAGTTGAAAAATGGCCTGTCCATATGCATCGCTACAGATGTACTCATATATATATTATATATACTATATACACAGCTCATAATAAATAAAGGGGACCATTTTTGATACAGCATATGAACAATAAAAATAACGGAAATCTTCGATCATCCCTTGTCGTGCGATCTTGACCTTACAAGGAATTACCAACGATAGAATGAGCGTTTTTTTTTTTTTAGTTGGATTAGATTTTTGTCATCAGTTCGTTCATGTGTTTCGTGCTAAACGGAGTGTAAGCAGAATACAGCTGCATTGTAATTGCCGAGATGGTCGGATACCCTATTCTACTCTTTCTATTATTAATATTAATCATTTAACGTGCTTTCCGTGCAACGCAGTAAGCTTTTTTATCTCACGATGTTTTTCTTGGGTAACTACAAAGCACTATCAGCGGCACGATTAACCTCCCGGTTTGCGTTGCTGTAATTTTTCATAGACTTCCTCGGCTTGTCGAAAGCAAAAATCCAGCGTGGTCTCTCTCGTGAATTCTTTTTGCGTCTCCAGCTAGTAAGAAAAAGATTGACAAACACTATCAAAATAGGACCTGTCTCTTCTCTAAAGAATACTCAAGATCGCCGGAAAAAAATAATATCAAAAGCGCTTTAATCTCAACATTTCATACGTGCCCCCCTATGTTTTTTGACGACCTAATTGGCATTTGAATAAGTAAAAAACAAAAAAATAAGATAGCGACTATTTTCAATTACGTCAGGTGTCCACAGCAGCGCGATGGTCGATAAAGTGTTTATTATTAGCAAAAATATAGCTAAGGGTACTCACGCGGTTGTTGTGAGGGCCTTGTCACGCGTCACCAACCCCCCACAACGAACCTCCTCGTTACCGAAAGAACGTCTTCGTGGGATGCTAAGCTTAGGGCTGTGGGTAAATAAATATCTTATAAAAAACAAACGCCGTCATCGAGTGTCCTTTAATGATGAGAAACCTGAGCTAAGCCCGGTCTCCTTTATATCTAGGGGCTTGATTCTTATTTGCCGACGAGCATACCCTTTTGATGTTATATTGGAGTAGAGTCCTCAGAAACGCCCACGTCGTTTTTCCTGTCATTTGTGATATTCCCCTATGCATATTAGTGCTTGGGTTATGTACATCAGGAACATATATCTTACCACTTGAATAAGACCCCAAATAGCACTAAGATAAGGAAAGCTCCAACACCGATCACTATCCACTTCCAGATATTACTATCTGTATTTACAGGTGGTGATGGGGATATCCCTGGTGTAGTTGAAGGTTTCAACCAAAATTCTACATCTGATATATTGACCCCAATAGCAACCTCCAGTTTAGACTTGAAAGTTAGTACAATATCAAGCAAGGTATCTCGCGGTAGCACTGACGAGTTTCCAATGGATAGGCCTGGTGGCTGCTGCACGTAAAAGGCCACCTTAAGAAAACCGGGCAAGTTACCACTAGGGTAACCAGGCAGAAGGTGAACCTGGTCAGCGGTGTAATTAACGCCAAAGAAAGGGCTTCGCCTGAAAAAAAACAAAAACAAAAACAAGAAAAAAACATTTTAGTTTCAAAGCCTGCAGTGCAGGCGTTTTCATCGGGCGCGTGCGAATGGTTTTAATCGCGAAAGCGCCATGTTGAAACCCCCGAAGAGAGGAGGAAATGGGGCGAGTCAAGGGGAGGGGGAAGGCGCCTCTACTCTCCCCAATCTTCCTCACGATGAAGCCGCCATCTTTGATTTTATGACAAGTGATACGATTAACAAGCTTCCGCCCACCCAAAATACGCCTGCACTGCAGGCTATTAGTTTCATAGTTTATTATCATTATTATTATCATTATTATTATTTCGCAATTAATGAATTCGGCTTTCGTAGGATATGAAGAATTAAGCAGATCGAGGAGGGTGTCATCGAGGCCAAAGGCCGAGGTGGATAACACCTTCCTTCTGTATGAATTGAATATCAACAACTGTGAGGTGCAATTTAAAAAAAATGTCAATTTCTTATTAAAAACTCACCTATTTCAAGTCATGATACGGAAATTGACCATGAAAAAAAAGAAATTTAAACAAGGTTACAGTCTGTTAACCACTACTAGACGAAAAATTCCCTGATTGTTTCCTGTCTTTTTTTTATTCATTTCGTTAGTTTATGAAGCGTGCATCTTTCTTTGGCTCACAGCACTTAGTTCTGGAGGGTCAAAACCATCTTTTTACGCAAGTCTTTTTCCTAATAAGTCAACGAAAAAGTTGGCTGAGATAGATTCGTTCTTTTTCTTTAATCAGTAATTCAGAACGCCGGATTATTTAGTCCAGTTCTGGCCCCTCCAGTGTCACGCAACGCCGGAAGAGACGGAAGGATATTCTAGTGAAAGATGTTTCGACCACGAAATTTTTTGCCCGAAGAAAAAATATCTTTTCGACAAAAGAAAGTTTTTCCAAAAACAACCTTTTGTCCAATAAGGCGAATACCCATCCAGTTGCCTCGGTTTGTTGTCTAGCTTTTGTCTGAAGGGAAACAGCGAAAATTTCGGCGAAGTTAGTTTAAAGTACTGTTTTAGTTGTTCCAAAAATATCTCATTGACCCAGTTCATGGATGGAAAAAATTGCCTTGCCTTCGACCTGCTGCATATGTTTTGTACCATTGTAAATGCATGCATTTGTGCCTATTATTTTAAAAGACCTTACCTGCGTCTATCCTTTAAAGCACAGCTGGTCTTGTTTTCTGTACAATACTCTGTAGCAGCCAGCGCAATTGCTTCTTTAAACGTTTTTTCAATTTGGTTACGCCATGCAAACTGTCAAAGAAGAGCCAACAAAGCTTATTTTTTTACTGTACTTCTTGTACTTCCTGATCCCGCTCCATTCCCATGCATAAGAAGAGTATGAACACTCACCACACTTATCCCGGAAAGTGACATTTGTAAAGCCTGTTTCTGTTCTTCAGATGATGGTTTACGTGGGGTAGGTAAAGCCACGTCATCAAGCGGACCTAACAACAAAGGAAAAGACAAACTAATTACCTTACTATAACTTAAGCCTCTCTTGGAGAACCCCTTTGCCCTGTGACCGCCATTACACACACAAACATACATAAACTTTTTTATACATTAATTAGAAATATGTTACACATAAAAGAAACTAATATTAAAAACCTTCAGTATAACTATATGAAACCAAAACAAAAAATCTAAATAAAGGTAGCACCCTGTATTTTGGTCTTAAAATCTGCAAAGAATCTTGGGCGAAATTATGGGTAGACAATCGGGAAAAGTACGCAGTACTAAATCCATGAACAGGTGTCCAATAGGCCACTTGCACTAAGAGGTCACGTGACCAATGCTTCCTTTAAACAATGAGTTGGAATATTGCTGAAGCCAAAAATTTACAGAGCACATAAAAATTATCTTATACCCGACATTTAAGAGAAAACGTATTTAACAGAGATATTTCATGGCACTTTGATTTTTCAACAAAGTATTTGTACTGGCCGCCATGTTGGAGGGCATACTCTTGCCTTCCAACATGGCGGCCAAAACTGCTTTTTACTTATATCTTGTTAAATGCTTGATAGTTACGCACAGATCTGCTGTAAACGTTACCACATCATCTTTTCAACATTTTCTTTGAAGTTTAAGTGCAAAATTTGTGTTCAGAAAGAGGTAATTTATAAATTTAAAAGCCACAGTTTGGTCACGTGACCAGCTACGAATCACGAATGGTGCGGGTTTCAAAAACCAAATCACTATTATTTTGTTTAAGATATGAGTCGCTGGTAGTTTTTCATACAACATCATACAACTTTCATTTTCATAAAAACAATGTCACAAGACCTCTTATTGCAAATGGCCTATTGACTACGTACGCAAAAAAGAGTCGATCATTCAAGTACATTAGACACCTAAGATGGTAATCAAAATTAATGAACCGGCCTGGATTTCAGCCCAGCTATATGATGTGAAGGAAGCAGTGGTGGATCCAGGTGGAGGGTCCGAGGGTCCGGACCCCTCTGTCAGACCTGACGCTTGTTTGAGACTGACATTCTTCATCGACAAGATCGTATATCACTTTTTAGCTGGCTGATTTTTTTAATGAAACGCGAGTTGCATTAAGCCACTAAACTAAATTCCAGGGATATTCAAAAATGTAATTGATTTTGGGTACCCTCCTATGATCTGAACCAAAGTTTTGAACTCCTAATCAAAAATTCCTGGGTCCGCCCCTGGGGAGAATGCCCAGGACGGCACCAACGACTCGGCTGTTTGAAACTTTCCCCCACAAGAAGAATGTGACGAACAATACTCATCCACTTTTATCCAGAATTTGTCTCCGTTATCTATTTCGGCAGTTTCTTAGACTACTGCTCGCACATTCACTTAATAAAAAGAAGGCTGAATAAGGATTTGGTGACTGGTTGCTGGAAAACTAATGCTTTCTTCTTGTTGGGCCATTGTTATTTTCTGCCTAGCAACCCAGGTTACCCTTTTTTTTTTTTCATTCCTCTAAGAGCCTCTTTACATGGAGGCGGGGGACCCCATGTAGGTAAGGTAACCCGCTTAGGTGGGGTAACCCGCCTGTCCATATAATCTATCATTTTAACTTGATCACGTTTACATGATAGGTGGGGTGACCCACCTAATGTTACCTCACCTATCTCGGGTCCCCCAACTCCATGTTAACAGACCTTAACACTGAGATGTTTTTTTTTTTTTCGTTTCAAAGTGCAGCAATCAATTCTCATAGTTAACTAAGATCAGTTAATTTAAAACTCTTAAAAAAGAGAACACGAGACAGCGAGAAAATAAAGAACTCAAAGAAACTGTCACAAAAAGCTGAACTTAACTATTTTCTTAAAAAAGTACTTTCTACGCTGAAGTAGAGGATAAAAGAGAGGAACACAAAATGCCATGAATGAATCAAAATTCTATTGAAAAACGATTTCTATCAAAATAGGAGAGAAGCCATGCAGAAAGCGTTTTTACTAAAAGTTCCCATTGAACGTAACTGAAAGATGTCTTGTACACAGGAAATGACTCTACATTTTATCATTCAGAAACGGATGGGCAAAACTGCTGCCATGCAGTGTTACTTACAGGATTCTGGTGTCTTGTCAAAGGAAGAGACACGCTGGTTGTTGCAGTTGTTACCAATACAATACTCCATCACACAGTCCAGGAAGGAAAAGCGGACAGGGTTTGATGCTTGGTTGAAGATGGAGTTAAATCTTGCACTGCAGGAAACTGTTTCATCTTTACCAAAGAAATGATAGGATTACAGTTTTTATTTTAAACGCCGCAGCGTTAATCCGGGGGGGGGGGAGTACTCTCTTATGAGAGGCTAATGGGAATGTGCCGCTGGATGGGGTCGCATTTTCAATAGACTTACTAGAATGGGGTCGTACGGATTTTTTGGGGTAAGACAGTTCCGCTTCATATTTACGGAACCAGTCACGATTGTTTGTACTGTAGATGAAAAGTAAAATATTCTCCAGTCAATCTAAAAAATGGGTCAATTCATAACAATAAAAAGTGTCTAAGTTGGGATTGCGAAAATTACATATTTGCCCAAAAGTGACAAAGATGGGGTCTATAACCGGCCACAGAATAGACTATAACGGGGTAGGGGCTCTGAGAGGCCAGCGACACCTGATAACCAGCAAAAATTAATCTAAGTCTTCCCCCCCCCCCCCCCCCTATCCCCCGAGCGTTAATAACATTTTAAACATTCCTGATTGGTGTTTTTTCAAGGGCGTCGTTTATTTCAAAGTCACATTTAATTTCTTAAACCATTGACGACAATTCCAATAATCTACTTTTAAATATAATGTCAAACACGCAGAAAGATGTATGAAGTTCGAATTCCAATGGCGACCCCTACTGAGATAGAATCGTAATTGTCTGGATGGTGTAGATTACCCAGTTGTACCGAGTTAATTTCTTAAGGAAGATTTAGACGATCTGAGTTTTACCTACGACTATCGCAAGCGACTTACTTAACGACAGATCGTGTCGTGTAAATTAAACCCACCACACCCGTACGAAGAAGTTCACGACTCGAAAAATGTCGTAGCGATTTAAAACATGTTTCAAAATCGCAAAAATCGTAACCCCATATTTAAGAAATTATTTATTAGATAAGCTTCGAAATTTGTACCTGAATGGAATGGTCATCTAGAAATGTTTAGCCGTTCTAAAGTAATAGAAAAGTCTAGGCAATATTTGCTTCTCCGAACAGAAATTTTACAGAAAACAGTTGTTGGGTGCCCCTGAAAGACAATCTACGTAACGTTTCTTCGCTTTTAGTACTATACCTGTGCAGTTTGCGCACCCTCGTACAATTAAAGTGCGATTCATGCTCGAGAAAAATTGACCTCTAACTGCCAAGTTAGAGTGCTTCGTATACTCCAGCTTGTATTTCAACGCAGCAGTGTAACAGTGAGTGGATCCTAAGTTGAGGAATTCGTTTGTCGAACAAGTATGGACAGTTTGTATCTTATTACAAATATCAAGGTTCTCAGCTAAGTTTCCTCCGTCTGCGAAGCAAAGGTTACAAGTTCCTGTGAAAGCAAACGAAAGAAAGGTTATACCGAGATCATTTGAGGAAGGATTGTCGTAATTTCTCCAGTAACTTGAATGGAAAATCGAGTAAGGTGTACACTCTATCCCGTTTAAGCAGGGCTTTCAAAAAGCTAACAAATTTATGTCGATTTCCTCGGACGGTTTTTGTACTGCGTGTACCATTGCCCCGTTTTCGAGCAAATGTGACTGTAGTACCGCCTCTAGTAGCATTGAACTCACCCTATAGGGGGTTTACCATTTACCACCCAGAAAAGTAGGCTCTGCCTTAATTAATCACGTCAAACCTTTGAAGTCACCGTGAAATGAACTTCTGGACTAGTCAATATTATTCTCTCTCGTCAAACTGGTTTCGAGCGCGAGCATCCGTTTAATAAACCGATGATCAAAAACAAACCCACTGTACCAAGCACGCAACTATTAGGCCTAGGTTCGAAACTGTATCTTAGCAACATGCAGAGCATGCTCAACAAATATCTTACTCGATTCATTCGAGTCTTTCTGGTGAACGCCAAATTTAGGTGAGCAAAAGCAAGGCTATACTGGCAGAGCAGAAACACAGCAAGGAGGATGGCAAAAAGGGACACAAGAAACACAAGGGTTACGAAATAACCAGGCATTAGTTCGTGTCTAAGAAATACTACGAATTTTTAACGAACTGTTGCGAAAAGAGTAAGTTGTCCCCATCACACGGAACTGAAACTCACTTTGAATAGGAGGCTTTGGAGAAGCTGTTATTGGCTGTTTGGTGCTGACAATAGTAGCTATGAAAATAAGCATAAAGTTAAAAGATAAAACCTCATTGTATGAAATGTGAAAATATGCGAAAACATCCGTTTCTCCTCGCTCTCCGCTACTGGGGACGTTTCACGCGGAGGAACGTCTGCGACTCAGCGACAGAAATTCCATAATCATGACGTAAAATTTGTCCGGAATCCGGTCAGAGGCGCTGATTGGTCGACGGAGTAGTCACATTGTTTTAGCTATTGTTTAGGAATGACAGACAAAAGACAAAAGGCTACAAAGGTCAAATGTTAACGCGAAGAATCTCGAGCAAAACAGTCAATATTTGTGGAATATACTCTTTTCTAGAAGAGGCATTTGTGTTTTGACGAGCTCGTTGGCAGATGAACACAACACTTTACCAAAATCGATTAGAAGACACGTAAAATTGGACAAATTTGTATTTGGAACCCCATGACTACCGGATTTATTACGTAAACATTGATTTGCGTCACCAGTATGGAATTTCTGCCGCTGAGTTGCAGACGTTCCTCCGCGTGAAACGCCCCTAGCGGCAAGGAGCTAGGATGTTTTCGCAGGCTACAAATGTTACGACACGTGCATTTAGAACTTAAGAGGATGTCAAAAATGTCTTTTTTTTGTCTTTAGCTCTTGTAGTCCCCCCAAATTTCATTTATTGTGGTTAACGTTTAGTTGGGTTGATGGGCTATTTGAACCACCTAAATTTTTCCTCAGAGTTAACAATAATCAGTCTTGTGAAATGTCAACCATTTAGCTCAACTAAAACAGCTCTATTTAAATTCCATACGAACAAAATCATAGCAGTTTTTAAGCTTAATTTTATACAGATGATAGTGTTTCCAAAAAAGTAATGGCGGAGTTTTTGAAAAAATATATCTAGCCGAATTTTTGAAAACGCGTCTCCAAAAGGCCTAAAATACTCGCACAGGAACCTGGCGATAGCCAGGTTTCTGGTCACTATGGTGAGCATTTTCTTAGGGGGCTTGCTGTCCTGGTTGGTCTCATAGTCAAGCTCAGTCTCTCAGCTAACTTGCCATAGGGTGGGAAGGGGTCTCCATGTAAATCCCTAGCAAGGGAGGGTGCTGCAAAAGTGTGGTATTATCCGTTAGTCCCTCTGGAGAATCAATTCACTAATCATGTGTCTGCTTCTAGTTTGTAATGCCAAATTCTTTAAATTTCTGAGGCTGATTGGCCAATGAAAACATTCCCTTAACCCACCTCCTCGGGGGGGTGGGGGGGAGGGGGTGGCTGTCAGGTCAGGGTAAGAGCTGAGTTTCTGAGCTGAGTCTAGTTAAGATATAAAATACTGTACTTGAAGTTACTGAAATAAGGTTTCCTGTCTTCTACACTTCATGAATTATAATCTTAAAGTTAACAAATTTAAATGCCCTTTATCATGAGCAATGTTAAGACATATTAAGCTAAGGAACCCCCTGGTAAGAACCAAGTTAACCTACATGTAACTTCATAAGACTATAAAAATTTACTTACTCTGAGCAGAAGGCTTTTGGGAGGATGTTGTTGGCTTTACAGATGTGACCGTAGAACCTTAAACAATAAACCAAGTTTAAGAGCAATTCTCTGTAACAGTCAAGCAAAGTGGGAAATGAAAAATTTTGAGCCCCCCCCCCCCCCCCCCCCCTCAAATTTTGCATGCAATTAGTCATTGTGGTTGGGGGGTGTCTAAAAAGAAAAAGAAACCTGGGTTAAAATTTAATCCCGGGTTAGCGCTAACCGGCGTTCGAACAACTGGGCCCTGGTTGCTACTTCATTGTTGTCATGGTAACACCAATTGTTTGTTGGCGGCAAAACACCTAATATTTAACGCAGTAACTGTTTGTAAAAAGTGCAAAATGTGTAGCTCTGTTTCTCAAGTCCATTGAAAACGGCTACAACCCAAGACTTGGGGCAGATATAATACCATCAGTCTAGTTTGCATTTATGTGTATTGCCCCTTATTATGTCAAATTTGCTTGGCACAAACGGTTTATCAACTACATAGAGCTTCGGCCATTTGAGTTGATGGCTAAAATAAGGCTATCCTTTCCTTGAATTTCTCCAAAAGTACATCAGTTTCAGAGCTAAAACTAAGCAGGCAGTTTACACAGACATTCTAGGTAGTAAATCTGTAAAAATCTCTGCGGGGCGGGCGCTTCTGTTTCCAAGGGCAATTAACAAACAAACCCCAAATTTCAAGTTTTTGTATATTTCATCGCAGTTGACAATCTATCTACTCGCCAAAAAATATCTAAAACACTAAAACTACCTTCAGTATCAAAGAATATTATGCACTGAGTCATTTTCTGGTCAAAAAATTATAACTGGTTTTCATTGTTTTAAGGTAAGGCTTACTTTACGGTTTTTTCCACTTCACCGTTTGTAGCGTAGCATTAATATTCAACAAAAAACCCGGTTGTACGAAACCAGTCCATGTACGTGGCCGGTTGTGCTGTTTCCCATTGCAAACCCCTGATTGTAAGTCTACTCAGTCACTTACAGCAAGTTATAAAGTGATACAGAAGTCATACACAAGTCCGTTAGCAAGCCAAGCCCCATAACACGCACGCTTCCACTTTGCATTTACGGCGTATTTCTTCATCAGATGCCACCAGTCGCCCCGAAAAGAGTTAAACCTCAATATTTTTTAGTCATTAAGCCAAGCATCGGAATTATCTACGTATTAAAATCCGAAACCTCAAGTCCAAAAGCTTAGAAAGTTGAACTAGTAGCCACTCTATGACATCCCCGTGAATATCCAACCAGTCCTGGTCAGCGGTGTTAATCGATTCCACCTAAACAATTTCCGGTAAAAATAAAATCCTTTGTCCCTCACTTCTCATAGATAATGGAGAAAAAAGACTGCCTGATCGAAGGTTACATCTGCCTTGCTTGAACGGTGAAACGAAATTATTCTTTCTTAGTGAATGTAATCGTGATGTTTCTACTTCCTGCAAACTTACGGGCTCAGCAAATTTCGGAAAGGTATTACCGATGTAGTTGACTTCCTACTCTGCCGTGCAGGTAAGTTCATTTTATTTTCTTCACTCTTCTGTAAAGTACTAGGGGGGGGGGGAGACAAGAAGTAACTCCTATGGCCTTTCGCCGTAGGATTTGAAACAAGATGTGGCTTGGCTTGCGAAGGACTTGTGTATGACTTCTGTATCACTTTATAACTTGCCGTAAGTGACTGAGTACACTTACAACGGTTTACAATGGGAAACAGCACAACCAGGCACATGGAATGGCTCGAGCAACCGGGTTGTTTGTTGAACATAAATGCTACGCTACAAGCGTCGAAGTGGAGAAAACCGTAAAGTAAGCCTTATTTTGATCAATATTGTTCAAAACACTTTTAAAGTCAATTGCAATACTTGGTATAAGGCCACGTGCAGTAATGAAAATGAAATTCTGGAATTTGGTGAAAATTACTGACTGCTCTAAAACCACGCTACAAGATGCGTAATACTGACAACTTAACCAACCTCAAATAGATGCAAAATGCGTGTACGTATATACCTACTTTGATCGGAAGACTTACGAGACACTGTTGTTGGAGAGTGTACCGTGGTGACCGTAGAGGCTTAAAAAATAACAAATTTTACAACAAATATAAATTTTACTAGCTTTTTCTAAAAGGTGTTTAAAGGCGTTCTGAACGTCGTGAACATAAACTTCTTGAAATTGGTTGGCATCAGAGGAGTTCTAAAACCGAGCAATACTAAAAACCAATACCTAACTACAAAGAATAAAGATTTACTCACTTTTAACGGAAGGCATTGAAGAAGTTGTTATTGTTTCTACAGAAGAGGCTTTTTGTACAGAGGTGACTGTAGAAGATTTAAAGAAATTTCAAATTTTAGTTTAATTATAACATGACTATGAACTGATGGAACATGTTTGACTCCTATTAGAGTTCCCTTGTTTTCAGCAAACTCTATTATTGCTCTTCGTCCCGGGTATAATACCAGCAAACGCAACATCAAGAAACTGCAGTTAGTCCAGAACTTAGCAGCAAGAATCGTACTTGGTCTCAAAAAGTTCGATCATATTTCACAAGGAATTAAATCTTTAAAACTGGCTACTTGTTAGTGACAAAGGTCTGCTTGAATGACGCTGTAATGATGTTCAAATGTATAAACAATCTCGTTCCTAATTACATGGCCGAGAAATTCAGCCGACGAAGCCAAATTCACACGAGAAGCACATGACAGAGTTGTCAGCTGTACCTTCCGAGATGCCGTTCAGCTGTCAGTCAGCAGTCCTTCTCCTACAGAGAGTGGCTTTGAAATGGCATCAGTGATAATGTTAAATCTACTGATTCAGTCAACATGTTTAAGAAGCGACTTGTCAAACTACTTCTTTCCAATCAATAATTGAATTTGTAAATAGCTAGTTCTATCTCATTTATCACTTTTATTATCTAATTGTTTTTGACATTTCTTTTATTTCCTGTTTTTTGTTGCAATTTTTTCAATGTTTTTGTAGTTGTTGTTTGTTGTTTTGTTTGTTGTTTTTCTTTTTGGTTAAATTGTCTTGTAACGGAAACAATAGAGTGTGTATGCATCTATGTATTTATACTTAGGTTTTCTTTGTCCTGTAAATCATGAACCATCTGGAAGTTGACGAAGAAATTAAGGGAGATCTTAAGCCGAGAAATATTGCGTAATGTAAAACTAAGAAAAAAAGGGCCAGAAAACATTATAACAAGTATTAAAACTGGACACGCTGGCTACAACAACATACTCACTATGGAATGGCGCCTATTGAAAAGCGTCGGCGTTAAACCGTTGTTCCCGTGACTATTTGCGCGCTTACAAAAGATGCCGACGCATGTCGCGTCCTTTGACTCTCTGAGTGAAGTGTTAGCTTATTGTTCCCACGATTCAAAGATAATTTAACTTAAGCAAATCGATACTTTGTCCTCTGACAAGATGATCGCGAGATGCTTTCCCGCTACTCTCCTAGCTTTTTATTAGGAACTCCAATAGCTCAACTAGTAAATTGTTTTGACTTTTAAAAAATAATAAGGATTTTAAAGCCAGCAGAATGTATAGAATGTAAGAAAAAAAAAGAATAAAGTCGAAGGATTGCGACTTGCACTCGGAGTTGTTTTTTTTCAGCATGCAGATTAACTATCCTTTCCATCAAACTGATTGGAAATATCCTGGCTATTTTTAGGCTGGTGGCGGGCTGCAAAGTAAAGACAGACTGAAGAATTGAAAATGAAGGGAAGACACTTGGTATCACCGACACGTGCCGAAATGCTTTGTAAGGATACCTGTGCTGGGTACTTCATGAAAATAAAATCTTGTCGAGGTTGGTGAGAATCACAGGATCTCTTAAACAGCGAAAGGGTGCAAGGAAGCAAGGATGTCGCAGAGATGAGAGCACTCGTCTCCCACCAATGTGGCCCCGGCTTCAAATCCCGACGTCGAAACCATATTTGGGTTGATTTTTTGTTGGTTCTCTCCCGGCCTCCGAGAGGTTTTGCTCCGGGTACTCCGGTTTTCCCCTCTCCTTAAAAACTAACACTTCAGTCCAAATTCCAATTCGATCTGGAACGCACGGACACGTTTTAACGAGTTCATAAGAATTACTAAGTGCTTTGCATGTAGACAAATTAAAATTTGCAAATTACAATTACAATTAACTTGATAATTACCCGGAATACTAAGCTGAGACCAAGCTCAGTACCTGCATCTCACTGCATACGAGTAGAACTTCGTAAGTATTATAATGGGTATTAATTGAAACTTCTAAAATATTGCATAGTGTAATCTGTACATCATGAAGATAAATTTCTGTTTATCAGATAAAAATAAACAGTAAGAGCTCTTAAACCGAGCAATATTGCAAAATACTAAGAAATAAGACTGTATAACTGAAAAAGTGTAAAAATATACTCACTTTTATCGGAAGGCGTTCGAGAAGCGGTTGTTGTTTGTAGAGAGGTGAACGTAGAGGCTTTAAAAAATAAATTAAACTCAGAGTTAGTTTGTGCTCATAAAGACCATGTTTCGCACATTTACAAACAACAACAACAACAACAAAACTTATTTTGTAAACGAACTGCTGCCCCAACGATTCAACGGGACCAATCAGAATGCAGGATTTCGAGAATTCTGCCCTCACCTTGATCGAAAGGCTTTCGAGAGGATGAAGTTGGTTGCACAGTGGTGACCGAAGAGACTTAAAAGAAATATATAAAATTTTGAAATTAAATCAAATATAAAATATTACGAAAACGTACCAAAATGCATTAATAGGCTGTGTGCGGTGTTCATAAAATAAAACAAAAATATTGAAGTTGGTCAAAATTACAGAGCTCTAAAACCACAAAATAATGTTTAATACTAAGAAAAGAACTAAGTTTAATTACATGTATTTGTGTAAGACTATAAAAGCCTACTTACTTTGATTGGAGGTCTTTGGAAAAGCTGATGTTGGTTTTACGAAGGTCGCTGTTAAGGCTTAAAAAACATCAATTTCAAAATAAGAATCAATACTTAATATTACCAGAACGATAGCCAGTCAAATTCAGTATTAGTATTAATGACTTTGGTACAGTGGAACCGCTCTCTACGGACACCCGCTTAATACGGTCACCCGTATTAACTGAGTTCCACTGTACTTTATAAGAATAAAATTCTGGAAATGATGATGTTTGTTTTAGTAGTTCGATTTTAAAACTTCCAATAATACTAAGAATAGTAATGATACGATAAGAAGGCATGACATAACAATATGCTCACTTTGATCGGGAAAACTTCGAGAAGCTGTTGTCGGTTGTACAGTGGTGATCGGAGAGGCTTTAACAAAAATAAAATTCATTAGATTAAGTGTTACACTGGGTGTTAATGGAAGATGTTGAAAACATGGACGGAAATCAAAGGAAGACTAAAAACACTAAGCAATAGTACAAATACTATAACCTGGACCAAAAATACATACTCACTTTGATCGGAAGGTTTTCGAGAAGCTGTTGGTGGTTGTACAGTGATGGCCGTAGATCCTTCAAAAAATCGGCATCACACTTTAAAATTACACGAAACACTAGGTATTGCCAAAACTTGCTAAAACTGCATTCAGGATACCTTTGTTTATTACTTCTTGAAAAAAGAAAATCCACGATGTTGGTTTCAATTACAGGAGCTCTCAAAACAGGAATAGATGCCATGTACTCACTACCACGTATCATTTTTAAATTTATATATTTTGGTTCAACTACTTTTTAAAGCTTAGTAGTCATCACTGTATAACCAACAACAGCTTCTCTAAAAAGAAGCGATGACTGCCAAGCTTTAAAAAGTAGTTAAACCAAAATTTAAACAGTACTTAATGACAAACGAGAATACACATATGTGGAAATAGATGAATTTTAAAAGACTGCTAACTGATTTTGAAACTGGGCAATGTTGCGTAGTAATAAGGAACCAGCCCCAATAAATCAAAGAAACATTGCCTATACCTGAACTGAAGCCAGCTTTCAATGTAAAGGTCAGTAGCGAGAAGCTGATGCTTTGTTAATCAGCTGTTTGTTTTTATAGATTAACTGAAAATTTTTGTCCTTAATCTCGGTCCCAGTCCCGTTTACTATTATGTATGTACAGTTTTCAAAATTGTAACGGTACCTTTGAAAATGCATGTTGAGTAGCATACGAAACGTCAAGTTTATAAAAATGAATAAGCTGAATATGTTTATTACCGCTGTTTGTGTTCTATTTCTTATCAAGCCACGATGGCCCAAGAGCAAAAGTGTTTATGATATAGCCCACATAACAGCATATAAACCGAGCAATATTGCAAAATACTAAGAAATATAGCTGCCTAACTGAAAAAGTGTAAAAATATACTCACTTTTATCGGAAGGCGTGCGAGAAGCGGTTATTGTTTGTAGAGAGCTGACCGTAGAGGCTTTAAAAAATAAATTAAATTCAGACGGTTAGCTAGTGCTTATAAAGCCCATGTTTCGCACATTTACAAACAACAACAGCAACAAAACTTGTGAACGAACTGTTGCCAGAGCGATTGGGACAATCAGAATGCAGGATTTACAAAATTACATCCTCACCTTGATCGAAAGGCTTTCGAGAGGCTGAAGTTGGTTGCACAGTGGTGACCGATGAGACTTGAAAGAAATATAAAATTTTGAAGTTAACCAAAAACAGGATATTACGAAAGCGTACTAAAATGCATTATTAGGCTGTGCGTGGTATTCATAAAAACCAAAATATGAAGTTGGTGAAAATTACAGAGCTCTACCACAAAATAATGTGTAATAATTAGAACCAAGTCCAATTATATGTAACTGCGTAAGACTATGAAAACCCACTTACTTTGATTAGAAGTCTTTGGTTTTACAGCGGTCACTGTTAAGGCTTAAAAAACATCGAAATTCAAAATAAGAATGACTACTTAGTATTACCAGAACACAGCTAGTCAAATATAATATTAGGATTAATGACACCCGCTTAATACGGACACCCATATATAATGGACACTTCCGATTGTCCCAACACTGGAAAATCTCATATATTTCATTTAAACCCACTGAACACAAGACTCCTGGATAATAAGGACACTATCTCATGTCTCCATAGTGTCCCGGCATATTAACTGAGTTCCACTGTACTTCATGAGAATAAAATTCCGGAAATGATGATGTTTGTTTTAGTAGTTCCTTTTTAAAACTTATAATTATAGTACTAAGAATAGTAATGATGAAAATGCATAGACATAATGATTTACTCACTTTGATCGGGAAAATTTCGGGAAGCTGTTGTTGATTGTACAGTAGTGAGCGGAGAGGCTTTAAAAAAAATAAATTTTATAAGATAAAATGTTATGCTGGGATTTGATGGAAGATGTTAAAAACATGGACGGAAATTAAGGGAAGACTATAAAACCAAGCAATAGTAAAAAATACTATGAACCTGGACCAAAAAGACATACTCACTTTGATCGGAAGGTTTTTGAGAAGCTGTTGCTGGTTGTACAGTGAAGACCGTGGATGCTTTAAAAAAAATCGGCATCACACTTTAAAATTACTTGAAATACTAGTTATTGCCAAAACGAGTTAAAACTGCATCCAGGATGTCTTTGTTTAGTACTTCTTGTAAAAAGAAAATCCTGGATGTTGGTTCAAATTACAGAAGCTCTCCAAACGACAAAAGATATAAATGCGAGTATACTCACTTTGTCGGGAAGTTTTTAGAGAAGCTGTTATTGGTTATACAGTCACGTACAGTGATGACTGTTAAGCCTTAAAATGTAATACGGGTTATTACCAGGACAAAGCTAAATGTATTCACGAGTTCAGTACTTTATGAGAATACAAAAGTGGAAATAGATGAATTTTAATAGACTAAGTGATTTTAAAAGTGGCAATGTTACGTAATAATAAGAAACGAGCCCACATAGCTGCACATGATCGAGCAACATTTCAAAATACTGAGAAATATGACTGCTTAACTGAAAAAGTGTAAAAATATACTCACTTTTATCGGAAGGCGTTCGAGAAGCGGTTGTTGTTGGTAGAGAGATGACCGTGGAGGCTTTAAAAAATAAATTAAATTCAGAATTAGTTAGTGCTCATAAAGCCCATGTTTCGCTCATTCACAAGTAACAACAACAACAACACTTGTAAACGAAGTTGCCACAACGATTCAACGGGACCAATCAGAAAGCAGGATTCCGAGAATTCCGCCCTTGCCTTAAACGAGAGGCTTTCGAGACTCTGATGATGGTTGCACAGTGGTGACCGAAGAGATTTTGAAAAAATATATTTTTTAAAAAAAATTTAACCAAATACAATATATAAGGAAAACGTACTAAATGCATTATTGGGCTGTGCGGCTGCGCGATATTCATAAAAACAAAAAAATCGATGTTGGTGAAAATTACAGAGCTCTAAGACCACAAAACTCATGTGTACTACTAAGCTCAGAAGCAAATGCAATTACAAGTATAAACTGCGTGAGATCGACTATAATTGAAACCTACTCACTTTGGCTGGAAGGCTTTAGAAAAGCTGTTGTTGGTTTTACAGAGGTTGCTGTTGAGGCTTTAAAAACATTAAATTAAAAATAAGAATAAATACTTGGTATTACCAGGACATAGCTACTCAAATTATGTAATATTAGGATTAATTAAAAGTAATTCCCTTGTTTTGCAATGCGCATCACCTAGGGCGCATAACACTTTTTTTAGTCCAGTTTTTTTTTTTTCCGGAACGTGTTTAGAATGTATAGGATTTATGTGCCCTGAACGTCATGAAAGAAACTTATTTTTATAAGGAGTTTAAAACCGAGCAACACTAAAATCATTAAGACCTAACTGCAAAAGTATAAAAATTTACTCACTTTTATCGGAAGGCGTTGTAGAAGCTGTTGTTGCTTGTACAGAGCTGACTGTAGAAATTTCAAATTTTAGTTTTAGTTACAACACAACTGCGAGGGTCACTTCTCCATTTACTTTCATTTCCGCAAGTCTCATATCCATCTATCACATGATAGAGAATTTTTTACTTTTACGTAGGTTTCCGTTACTTCATGGAAATAAAATTCTAGAAGCTTGTGAAAATCACCGAAACTCTTATACAACACAATTACACGGAAAACTAAGCAAGGACAAAGGTTACTTACATGTGACTGCATAGGATTAGAACAATCGAGTCACTTTGATCGGAAGCCTTTTGAGAAGTTGTTTCTCTTTGCACAGACGTGACCACAGAGTTTTTAATGTATTAAACTCATAATTAGCTAGTGCTTATAAGACTAAGCCCATGTTTCAAAGGAAAGTTGTATAATTTAAAAGTTTTAGCTTATTCACAAGCAATAAATGACCTTGTAAAAGAACTTGAAGCTGCCACAACGATTCAACGGAACCAATCAGAATAATGCATGATTTTGAGAACTCCGTTTTCACCATGATCGAAAGGGTTTCGTGAAACTGATATTGGTTGTAAAGTGGTTACCGTAGAGGCATTAAAAACATACATAAAATGTTTAAATTAACATTGAACCATACAATTGCCAGAACGTAACGAAATACATTGTTAGGATACTTGCGCGCGTTATTCATGAATCAAAACAAAATCTTCGCGTTTGAGAAAAACACGGAGCTCTAAAACAGGCAAATGTTGTGCAACTCTTTAAAGACAGAGCTTATCAACGAGTGACTGCGTAAAACTAAAATCTACTTACTTTGATGGGAAGGCTTTGGGGAAACTGTTGTTGGTTCTACAAAGGTGACTGTAACGGCTTTAAAGACATAAGATTTAAAATTAGAAATAATACCAAAACATTAATATTAGGATTCATGAGTTTTGTACTTCATGAGAATATTATTCTGGAAATTCATGAATTTAAGTAGTGTTTTAAAACCAGACAATAATACTGTATAGGCATTACAATCAGAATGCATAGGCATGACAATCTACTCACTTTGATCGGAAGGCTTTCGAGAAGCTGTTGTTGGCTGTACAGTCATGGTGGCCGTAAAGGCTTCAACAAATAAACACATTAAATTTCAAATATTGAACACGATACTTGGTTTCAAAAAGTACCAAACTAATGAATCGTAACTGCACGTTTAACCATGCTGTTCTTGTTACAAGAACAGCATGGTTAAATGTGCAGTTACGATTCATTAGTTTGGTACTTTTGGAGAATAAGATTCTGGTAGGCCTTGTTGCCTAATATCACTAAGAACGAAGCTCGCATAAATGCATATAAATATTAATGGTAATATGTACACTCACTTTGATCAGATAGCTTTCGAGAAACTGTTGTTGGTTGTGCAGTGGTGGCTGTAGACTCTTCTAAAAATAAACCAAATTTAATTTTAGACTAAATTTTATAAGGAATATTAATATCTAGGTTGGTGAAAATCACAGAGCTCTAAAGCCACGAAATAATGTATAACACTAAACTAAGAACCAAGTCAATTACAAGCAACTGCGTAAGGTTATAAAAACCTACTTACTTTGATCGGAAGGCTTTGGAAAAGCTGTTGTTGTTTTTATAGAGGTGACTGTAAAGGCTTTAAAAACATCACAATTAAAAATATATAATAACACTTCCTATTCTCGGAACATAGTTAAATGTATAGGATTAATGAGTTTGGTGCTTCACGAGAATAAAATAAAGGTCTGAAATTGATGTAGTGCATGTTTTACTGTGAAACTCATAAGACCGTTAGCCATCAGAAATATTTATGGAATGTTGTGTTGCGAGGAAAAAGCTTATAAGGCGTGAGAGAACTAAACTGCAAACAGCAAAGGTAGTTAGTTTTTTGGTTTTGAGGTTTGCTCGCGTGTCTGAACTTTCTTGTGAGCGGTCAGTAAACAATTAACTTTCCTGAAAATTTTCAAGTGTTCACGGTTTTCTTAGCAAACCGTGCAATAGTAATATATAGATTTAGCCAGAGCTAAAAGCGAAGCTCACGTCAGCGGATAACCTGTTTTGACAGCTGTCAAAACGATGTCTAACATCAAGTTAAACACAGGTTACAGGCTCCCACGTTAACTAGAAAGTTTGATATTTCACATTGGTTTCCCTGTGGTGCGGAAGGAATGGGCGGACGTACAGTCACGTGATAACCGAATTTACCAAATTTTCTTAGGTGTGGTGCTCCGCTCGCGCGCGTGGAGCTACTAGAAATGCATCGGAATCTCAGATGATACACTCACTTGGGTCAGGGGAAGATCTTCGGGAAGTTGTTGTGGGTTGTACAGTGGTAGCAGTAGAGGCTTTTCAAAAAAAAAAATCAAATTTTGGATTAAACATAACCCTAGGAATTGCTAGAACATGAGTAACACATAGTTAGGATCCCTATATCGCGGATGAATTGATAGACTTCTGAAAGTCTAGAAAAAATTGCCGCTCTCGGCAAATATGTCGCAAAAATGTGAAAACTGAGGAGCAATTCTGGGGCGAAGATATTAACTGGAACATTTGTCATCATACTTACAACCCTGGGCTTTTGGGTGTGCAAATGTGGCATTTACCATCTTTTGCCCCTTTGCGACCTCCTTTTTCACATTGTTGCGACAAACCAAGGAACGGTTGAGTAATACTACGAAATACGACTACGCTGATAACATAACTGACTTAGTATAATTCAAAACTGGAAAGTGTAACCAGAAAAATACACTCACTTTGATCAAAGGGATTTCGAGAAGCTGATGCAAGTTGTACGGTGGTTACGGTAGAGCGAGGCTTTAGAAGAAATTAATCAAATTTTAAAATTGAAAAAGATGCTTGGGAATCTTCGTTTCATCGCTGCGTGCCGAATGCATTATTAGAATACCCGATTCTGTTACTCCATGAAAATCAAACTAAGAAAGTTGGTGAAAAAATACAGAATCTGGCTCTTAAACCGCGCGAGGACGAGAAATACCAAGTTGACAATCATTAAGCTTAACTAGTACCTGCATTATTTTAATATTGGAAAATAATTTACTCACTTTGATCGGAAGGCTTTTGTGAAGTAATTGATGGTTTTACAGAGGTAAACGTAGAGGCTTTAAAACAATCAAAATTAGAATAGTACTTAGTACTAACAAAATATCGTTAAATGTTCTATTAAGATTCACGAGTCAATCTCTGCAGGAGGATATTTTTTAGAAATTGATCAGTTTTAAAAATGCTTGTCATGAATATACCAGGAAATGTTGTGTTCTAAGAACCAAACCCACAAAAACAGCATTAATTGACTAATAAACGTCTAGAAATTGATGAGAATTGAAGCCGGGAGCCCTTAAGACTGAGTCATGTGTTAAGAAGTTGACGAAAATTAAAAATCAAAGACCGGGGTAAGTGCCAGGAAATTGATGAAAATTAAAAAGAGCTCTAAGGGCAAGTCATGTTGTCAAATACTAAGAACCTGATAACCATATAAGGCTACCGTAAAACGGATACAAAAACGTGTAACTCGTTTTCCAACATTGCTGCCGAGCGATGTGTAGAGCAATGTTGCGCGTTTTACCATCCACGTTCAAACCTGTCTTGAAACAAATTAGGTTGTTGCAAGTTACGAGAAGACTGACTTCGAATTCTGATTGGTTAATATTACGCGCGAGTTACGTCACATGCTGCAAAACCAGCGCAGCGTGTAGAGATTTTGTTGTAAGAAGTAGAACTACTCTCTACTTTCTGCAACATTTTTTTCGCAACTTGCAACAATTTGCTTTTTTACCGGATAGGTTTTTGATTCGTGAGTGGTAAAATGCCCAACATCGCATTTAGCTAGTTTTGCAGCAATGTTGCACAACAAGTTGCATGTTTTGATTTTTTTTGCCTATTTCACCGTTCCTTACTCCAAAAGTTTGAAAATATGCTCACTTTGATTGGAAGGCTTTTGAGAAGCTGTTGCTGGTGGTACAATGGTGACCGTAGGGGCTTAAAAACGATTATCAAATTTGATATCAGTAAATATAACAGTAAATATTAATGAAACATTTTTGTTATAAACTTTTGACTCCTACGTCATTTAAACTCTTAAAAATCAACTTCTGAAATCTGCTGAGGAAATTGAGGAAACTCTAAAACCGAACAATATTGCGAAATACTGAGAACGAAGACACCAAGACGGCACCGATTGCAAAAGAATGAAAATATAATCATTTTTATCGGAAGGTTTTCGCGAAGCTGTACAGTATTTGGTTGTACACTGGAGACCGTATAGGCTATAAAAAATATGTATAAAATTTCAGGCCTCGCGAAGATTCGTCGCGCGCGCAGCGCGTCGACCGCGGTCAAAATTAAAGAGGAGGCCTTAAAACAGCTCAATGACACCTAATACTAAACTACACGTAGGAACAAGACCCATCGACATGCAATTACATAAGATCAAAATAATCAACTTACTTTGGTCAGAAGGCTTTTGAGAAGCTGTTGTTGGTTGTGTTGAGGAGACTGTAGATGCTTTAAAAATGAGTATCAAATTTTAGATTAAAAACAATGGTAAATATTATTGAAACATCTCTGTTATAAACTTTGGACTCCTGCGTCCTTCAAACTCTTATTACGATAATTTACTTACTTTGATCGCTATCGGAAGGCTTTTGAGAATCTGTTATTGGTTGTACCGAGGAGACTGTAGAAGCTTTAACAAATTCTAGATCAAATACAACGGTAAGTAATATTAATGAAACGTCAATACATTAATTTTGGGATTCCTGCGTCCCTTCAAACTCTTGAAAAATGAACTTTTAATTTTACATTTGGACAGGGAACCCTAAAACCAAAATTCTAAAAGCCAAGACAACCAAACTGCAAAGGTTTAAAATCATACGGACTTCCAACTGAAGGCTTTCGTGAAGCTGTTGTTAGCTGCACATTGGTAATTGCAGAGGCTTTAAAAACTAAATCAACTTAACCCTCGGACGCACAAGTAAAGTCATACCCCCACCGTTGCACAAAAGAGGGAGGTTGATGGAACCTCTCCCTTAACTTTTGATATGATGCAATATTTGGAAAAGATTTTGTCTTCAGTAAAAAGCCGTTCATCTTCTCAATAAGATGACAGGTATATTTTATGGGTGGTGGCGCTGCTGGAGGCCTCTAACGTCACCAATAGTGACCTAAAAATCAAACGCATCTACAATAATCAACTTACTTTGATCGGAAAGCTTTTGAGAAGATGTCTTTGGTTGTACAGAGGTGACCTTTGTGGCTTAAAAAATAATTAAGTTAAAAATTAATAATAATAATAATAACATTTATTTATACCGCGCAAATTCAACTACACAGTTTTCAAATGCGCCTTACAATTAAAGATCCAAAAAATATATAACAATATATAGTCAAATTACACGATTGAATAATTATCTAGTCTATAAATTACAACATCATATCAGAAAAGGCTTTTTTGAAAAGGTGAGTCTTCAATTACGTTTAAAAACTTCAAAAAAAAATTGGTATCAGAAGAACATCTTTAAATAAATGTGCTATAAGAATGCATGAGGTCGGTAGTTAAGAGGAAAAAGTTCTAATTACAATTCATAAAATTTGTTGAATTGCAAATTATAGTGCTTTCAAACCGGGAAATGTTACGGAATACTAGAAAACAAGCCTATATAAAAGCATTAAAAGTATTATGATTTTACTTACTTTGATCGAAAGACTTGAGAGAACTTTTTGTTGGAAGTACAGTGGTGACCATAGAAGCTTTAAAAAAGATTATCAAATTTTAGATTAAATATAATAGTCACATATTAATGAAGCATTATCCTGGGTCCTTTTAACTCCTGGGTTCTTTAAACTCTTTTTGAAATGGAGAGATCCCATTTAACCGATGCCGACATTGTGAAATACTATATGACCACCTAACTGCAAGAAAGTGATAATATACTCAATTTTAACAGTTCGCTTTCGCGAAGCTGTTGTTGGTTGAGACTTTGAAAAAATGTGTATCAAACCCCAGGTCAAAACTGAGGCCTCGCGAAGCCAAGGTTTGTAAATTCGTCGTGCCGCAGCGCGTCGATGGCAATGAACGTTACGAAGGTACTCTTAAGCCAGACAATGATGCCTAATAAACTGGGTCAAACTAAGAACCAATCGAAACCCATCTAAATATGTCATAAGACTAAAGTCATCTTAACTTACTTTGATCTATCGCTTTTTGAGAAGCTGTTGTTGGTTGTACAGAGGTGGCCGTAGAAGCTTTTTAAAAAATTGTCAGGTGGAAAATTAAAACCAATAGTTCGTATTCAATCAGTACATTTTTAGTTGACTATTAGGATTCGTGAGATCGGTGTTTCGTAAAAATAAAATTCTGGAAATTGATGAATTTGAAAACCAAAAAAAATCAGTTACTACGATTCAGTGGAAAGCTGGTTTACTAACTCAGAACAAACGCCACTGAATCGTAGCCAACATTACCAGCGCCGTACAAACGACTCAATGACGAGATGAAGCAAAACTAACTACGAGAGAACGACTGAAGAACTGAAAATTTGACTAACAATAGACTACTGTTTAACTGTGACAATAGGCGGATCGAAACGCACCAATTACTGATTACAAGTCTTCACAGCCAATAACATCACGGCTTAACTGACAGACGACCAAGAACACCCCCCCTTGTACGCCCCAGGGTTGAAGTCCCGAGGTAGGGCATTATTGCTGGTTTGGGTTTTTTTTGTTGTGAGACGAGTGTATGAGTTTAGCTGTAATGATAAAGTACAGAGTAAAAGTGTATTACTTACTTTGGTTATTAAACAATTGATTGAAGGTTGTAGAAAGCGTTTGGCTTGAAACAGTTGAGAAAACTGAAAAAGAAAAGGCAAAATTTGAAGATAGCAAGTGGTTTCTCAATGTTTTATCCTAGGAAATGACATAAGACGGCGTGACTTTATGTTTTCAGTATTAGTGGAACACAGCTACACGGCCACTTCAACTGTTGCCTTATTGAATCACTTTGATTTGTCCTGGCAAAACAGCAAACTAATCTTTGAAAGGAAAACCAACTGAAAAGGAAAATATATATTTCTTTAAACTGAGCGTGTCTGTGCCAACCCACAGAAAGGAAAAACTGCCGCCTCGTTATTACGGCCAAAACTTTTTATGGCCCAGAGGGAAACCCCTCCCCCTCCCCCTAGTCCTGATAGGAGGGGAAGGGAGGTCTAACCGACGAAAATTTTTATACAGGAAGGCTACGCCCCATGGTCCAATACTTCACCCCTTTTTATCAATTTTTGATAAAGGTACTACTTCTGACTTAATATATTAAAATGAAACAGCTACTAATATACAGTGTTCGGAATATTTTGATCAAATCCTCTGTGTTTTAAGTCCCAGCCTGAAGCCTTTAAAATCACATTTTTCTGGTGGATACTTCCCCTAAGAAGTATAATAGGGAGTACCTCTGAAGTTATTTGCCTTATCAACGGGGTTCCACTGCACAAGAACTTGTAGAAGAAGGGGACCATGAACGAACTACTTTCCTAGATTAAAAAAAATAAAATCGAAAATGCGTACACCCTATTACACTGAATCCCGCCAGACGACCAAAGACTGGTTTTGAATGTCCCAGTTGTTATTTTCTTCAGAACATTTAATACCTTGAGTTGGTAATACGATCGACCAGTCGAATGGCTTGTTACGTCGGGTTTAAATGAAAAACTACAATCCGACGACTTTTTCTTTTTTCGTTAATTCTGAAACTGTGTAACTTTTCGTTCGAACTATGACGTGTAATTTGTAGCATTTGTCATTCAAATTTTAGACAGTTAGCCACACAGATTATGCTTTCTTGGCTTAACCTCGTCTCCAGGCCCTTCTCGGTTTTCAATATCGCAGCGGCAGGAGAGTTTGGTACGACAAGACGCATGTAAACCGGAAGTGAGGCCTTCTCCCTTTTTACATGCCTTGAGCTAACAAATTTGTAAGGGCGATTTACCGTAGTATTTTAATCAAACCACTACCCAATGATGCAAAAAGTCCACTTCCGGTTGACGTCCGTCGCTCAAAAACGCTCTAGCTTAAGCTCCCAATTTAATACCCGATAGGCCCTTTCATATGACCAGAATTTCCTAAAGCAACGATTCTAGTATTAATACATGTATCAAGGGTGACAGTGTTAAATTAAAAGTCTTCACGTGTGAAATTTCAAAATTGCCATGGCAACGTTCTGTTTTAAAAATTTTGTAAATGACGATATCAGGGTATTAAAAGACGCTTTAGAAAGCCTTAATACACGAAAGAGCACATCAAAAAGAATTCTATCAGCTATTTGTCAAAAAGTTCTGAAAATTGATGGCCTTTACCAAAAACTTAAGCTCTAAACTTTTTAGTACATCGAGCTCTCGATAGATATGATAAACATGTGATGAATATTTGTCATCCAAGATATTAATGGGTGACTAATCAGCTAAATGGTATACTTGTAAAATTGGGAAATAATTTCACTTGCATTTTGTCCAAATCCTAAAAACGCGCGTCAAATTATTCCCTAATTTCACTCCTCACCATTTTATTACACATATCAATGATCATGATCAGTTTAACTGATTTTTTACTGGCCTCCAACTTCAGCAAAAAAAAAAAAACAGAGCAAAACAACTATCCCCCGAAGGGGAGTTGAATAGTGGTGGATATACTGAGATGGGAAGCGTCGAGGTATATATCTAGCTCTGTTCACCGACCCTGAGGGGGATAGTTGTTTTCGTATTTACCAAATCAGTTGGATAAAAATGAAAAAAGGAACTTTGTGTAAATAAAAGACGTCACTTAGGCCTCTTTCAAACGTCGTGCTACTGCCGTTCTAAGCTGGCTGGACTCCAGCACGACTCTAACACGACTGTAACAGTCGACTTGGTTTCAGGCGTCGAATTAACTCAGTCGAATAAAATAGCTGTTGTGGAAAACAAACATAAAAATAAAAAGCGGTTTAGTAAACTGTTAAAATGTATTCTAATGAATTCATAATTTATGAATTGAATTCGCGACGGCAAGCTTTGCCGTGCCACACGGCAGTAGCACGACTTGCTTTCAAACGTCGCGCTACTGCCGAGCTAAGGTCGAATTTAGTTCGATCAATTTAGTCCTGCACAGCAGTATAGCACGACGTTTGAAACGGGCCCTAGCCGGTGAGAGTTTGTTTACATTTCAATTCACGGTGTTTCGGAGATCATTTTTTATGATTTTGTTGCAAACTAATTCAGTAAGAAATTTTTTCTACCGACTAGTGAACATCAAGCCAAATTTTGTCTCTCTCTTGATATTTGCTGGTGCCGCTGCTTCATTTCCCGCTAAAAGTTTTCTTTCTATATTGTCGCGAAAGGAGAAGCCATTTTGAATCCCGTCCCAAAACAGTGAATACGGCCAGGGATATTCCGAGTTGCGGTAGCCAATCAGAATGCGCTAAAATTGCTATTTACTGATTTGGTGAATGCTAAAAATAAATATAATATGCATACGTTAACGCATCAAAGAAGAACTTTGAGCAAACAGAACAAAACAAAGTGCTTTCCCAGCTTCGTTAACGAAGATGCTTTGAATTGTCTTAATCTCCTTATTAAGCGAGATATTTGAATGTCCCAAAATATACCAATGAAATGATTTACGGAACTTTTTCGATTTTGTTCGAAAGTTTACACCCTATAGTTATTTTAAGGTTTAAGTATTCCTTGCTTATTAGTCGCTTCACTGGATATGATCAAATCAATGACGCTTCAGTAGCAAGCTCTGAGGCGATTCCGGGCCAATATGAGACAGAAATTATTTATTATATCTCTTCTTCTATTTAAACAGACCGAAACAAAGCTACTGCTCTCGAACATTTTTGTATTTTGTGTTTAGTATTATCTTTATTAGCACATTATACGCAATCAACTGGCTAACATGTTGTATGCACGTACGGCGCTGGGTTTAACAGCAAGCAATAGCTCAGCAATGTTCCCTGGTTACGATTATTTCCTTTGTTACATCGTATCAAGTGCTGCGTGTTTAAACGCAGAACTAATATTCCTTGTTCTTCGACTGTGCCACTGACGTCACAAACCTCCAAGAGTACGTGACCTCATATTCCTTATTGATAAAGATATGCAGGTTTATTTTTTTTCTTAAAATGTGAACGAAAAATAAAATGACTGTTTTATGTGCTATAGTTTCACTTACGATACAGAAATAGCTAGAGATTATTAAACAAACAAGTTTAAGAAACATCATTGATTAAAACAAAATAGTAATTCCACAACGTTTTAACGATGTTAGAACTTAAAGAGGATGTTGATCATTGGAAACGTCCACATGGAATAATTTTAACCTAAGTTCCTCTTAAACTTTGATGCACATAGCACAAAGAAAAACTTAACATGCCGTTGAATCAATAGTCTTATGGTCAAATCAATTCAAAAATTTTTAACCCCTTGGTATACACCAAATATGCATGGCTGATCAAGCCTACCCGATCAAAGAACATGTTATACACCCTGAAGCTGGATTTCAGCCGAATAAGTTACATCTAGTAAGTCGGTTTGGGAATTCCTATAACGTGTTATAAAAGGGGAAAATGGTGTTTTATCTTATTCACAAATTCTTATACATAAATGTACATAGACGGTAAAGGAATTAAGTTACATATACAGGTGTGTTGGGAAAAGAGATTTTGGAAATGCATTGACTGGCCATGATTTTCGAGTTTCATTATGTTGTAGGGCAATCATCACATTCGTTTCGCAAATTATTTAGGAATTGTAACCAAAGGAATATTTTCGAATATCCACAATCATTAAAGACAGGCTTATACATTTAACTGCCCGGTCTACCTCCTGAACATTGTTAGCGTACTATATAAATATATCTACTTACAAGTCAAGGCACAAACCGTAAAAATCACCGACCCAGCTTGCGTATTACTAGCCATATTGGTTCTTCGTGAACAAAGCAATAACTGTGATTCCCCACTACTGATGCGTGCATATGTTTTATACATTACTGTTACAGCTACGTGCGTCTTGACACAAACAAAAGGGCAAACTTGAGCGAATATCACAGTGACATATACAATTACATACAGGAAGTTTTGATTCTCTATTAGTTTGACCAACTTTACCAAAGTATTTGAAATATTTTCACTCCATCCTTAAACTAGGTCCGGGGCTTTTTTTTTTGGAAGGTGCACTTTCACGTATACTCTCGCTTTCAGCTGTTTTCTAGTTATGGCCACAGTGTTGTCAACTTTTTGCCCCTCCACAGAACATTGGTTAATATACTCGCCGTCTTGACATGTATCTAGCGTAACTATATCTTTATCCCGGGGGATACTCAAAAAATTTTCACACGGGGAGGCTTCGCCCGAGGTCCAACCCCTTACCCTTTTATATACCATTTTTCACGAGAAAGGTACCTCTTTCGTATACTTTCTATTGACAAATGGTACCCCTTCCACATACCTTGTTTAGGACTTTGCATCCCTTTTCACTGCTGTAAATACACTGTCCTTTAAATAGGAATCAATCACAAAAGTAAAACCTTTTCTCGACTTTATAAAGCCATAAAATTCATCTGTTAGCCCCTTGGGCCCTTTCAACGACCCAAATGACGGATTTCGTCATCCTTTCGTATACTTCAGCGAGTAAAATCCCTCGCCCTTTCATATACCTGAGGCCTGAGAAAGGTATCCCTTTCGGACGGAGCCTCCCCGCATAGGCCATTATAGCGAGTACCCCCCCCCCCGGGATATTTATATACCTCTCCACAACGTCTACTTAGGGGCGAAAGAAGGGGCCCTTGTGAAGAGGTGGTCGTTATGGGGAGGTAGGGGAGTAGAACATGATTATTGTGCCAACTGAGTTCATGGCTATTTTATGCCATGGTAATCCAATCATAAATGATATATAGAGATAAAATACACACAAAAAAAGTAAATGTTTTGAACCCAGGGGCCCCACTCACCTATTTTAATGACGGGGGCTCCGACAGAGGTTCATATTTTATACCCAAAAAAATCTCAACTTCAGAATTTGTCTACCCAAAAAAATCCCTACTTTTTTTAGCATACCCAAAAGAAAACCCTCAGTGTTTGTGCATCAGCAAATTTAATTATTTATCTTCTGGAAAGCTAAAACATGCCAACTTCAACTTTGGTTTTGGTCAAAAACAAAACTATAAATTGCGCTTATGTTATAGTTGATTTGAGCTGATGAAAAATACAGTACCCAAAAAAATCCCTGTGTTGTGTTTGCGACCCAAAAAAATTCCCGGCGTCTTTCATAGACCCAAAAAAATCCCTTTTGGCCAAAATGACCCCCCCGTCATTAAAATATGTGAGTGGGGCCCCCGGGGTTTTGAATCAAAATGTGTTAACATGGCAAAACGAGTAGGGCTGCATTATTTGCTATAAGTATTGTAGACAATTTACGCGTACTGCATCAGAATAAATCTAGCACAATCAAACTACGATTGCCGCGATTAATCATCAACGTGCCATGCGTATCAAATTTCATGACCTTTCTTGACTTTTTCATCAGTCACAGAAAAAACTGTCGTTGTCAAGAGGTTATATTGGCCGTTGGGGACACGCTATAGTGGCCGTTGCCGTTGTAGAACCGGGTTTAAACAAGAGCCAATGTATGGACTGTCCACCGGGACAAAAAAAAAAGCCGTTGCGGAGAGGTAGCCGTTAGTGGAGGTTCGTTTGTAGAAATGTTGTAGTTCAATTTTATCCTTGGCTTAACCCTCGGAGTGGTTGCCACTCCCCCCTCTGAGGTTTTTCTGAGTTTTTTTGTTTCCCTAGACGATCAAACATCAGCACCTGAAGTTTTCAGTAGCTGTTCGTTTAACCCTGGAGCGTATTTTGAGACAAGATGGTCAATTACTATGGTTACGAGTTATGACGTCACAAGTAGTAGGTGGTCAACAAGAGAGAATGAGGTACCTCATTCTCTCTTGGTGGTCAAGTCATTTTTGAGTGACAATGCAAGTTTTTTTAACTTCTTTCTATTATAAAAGTAAAGCTTGTGGATAAAATGATGCAAAATACTTATTTATGTCTTTTTCTGTATGTGTAGCTCGAAAAATTACCAATTCCCACCTTTTTTACCGGATTTCTAATTCTTGGTTAATTCCAAGATGGCAGCTAAGATGGCGACCATGTTTGGTGACGTCACAGGTCTCCAGCAGCACCACCACCCATAAAATATACTTCCTGTTGTTAAGAAGATCAAAGGCTTTCAAAAACCTAAGGCAGGTGTTCTACCAATCCTCCCCCTCCCCCTTGTACCACGGTGGGGGAATGACTGCCTGTACGTCCGAGGGTTAAAAGGTTAAATGTGTTTTTTCCTTGGGGTATGGTAATATTTGATAATGAGTTTAAAACAAAGGAAATATAGTTTACACCAAGAATACATATACGCAGATTTATATGACGAGTTAGGCATTAAGGTATCCACTGACGAAACAGTATAAGAGGGGGCTTGAAGGTGCTGCTGTATGCTTCCAGGGAAATCAATTAATAATAATTAATAATAATAATAATAATAATAATAATTAATTTTCTAGGAGCTGCTCGTAAGGTTTTTCCTCATTGGTCGCAGAAAACAGTAACGCATCATTGTTTATCATATGATTATTTCCAATCTGACAGATCCTTAAGGTGGCCGATATCTGATGTCTGAAAGAGAAATAGGCACTATTGCCCTAATAGCTAAAACCGAATAATTTCTATCATGACAACATCAGTGTTTAGCGCAGAAGCGGAAAAAATTTGTCTTGAAGGGTAGCTTTAGTAAGGTAAGATAAGACAACTTTATTTAGACACGGGAAAGTCCTTCAGGCAATTACAAAGGAATAGAAAAAAAAGAAAACTCAGCAACTTATGATATTATACAATAGAATTAAAGAACGAATTTACTTAAATTTAGCTAACACTGATCGTAAAAAAGAAAACTTCCTGCTTTACAAGGACTGCCAACGAAACTTGTTTTGAAACTTGTCAGTGACGACGCCTGCCTTATTAAAATGTTCCGGTAAACTATTCCACAACCGGAGCGTTCCACAATAACTGAAACTCTTTTGGAAGGTTTCAGTACGGGGAAACGGTACTGCCAGTTTGTTTACGGTATTTCTTACGTAACGATGGCGTTAAGTCCATATGATTAATAAATTTCAAGCTCAGATACTCAAGAGTTTCATTATTAAGAGCCTTATTCATAAGAATAGATAAATCGACATCGACCTTACGTTGCAGTCCTAGTTTATGCCAATTGAGTGACTAAAGAGCTCATCTATCATAGCTAGCATCGTAATTAGTATACGAGCAGCGCAGTTCTGTAGTTTTTGAAGCTTCTGGGAGTGGCCATTGTTACAACAACGTCCCTAAGCTGCGCTACAGTAATTGAATTGTGGCTGTACAAGAGCATAGTTAGTAGAGGGGAGAGAGCGAGAAAAATAGTGAGCGTGAGTTTCACGCGGAACAGCTTCTGACCTCCAGATGGCTGCCAAAAGAACTGCATAATAGCAAAGCGAAAAGCGCGCGTACGCAGCACCATGCCCATCCGAGAAAATTTGGTATGGCGTGACCGTACACCGAACGAACGTCCGTTTACACCTAAGGAAAACCAATGTTTAATCTTACACTTTCTAGTTAGTTTGGGAGCCCAGGAACAACCTGATATTGCACTCATATTGCACATAAATGTTGAAATCAATTGACAGCTGTCAAAACAGGGTATCCGCTGACCAGTATCACCTGACCGTATGGCGGGCTCCGGAATCGACCCATCGAGGTCGAGTATTGTTTTAAAGTTATCCGCTGACAAGTTACGTCTTTTCAAATGATCGCAGGCTAAAGTTCATTTCTTTAATTCATATGAAATAAGTTCTTTTATGTGCCGCACTATTAAAATTTTGATTTCAAACTGACCTCGCAAGCGAAAATTCAGCCAGCTGTTACAGGGAGGGAAGACAGTTGCTTTTGACTTTGTCACCATGGTCACGCGTTGGTCACGCTCTACGTCCAACTGTTATGCCCTGATTGGTCAAAATTTGACAGGTGATTTCATGCGCATGCATTCATTTTTGCATTTTTCAAGGGCTAACGGATGTAATAAATCATCTGTAGCAGTAACACCAAAGAAAATTTCTCAAGGAAGTCCGAGAAAATGAATGTCAAATTTCACAAGAATTGTGATTACACAGGAAAAATTCTGAAAATTTCATGTGTAGGATGTAATTTTTTGAAATTTAACATTCATTTTCTCGTGCTACCATAAGAAATTTTCTTTGGTGTTACTACAGATGATTTATTACATCTTTAGCCCTTGAAAAATGTAAGAAAGAACGCAATATGCTTTAAATTATTCTCGTACAAGATTTCTGTCAACTGAAAATCAAGTTACTCAATATCCTGGTGGAATCCGTCTTAACACTTTTTTTCGTGAATAAAGGTCCGACAATTTTTCTTTCCTTCTGTGTATCTTCGCGTGGCTCGAATGACCACGTAAAATGGCGGCCCCATCAGTCCAGCTGAAGATTTAAAAAAATTGGGGGGTGGGGATGCTTATTAGAAATTTTGAATTAAGCCCCTAACGGAGACTGATCTGGGCGAGGCCCAACCATTTTTTGACCCCTAAAAGAGACCATGTTAAAACACAGACAAATGAGAAAACTTGGGTTATATGAATGGAGTAAATAAAACGAATTAAAGATATACATATCAAATATATATTTTTTTTTTTTTTCGCGTGCAACCCTAAACGAGACCTTCGCGGCTAAATATGATGGCATTTTGCCCAGAACACCCTAAGTGAGACCAATGCAAAATCCGAAATTTACACTCCCTAAACGAGATCGACGACGAGCATCCCCACCCCTTTCATATGCGGAGTCCATTCCCCGGGCGTGCCAAATACAATTTGACACTAGCACTCAAATCGATCCCAAATTAATGTCATTAAAGAATGTGGGTAAGTGAAGATTATTAGTGAAACTTATGTTATGATGTTGTGCATTTTGCACGATCCAAGGATATCATTCCATTCCTAAAATTAATTGGGGACCATTTCGGGGTCGACGTGAAGAGAAATGCGGATCATTTCGGGGTCGACTTGGGGATCATTTCAGGGTTGGGGATCATTTCGGTGGCTTTACAGTACTCCCACACGGCAAATATGTAAAACAGTTTTTGACAATTTTGATTGATTTTCAATGTTAGACAGATGTTTTTAACCGTGTACAAATAAAGTTATCATTCATTCATTCATTCAGACCCCTTTGTTGAACAAAATCGTGCCCACTGTTTTTTCTGCTACGTTATTTTACTAAGTACTGGTTGTTATTGTTGTCGACGTAATCTCTTTTTTTTAATTCTCTTTTGTCACGAATATTGTTATCAGCAATGGCCAGTTTAAATATATATCGAAGTGAAGTGAATTGATTGGCTAATAGCTATTCATGCTGTGTCGGGGTGTCAGGAGTCTGAGTCAGGCGTTTTGCAGACAAGCTAGTCCAGCAGATCGGATTGCATTAGTACAGATCGAAATGTTAACAGCAAAAATACAACTGAATTGAAAAATGTTGGCGGGTTCCTCCAATTAAGGCGCCTTTCAGAATTTTGTGGTCTTTGTTGTTATGTCGGAAAACCAGATGCGTGATCCCCTTACTGTAATGCTGATCCCCGGATCCCACGGCTTGTGATCCCAGATCCCGGCGCTGTGATCCCTGATCCCACCCCATTTTTTGCTGTTGATCCCCGACCTTGTACAATTCGAGGACCGTTTTTTGAAGCGAAGGCTCTTTGGCTCATTTGCTTTTCGCTGAACGAAATCCCATCGTCAGGCTTCGATAGCTCTTTCACACTCATGTCGATCGCATCTTCTCCCGTATCAAGTAATATCGGGAAATAATGATCCACGCTCAATTATTTCAACGTCTGGTACCCTCTAGAATATGCAAAACATATGGATAAAAGGCACTTGGAACAAAAGTAATACTAAGTAGGGGAGGTAAGAGTAAAGTGTAAACGTCGTGCTACTGCCTTGCTACGCTAGCTCGACTGTAGCTTGACCGGCAGGACTTTTCCGCGGGTGGCGGGTGGCGGGTGGCGAAAAGGGAGTACCCTGCAGCCGCCCCTCTCCCACCCCCCCCCCCCCACCACCCCCGGTCTGCAAACCTGATCTGGTTCCAACTTGTCTAAAAACTTGACAGTAAGACAGATACTATTGTCGCTATACTAAGAGATGATTGGCTGACATGAAAATGCACATGTCAAGCACGCTCTTTTTTAAAAAAGTCTGAGTTAGCCAGCGCCCTGTCGAGCGTCCAGTCGGTTCATCGACTACATCCTACATTTTACCAGCAAACATATTATTAAGATTCCAGCGAAAAATGAACTGTCTCCCGTTCACAGCTTTTGCAATAGTCGCAGTCATTCAAGGAGGTGAGTTTTTACGATTCTTGTTCCTACACGTCTTGAGAAACGTGCAAATTTTTTCCTCCAAATCCCTCACAGGCCTTTTTGACGCACATCTCGTACTCTCGATTTTAGAATTAAAAGCATTCAAAATTCTTGCTTTTTAATATTACAAAAAAAATACTCTCTTTATACTCCAGAGGAGTGATTTCTTTAACTTGGTCAAGAAACGTTTAAAGGCTTCTCGAACTCACTAAATAATAGTCCGTAATATAAGTCGTCGACATTTCAGACTAACCAGATAAGCGCTTGCCGCTTGAAATACAGTGGAATCCCGGTAACTTGAACTCTGAAGGGGAACGAAATACAGTTCGAGGTAGCGGATAATTCGAGATATCGGGGTAAATTTCAGTAAAATTTTGATCAAGGGAAAGAAAATTTAGTTCGAGTTGGCGGGGACGTTCGAGTCATCGAGGTTTTAGGTTGTACATCTGTTAATACATAAGCCCGTACCGTATTTTTGCGTATTCAAGTGCGCGCGAGCAGTCAAACAAAAGGTGGAACGAGGCTGAAAACAGAGGGCAAGACTTGGGAGAGACGACAGCAATAGGAGGTTCATCAAAGGGGCAGTGTATTATACCGGCATAGGAAACCCACGCTCTTACTTGTAAACTGCAAATGGCAATTATAAGAGATATGATTTTACCTTTTTAGTTTTATTCTTGAATCTGCTGTGGTGCGAAGTGAAATGAATTTTGTTTTACGATGCGAAAACTATGTTCAAGTTGCCGTTCCCTGCTAGCAGAGGTCTCTCACGACGACGCAAAAATGATCGTCGTGAGAGTCCTTTGCTAGCAGGGAAAAGTCGACGCTGTAACCGTTGTTGATAACACAATGCTTTATGCACAACTAGACTGCGAGCAGTCTCTTATTTTTCTTTGCAAAGTTACTGCACGCGAAACCTAAGCACACGAGCCGGAGTAACCTGAAACGATTTATAAATAGATTTTTGTATCTGGTAAGATTGCCTTGAATTCGTTGCCCTTGAGGAAATTTACGGCAGTTTCCTTCTGTAAGATATCCTTAAAAGTTATATTACTGAAATATTCGCAATATTGTTTGCAGTTAGTTGCGACGCGTGACTATTTTTATTGCTTGCAATCTCACAGACCAGTCAATTACCTGTCAACAGCTGTGCAATTGACCAATCGGTTACTCCGTTTGTGGGCTGACGGATGGTTTGTTTACCACAAAAGAGTCTTTTCTTGTCTGGTCTCAATCCCTTATTGTAATAACAACGTCGTGGTTTGCAATCGCGCTGGATGAGATAAGAACTAGATGGATTTTAAGAGAAAAGGCGGGCTGCAAGCAGTCTATGTACAACCGGCGCGTGACTTTAACAGTGAAATGAGAGCCAAACCACGTAAAGCACTGTGAAATGAACAACGGTTAAAGCGTCGACTTGAACATAGTTTTCGCCTCGTAAAACAACTTCCATTTCACTTGGCATCACAGCAGATTCAAGAATAGGACAAAACGGGAAAGATTGTCTCTCTTATTTAATTTCCATTTGCAGTTTACAAGAAGAGCGTGGGTTCCCTATCATTATACAGTCGAACAACGTATTAAGCGGCACCGTATTAAGCGGTCACCCTCTATTAAGCGGTCAGTTTTTAAAGTCCCGAAAATTACTTCCCTTTATGTACTGTAATTTCGACCTCTATTAAGCGGTCACCTCTATTAAGCGGTCGCTGTCACCATTTGCGAAGTCCCAACGGGACTTTTTCTATTCTCTTGACCTGTATTAATGGGTCACACGATGTCAATTACTTGTTCATACAGTTTCAAATAATGTACTGAACACACGAGGTACAACAATTGATTTCCTTGTTTATTTTCGCAAATCATTAAAAAGCCGGAAATGATTGTTTCTATTTGAGGTCAAACGTCTGATCTGATCAGCACTGGAGATCAAACTGTTTGAACTGTGTTTCTTGCAACCTGTATTAGGCGGCCACCCTGTATTAACCGGTCACTTCGCCATTCCCCGAGTGTGGCCGCTTAATACAGGTTCGACTGTACTTTACATTGTGCGTATTTTTAGCTCTTCAGAGCTAGTGGAACCCCATGTCAATCCTGTCAAAGTTCGCTTAGCTGTAGCGTTAAAAGAGGAAGCTAAATGACAGGTATTTGTGAGAGACCGTGAGCACAGAATCTTATTGCTTTACCGCAGTTTAATACTGTAAATGGCATACACCTGTAATTCACTGTAATGAAATCCCGAAAACCATTAAACGGTTTCGTTTCATTTTTTTTTTTGGGGGGGGGGGGGGAGAGCAAACCAAGTGGAGATTTTAGGGTAATGATATAGACGATGTACAAAAGGCAAGTTTAAATTTCGCCAGTGGGTCACTGGTGGGTGTTGGGTGTAAACTAGTACTTGTCATGATGTCTACTTACATTGGAAAAAATTCAGCCGTTTCAGGGGAAAGGACATGTCTTGACAGCTTATCGTTTTTTCTGGCCGTAAGCTTGGCCAGTATGCAGATCAAGAGCTCTTGAAATCCCTTTTCAAAAATAAAACTCCGAACTTAAGCTTAAAATATATATTGATCCAAGTGCATGATCAGCAGGGTCAGCAGTAAGAATAAAGGAAAACAGGCCAAAAGAAAATATAGTGTTAAAAAAAACGGAAAAAAAGGACACAGAAACAAGAAAACAGCGTCGCCGGGAGTCGGAACCTGGTAATCTGCTCCTGCAAGAAACTTCTTGACCACTACACCACAGTGACGCACATGATGTGAAAAATTAATGTTATTATAGTAAAACTATTTTTCTCTGCCAGAGACGTTGTTTAAAGCTGGTGGAGCTGTATTTATCATAAATTCAAATATAAATTTGAGGAAAATTAACTTAAGTGCGTGTTTTAAAGCTATTTCGCATTATTTCTGGTTCAAAGGGCCGATCGATGTAGATAATCGATCGAACTACCTTTCTGCATTTGGCGGAGAATTAGGAGGTCAACTGAGGCCCACACTCGAAAGGATTGATATGAAGTTAGGCAGGTTTAATAAGCGAAATAGTAGGTGAAATATAAACATGTGTGATCTGTGAATGGAACCTCCCATCCTGGAGACTAGACCTTGCCCACTTTAGAAGAAAAAATGGATTTAAGTTTTGATGACCTTGCCGGTCCCGTGAAAAAGATGATATCCCGCAACACGGCCCGCAAAAGAAATTAACAAAATTATATAATTACGGACGCAAAATATCAAAACGTTTAACACAAGCAGATTATAATAACACTAAAGCTCGAACACTTTCTATCAAATTAGCGAAATATAGCGATATTTGCTTGCTTCTTAACTTTTCCTCGACCTCGCTCGTCCTAATAACTGGAATTCTTTGCTAATTTGCACAAGCGACCCGAAGCTCCTGTGAAGTCACACTGGCAGACAGAGTGGTTGAAGAAACGTAAACAATAGCGTCACCAAACCCTCAACCCCCCCCCCCCCTCCCCTCCCCTCCCCAATGGTCTGGCCTCTCGCAATGATTTGTAGGATTTGTAGAGTGGGGGATAGAAAAAAAATTAAAATTTTGCCTTACCGTAGCTCCGCTTACCGTGGAGAAAAGAAGTAACATAAGCGTATTTGCTCTATATTTTGTGATTAGTTCAAGTCTTTTTGAAGCGACCTGGGCTTGTTCTTCGAGGACTAAAAGAGGAAGTAATTCTTTGTGTGTTTGCTTCCGTAGTTTAGAGATTTTTAAAAGAGCTCATAAGTTGCACACGTTTTTTCTTCTTCTTGTGGTTGTTTTGTTGTTGTTGCTGTTTTGTTTTGTTTTCATATGTTTTTTGAGTATTTGGCCAAAACACCTTTCTCGCGCAGTAAAGTCTTCACTGAACGTAACTTAAATGTAAGATAGGGTCAATTTACCATACACGTTCCTAGAACATGAAGCCAACCCCGCAGAATAGATTATTTTACAGCAAAGGTTCTTTCGTATCAATAACACTACCCGGAAAGTTGAAAATTTGAATTCAAAATTTAATTGTTGGGAATCTTTCGATTGCTGCGAACCCAACGATTTTCCCGGTAAAACTACCGCTAAAAACACTCACAGTTGCTTGGATTTAACACTTACAATTTTCCTCTCACAATCACAACGTACTCGGTTTACATCCCAAACTCAACTACTCTGGAATCTTAGAACAATGATATAAAGAACGTATACTGATAAAAATCTACTTTTGCTTCATTGGTTAATTGTTTCTTAAAACGACTGATTTGACAGATACGCTGAATAATTAGATGTTTACTGTCGGCTTAAATTAACTTTAAAAGGTTTCTTATCTTTGAAGAATGACATCAAAAACTAATAATTACGACATAATTTGCAAACAAATGAACTCGGTTTTGTTTGCCTCGGCGATCATTTTGACATCCTTCGATCCCTCAAAGACTAGTATTTGCAGTTTGTGCGTACATCTGTGGGAAACATTAGGCGTCATCTAAATAATAGGGAGGTTAAGATACGGCGACTACGGACTACGGCTACGGTTAAACATGCTACTGCGCATGATGCAAATCACGTGACTGTTCATTTTTCCCGCGTAGTCCTGCGGCTACGGTGAGTTGTTGAGCTGTTTCGCGTAGTCGGGACTACGGAGAACATTTTGCTCGTATTTTGCCGTTTCGGTAATTCAAGAATCTCGTCTTTTCGTAAAAAAGTTTTCAATTCACCTGCTTTAAGTGAGAGGGAAGCGAAATATGTAAGTTGTGTCTAATTTCTGCTCAGATTTACGC